>JAWWEU010000081.1:1720257-1746312 GCA_035583155.1 Acropternis orthonyx | reverse complement strand
AAGAGAAAAGAGAAAAGAGAAAAGAGAAAAGAGCTGTTGTCCACACACAGAAAGAGCATAGGCATCAACTTTAACTATCCATGATCATGGCTGAGTGGGGGTGAAGATGCAGGGGGGAGAAATGATCATAGAATCACAGAATCCCAGATTTTTTTGGGTTGGAAGGGATCTTAGAGAACACATAGTTCCAACCCCTTGCCATGGGCAGGAACACCTTCCACTAGACCTGGTTGCTCCAAGCTCCATCCAACCTGATGATGCCACGAGCCTGGTCCCAGCTTCACCTTGCACCACTGGAGACACAAACCTGTGCCAGGGGGTTTCCACATCCCAAAGCCAGGCTTTGATCCCACCTCCCGTGCCAGGCACAGGGTGGGAGCAGCCACGAGCACGGTAGCAGGAAGGGAGACGTGCCTTGCTCCGTTCTCCACACCAAGCCTTTGTGGAATGTGGCTTTGCTGCTTCTCAGGACGGGAGCCAAGCAGGGCTGGTTTGCCCCGGGAGGCAGCACCGTCCCAGCCCCGAGATGCAGCGGAATTCCTGTGCTGTCGAGGGCTCTCGAGAGCAGGCAGATGGAATTTTCTAACCCTGCTATTTCGAGATCAAACAAATTCCCTGCGAACCCAAACCCCTGAGTCTTCACACGCCGGGCCGGGCCTGTGGGAGTGCTCTGCAGATGGTCTTGTTCCTGTCCTGCAGCTGGAGAAATTGAGGCAGGGAGAGCTTCTGGATAATAAGGCAGAAGAAGAGGTGGGGGAGTTCTCCTCTCTGCCCTCAGCTTACCTGGTGAAGAACAGGAGCCCTCAAAGCTGCTGGGTGCAGAATTCCCATCTCCTGCCCCAAAAGTGATGCCTTGGGCCCAATGGTCAGTACAGAAACACTGGGCAGGTGGAAACAACTCAGCCCCTGCAGAGCCTGGGAAGCGACGCCCACAGAGGTATTCCTTATTTATGGAGGAAATGGGGATCATTCAGGGGGGAGATGGGAAGACATCCCCCTTGAGTGCCTCTTTTTGCTTCTTTACAGTGGGTACCCCCTGAAGTGTCTTTAACCCTTCCTCTGTTGGGTTCCCATTCGGATATGGGCGAAATGGGGCGTTAAATGATTTGTAGGATAAATCCGGGCACTCAGCCAAGCTCCAGCTGGCAGGGGGCTGGGAAGGGAAGACCCTGCTGGGTGTGGGACATGGTGCATCTGTCTGGAGCATCCGGGTCTGCCCGAGGCTTGGGGACACACCAGCTTCACCTGTTCAGCCCCCACCAGCTCCCATCTGCACCCCCAGCTAACTGCAAGCCCCAAATTATCCTTAAAGATGCACTTCCAAAGCAGTTCATTCAAAATTCAGTGCTCACCGAGTGGGTTCCTGAAGCCCACACCGGGAACAATTTACCATTTTGCCATTGTTACTCAAAGACACAGTTCCCAAAGATCCAGCTGTTTGCTGGGGCTGGGACAATCTGCCCAAGGTAGTGTCGGCTTTTGGAATAAAGAAGTTCTGAACTGGTGTTTGTCAAGGCTGTTGGCAAAGCACCCACTGTCTGCTCTGGGAGACACGTTCCAGAAAGGAGCACCTGACAGTGCTGGTTCTAAACACTCCCAAACCTCCTGAGTCAAGGGAAAGGAAAGGTAAACAACAAAAATGATGAGCTGTTGCTCTGAGCAGACCATCTCTGGCCACCGGCCACCAGCCTGAGGTGCTGGCCCTGCTACTCCAGCTCAGCGCTCTGTGCACATCTGGATCTGCAGGAACAGCTGCGGGAAAGAGCCACGAGCTGATTCTGCGCCCCTGGGACCCCTCTGCGTGTGATCACGCCTGGATTTTACGCTCCTGTGTGCCCGCCCACCCACCCTCCCGGCATTGTGTTTGAGAGCAGGAGCTGGAGGAAATGAGTTAAACCCCCTCCTACAACCAGTTCAGTTAAACTTCCAGGTCTTTTTATGGCTAACTGTCTACGAAGACTGTACCATGAGATTTCAGTGCCTTTAACTGCTTGGGTGGGGTTAGTACACACCATGCTAATTTGGGATCAATTCTAAGGCAAACGAGCGTCCAAGGAAAGATTAGTTCATGGTGCTGATGGATAGGATGGAGCTAGGAAAAGACTTAGGACTTTTCACAGTGCCAACTAGAAAAGCACAGATAAGGGATTTTTTGCATCTTTCCACGTGCTTCCATGAGATCCATACAGTGGGAAAGTTACACAGTCTGGGGAATAAAACAAAACCGTGTGGATCTGCAGCAGGTGGATGGAATTAGATTGGGTGGTTCATCTACCAAAGAAAGGATTCACCATCCCTCTGGCTTTGAAATCCATTCATTCAGTCATCCACCTTCCCATGTCACCTCCAGATGAGCTGACAGAGTATGAAATGCACACAGGGCACAAGTTTTGCTCCAGAAATGCTGCACGGGAGGAATTGGGCTGCTCGAGCCACCAGCAGCACTCAAAGTGGTCACAATTATGTGTGGCCAGGTCCAGGAATGAGCTGTTGGCTCCATGTTCCCACCACAAGGACTTCCCAAAACACGCTGACCCCTCCACACAGTCACAGGCACAACTGTTAGAACTGGGAAAACTTTAAAACCTGAGTTTAAAAGAAGCCGAAAGGGGGGAGGGGAAAAACTAAATCCGTGCTAGCTGGATGCCCTGCCTTTCCGCACGGTTTCCGCATCGTCGCTTAAACTGCAGGGAAAACAATGGGAGAAAAATCTACTTACAGGGACATGGTGCGTCTCGCCGTGGCTTTCCCTCCTCCACCGACATTCCTGTGCCTTGCCCTGGATAAACTCCCTCCCTCTGCCTCGGTCCCGCCGTGCCCCAGCGGCTGCAAAGCGGAGCTCCAGGGCAGGATTTAAGGCTCTGCCAGACCCCGCCTCTGTGGCATCCCCCGAGCCCAATCCCACCGCGGCTCCCGGCCCTCCTTCCCTCGGCAGAAGGGAAGGGAAGGTGCTGCGTAAACACACCGGGGAGGAAAGGGGCATCGCTTTGAAATCCGAACAAGCCGCCGGGGCTGGTTTTTAGGAACGCCGCCTGGAATTTCGCCGCCGAGCGCTCGAGTCGCTTGCAAGTGAATTAATAGCATCAGCTTGTGGCGCTGGTTAACACGTCTGTGGGACTGAGAGCATGACTAATAGGGAACGTGTGGAGAACACGTTTTGGCAAAGGTTACTTGGCTGTTGGGGTGAAAAATGAATAAAAATAAAGGAGGAAAGGCTCGCTAGTGGGAAAACCTGCCCTGAAGCTCCAGCTTTGCTGCTCCCCCAGGCAAGGCTTTCCCTGAAGGAGGTGGTGCTCCTCTTTCTCCGAGCTGGTGGATGGAGCAGAGAGCAGGTGAAGGATGGGGAAGGGGATCTGAGCACACAGGGAGACTTTTTGGCTTCTTTGCAGAAGGACTGACTGGAAAGAAGTAGGATGGGAATGTCCATGAAGCCTAAGTTGTGTGGTTTTCAAGAAGAAAACCTCCATCCTGATGGCCCAAGGATCACCTCTTGTCCCTGCTCCATCCATGGGGAGCTTTGGCATTGCCATCCCAGCAGGATCAGGGTCTGGGTATCCACTGAGATGGAAATGGAGAGTCAAGGCAGAAAAGTCGGTCCAAGGGATGGAGAAGGAAGGAACAGCAGCAGCCAAGACATGAACAGGATCAGATCCAGCCTCTGAGGGCACAGAGCATGGGAAGATGTGCATTTCATTTAAGGGGAAGGTTGGAACCCATATGGTTTATCAGGAACTTTCAACCCTGGACAAACATTCATCCCTGGACAAAACAGGATACTCATCCTGCTGTCACACCTCTGGTTTCCCAAAGAGCTTGAATGGACGTGGAAGGACAATTCCTGCTCACTGGAGCATGTGGGACCAACTTCCCTCAAGGCTTTAAGTTATAAACTAATTAGTCATACACAGAGATAAGTTAATTCACTTATGTTTGGAATTAGTCATCTAAGACAGGCAAGTGGAAAAGCCCTATCAGCTAAGTCAGGTGTAGGGATGAACTCACCCTCACGGGAATAAGCCCCACCAGGTTTTGGGAGGCTTTTAGGGAAATAAGCATCTAAAGGAGTTAAACTATCACAGTTTATCCCAACCTGGGCTTCATGCATCAACTTCAGCACATGGTACAGCAGCAACTTGAACCCTCAAAGGACAGAGGGAGCTGGTTTGGAGGAGAGCACCATGGCTGGAGATCTCCAAAAACACCTCAGCCTCCCTGAGATCTCCCATTGGGATCCCTCTTGGAGGGTGAAAACATGCACAAGCTGAGGCCACATTGTCCCTGCATGTTCCTGGGGTTGGCCTTGGCCTCCAGCACGCTGGGGCAGGGATCTTCTTCCCCTCACGGTCCTTCAAGTCTGGAGACAGTGTGGTGGGTCAGCTCCAAAGGGGCCACTGGGTGGTTCTGTGGGTGCGTCCCCCACATCTTCCAGCACACCACACCAGCTCCTAACAAACAAGCCCTGTGAGACCCATCAGACCTGAGGGGTGGCCACCAAGATCTCATTCCCACTGAAGAACCGTGGTGAAACTCCCACCCCCTCCAGCCGGTGCAGGATGGGGCTGTGGAGAAATGTTATTAGTTATTTAAAAATAACCAGCTGAGAACAACTCCCAGGCCCTGGAGGACTGCAGGCAGCAGCTCAGCGTGGTCCCGCTCCCGTAGGTCACACAGATTTTCCATGCCCTTTGCTTTCTGACCATGTGGGTTTATTTATATGCACAGCAGTCGTGTCTGGTGGAAGATTTTTGGGGCATCTGCGCTCCAGGCAAGCCAGGCAACATCTCCTCCTGCTCCAGCTGAAGCCCACCAGCTTCAGACATCCCCCTGGCAGGGATTGAGTGGTTCCCATCACCAAACCATCACCCGGGGAAGGAGGCAGAGCCATAAATGAATGTACAGGGAAAACCCACCCTTGCAGCATCCCATGTCCTCAGCTGAATGCTTGGCCTTGGAAAGGGGAATAAAGGAGAGGAGACAGAGGGGAAAAGATGTGATGAAGCCTTGTATAATTCTCGCTGCTGCTGCTGCTGCTGCTGGGAGTCACCTCTCCAAGTCACCTCTGCCCCAGGCACCGCTTGTGTTTCAGAGCAGGGACCTATACATATTTATTTAAATGTCCTATTGAAATAAATAAATGCTGTCAGTAAGGATAATGAGACCTGGTGTAACATCTCCCTGCTACGTCAGTGCTGAGTAGGGACCAGAATCATCCACCCTGAGCACAAACTTCCAAAGCTCTGTACTGGATTGTGCTGGCAGTTCATTTTTTTTTCTCTGATTTTCTCCTTTTGGATATTCATTTGTTCAGTTTTCAAACTCAAGTAAATGAAGACACACATCTTTGTGCAAATGATAAGCCTGTTTTTAAAATATGGCCCAGGAAGCAACATCACTGACTTGAGACAAATGTCACAGAATTGAAATAAATTAAGAATGTCAAGTTTTACCTTATTGGAAATTGCTGGATTTGGGCTCTTGAGACGACAGAATTTCATGTGTGAGAAGCAAAAATGTTTGAACACCACAAGTGAGGGCAAAGAGTGAAGGAACAGTTTTAAATCTCATCTTTTCCTCTTGGATTAACTTCATTAACCCCTTTTCCCTGACTTTCAGGTGTGGGATGCAGGATGAATCCTCACCCTTGGTGGCTGGAGGTGCCGCCCACTTTGAAAGAGGTTTGTGATGGAAAGTACAGCAGAGGCTCTGCTGAAAAGGAATATTGGACTTGGAAAATACTGTCATCTTTTGTATAAAGTCCACTGGATTGTGTCATTATTTGACATTCATAGTGGCTCATTCCCAGGCAGTGCCTGGTTGACAGGACCAGGTAAAACTGCAGAGAACCCCGGAATGGTTTGAGCTGGAAGGGACCGCAAAGATCCAACCCCCTGCCATGGGCAGGGACACCTGCCACTAGACCAGAGGTCCAAGTGTAGATCCCACTGGGTTATCTTCATGTCTGCCTTCCATTTCCTGGTGGGAATGAGGCCACCAGCACCCATTGGAGCCTCCAGAGCCTTTGGCAACCCAAGGACCCAAGTTGTGCCATCACCCTGGTGATGTGGGGGCTGCACTGGGGGCTCAGCCACGTCTCTTGTGTTGTGGTGCTGAGCACCTTCCAGCAAGGACAGAAGCGACACAGTGGGATGGAACTTGGGTTTATGGGTGGAGGGGCCGTGCCTTGGGACAGCTCCTGTCCCAGCCACAGAAACAGCCCCTTTCCTTGGGAATCGTCACAGCTTTGTGGGTGCTGGTACCCAGGGACCTGTCCAGGAGCTGCGAAGCAGAGACAGGAGGGAGCAGCTGGGAATGGCCCCAGTGCTGCTCAGCTCAACCATGCCAGGCAAGGACTCCCAGGCTCCCTTTCCATCCCACCACACTCCCAACTTAACGCAGGAAAACATCTCAGCAGCACAAACTTCCCTCCTTCACAGAGAGCTTTGGGTGCTCTCCAAGATTTGGGACTAATCAGGGCTCACATCTGAAGAACTCAGCCAAAACCTTAACTCTCCTAAAGAAACCAAATTACAGGCAGCAGGAAAAGCTGTGCCAGGGCCTGTTGCTGAAATCTGCTTCATCACAAACCTCTGTGTGGACTTTTCAGGACAGTGGTGACAACAATCCCGGTGCCATTTGAATGTCAGAGGGACAATGTCTCTTCCTATTCATCCTCAGGTTGATTTTTATCCTGCTGGATGAACCCAGGAAGGTTTTGATCAGGATTGGGATGATGTGGTTGCTCTCTGGCTCTTTTCAAAGACCAAACAGAGAAAATCTGGTCTCACACATTTTTCCAGAGCCTGTGGGGATTTTGGCTGCATAATAAAGGCTGTTTGGACATGAGGTGAAGGCTGTTTTCTTTTGTGCACTCTGCAAATGTAAACTCTGAATTTCCATGAAATTTGGAACATGGTTGTGCCTCAGTTGTCCCAGAAGATAGGCCAGAACATGGAATTTCTGTGAAGTTTGCATTGCTTTGTGCCTGGAGCAAAAAGTCATTGCTGTTAGCAGAATGAGTAGCATTTCTGCTGGGAAACAGGGAAAGGTTTCCTTTGGATATCACTGACTGATGACCATGGAAAGGTAAAAGCACTTTACTTTGAAAATGACCAAAACCATCATCTGATATGATTAAAACCAATAAGATTTAAATTCCAAAGCACAAGACCCCAGAGGAAGCATTTAAACCTGGGTTGGAGAGGAGAAGGGAATTATTCCAGCCCTTCCCAGCTGAAAGTTTCGCTGTGATGGACACATTCTTGAGACAAATTTCAGTGTTGAGAAAAACCACCTGTTTTTTTTTGGGTTTTTTTTTGTCCAGAGATGAACTTTCCTGCTGAAGTTTTCAAGGCGGGGAGACAACACAGGGCAGGTGCTGAAAGGTGGCAAGAAAGGACTCACGGGGAGCCCCAGGATGTGGCTCAGCAAAGCCCTTTATAGCATTTTTCCCTGTGTCTATTCCTGCTCCAAAGAAAACTGCCTCGATAGCCAGAGGTCAAATGGAGCAATTATTCCCCTTCCCTATTTGCTTCCTTTTCCTGGAGTAGCTGGAGGAGAAGTGGGAATGAAAGGCCACTCCAGCCACTCCCGTCGGGGTCATCCCTGGCGTTGGAGCTGCCCATCCCTGGCGTTAGAGCTGCCCGTGTTCCTCCTGCAAACCCATCGCAGCTCCCTGAGCTCTCATAACAGGAAGCAATAAACTTTCCAGCCTGTGAAGCCAAGCCAGGCTTGACTTGCTCCAGACCTTCCTGAACTTGTACAAAAGAGTGAAAAAAAAAAAAAGGGAAATTTTTAAAAATTCAATTAAAACCAGAGGAAATCCATCCCCCGGAGAAACCGGCCGTGCAAAGTTCGTGGCACGTCGTCTCCTCCCGCCCTGCTCCATGTGGACATTCCCCCATCCACAGCTCACCCAGCAGAGGTGCCTCAGTGCAGGCAGGGCCAGAGGAAAAAGGTCAGGGTGCATGGGAAACGTTGGGGAACGCTGGAAAAAAAAAAAGGCAAATGGCCACATTTTTGGCCACTTCGGAAAGGTGTGAGGGGATTTTTTCCCTCACACCTGTGGACGGGCTGAGATGGTGTGTTAGGAGGGAGCTTGGAAGAGCCCCAGGAAAAGGGGGCAGGAGAGGTTGGAAGCTCAGCCATGGCTTCTGGGCTCCATTCAAGAGCTGCTGGGTGAGGTCCCTGACTATTGCCAAGTGGGTAAAAGGAACATTTTCCCTTATTTTTCAGCTGCATGAAAACCATATTCCCAGTGTCGGTGCAGGAAGAGGGAAGGGGGTGGGAGCAGCCAGAAACACCTCAGACACAGCTTGAGGGTAAAGGCAGCAACCCCCCAAAGTGAACGTGGAGCAGTTGTGTCCTCTGTGGATCCACACAAAGCCCAGGGAAGCACAAGAAGGATGTGGAGCTGCTGGAGCAGGTCCAGAGGTGGCCCTGGATATGCTCCATGGCTGGAGCCCCTCTGCTCTGGGACAGGCTGGGAGAGCTGGAGGGGGTCACCTGGAGAAGGGAAGGCTCCAGGGAAACCTGAGAGCCCCTTTCAGTGCCTAAAGGGACTTAAAAAAAGGAGGAGGAGGGACATTTTATATGGGCAGAGGGTTACAGGACAAGGGGAATGATTTTAATTAATCAGGAACACCTTCCGCTATCCCAGATTTCTCCAAGCCCTGTCCAGCCTGGCCTTGGACACTCCCAGGGATGGGGCAGCCACAGCTTCTCTGGGCAACCTGTGCCAGGGCCTGCCCACCCTCACAGCCAAGAATTCGTTCCCAATATCCCAGCTAACCCTGCCGTCTGGCAGTTTGAAGCCATTCCCCCTTGTCTTCTCCCTCCATGTCCTTATCCAAAGCCCCTCTCGAGCCCTCCTGGAGCCCCTTTAGGCACTTGAAGGGGCTCTCAGGTCTCCCTGGAGCCTTCTCTTCTCCAGGTTGAACAATCCCAATTTTCTTAGCCCTTCCTAATAGGAGAGGGGCTCCATCCCTGTGGTCATCCCTGTGACCCTCCTCTGGTCTCCCAAACCCACCACCCAGCACTTTGGCAAGTGTTCTGCTTGCAGGAGCTGAGGTGAAGCTCAGGCAGCAGCACTTGTAAGATAAGACAAAACCTTACCTCAGCCATGACATCTAAGACCCCAAACCTCTCTCAGAATCCCATCACTCATTGCTGGGACATC
Organism: Acropternis orthonyx; assembly: GCA_035583155.1. Lineage (NCBI taxonomy): Eukaryota > Metazoa > Chordata > Aves > Passeriformes > Rhinocryptidae > Acropternis > Acropternis orthonyx. The sequence continues at coordinate 1,737,137 of JAWWEU010000081.1, read as the reverse complement.
TGTTTCCCAATATTTTGGCTTTGGAGGAGCCTCTGACTTGCCGGGTCAGACGGAGCCGTAACAACGAGGCTGCTCCACGATCCGAGCATTGTGAAAGTGGGGACAAGGGCTGGGAACAGTTTCCAGGCCCTTCCTCCACCATCCCTGTCCCAGATAAACTCTGCTGCAGACCTGCCACCCCAAATCACTCCAAGAACCCCCCTGAGCTCAGCCCTGGCTACCTGGACACCAGACCTTTCCTCGCTGCAAAAACTCCAACGTCAACTTCAAAAGGACACTGAAGGCAATGAAAAGTTGCCCGGAGAGGTTGTGCACTCCCAATCATTGGGAGTGTTCCAGGCCAGGCTGGAAAGGGCTTGGAGCAACCTGGGATGGTGGAAGGTGTCCCTGCCCATGGCAGGGGGTGGGAATGAGATGGTCCTTAAGGTCCCTCCCAACCCATACGATTCTGTGAAGACAAGAAAGCAAACGCCAAAGAAAAGGTTCCAGAGACTGAGATGTGACTCTCCGGCCCTTTTCCCCATTATTTAATAAATCCTAAACATAGTTAAAGGGAAAAGAGAGAGACTCGAATGGGATAAATGAGGAAGCAACAGGGTTGGATGTGCTCCTGCCAACTGTTCTTAGATAGCAGAGAAAACAGAAAATAAAGGAAAAAAGGAAACATTATTACTACAAGTGCTTTCCTATCCTTCTGGCCGGGATCCCAGTATAACTGGGGATATTCCTACCCTGTTCACCGGGATATCCTCTTAAACCAATAATTATTCATTTTAAAAACCAGCAATAAATTACCCCATAGGTAATTACGCACAGATTTAATTACAGTCATGCTTTCATGCAGAAGAGAGGAGGATGAGGGAGGATTGCGTGGTGGTGGGTACCTTTCCCGGAGCCCTGGGATGGAGCATCGGCGAAGCCCGGCCGGTCTGATCCGAAGGGGAGCTGGGGTGGGAAAGGGATGGGAGCCTTCCTGGACGTGTTTACGTAGGTGGGTCCCCACCCGCTGACGCCGGGGAGGTCACAGCTCCTGCCTCACATCTGGAGCCACCGGGTCCCCCGTGCCAAGAAGGGACACCACGTGTCTCCTCATCCCCTCGCAGGGCTGGAGGGGTGTGGGCTCAGTGTCCCTCTGGAGACAGAGAGTGGGGTGGAGCAGGTGCCCCCAGGCTGGCAGCCAGGTGGGATTGGGGCCAGTCCCACCTGGCCCTGGGCCATGGTGGTGCTCAAAGCAAAGGCTGATGCCGAGACCTCCATGTCTGAGCCCTTGGGCTTCCAGTGGGGCCGTGGAAGCACCTTCTCCACCACACTGGGCATGAGCACAGACCTGCCTGTCTGCCAGGCTGGGCAACCAACCAGCTGTCTAAACCTACCCCACGCCCCCAAACCTACAGCAGCTTCACCTAAACCTACCCAGCACCACCAAAACCTAGACAGACACCACCAAACCCCTACACCAGCACCACCAAAATCTACTTCAGCACCATCAAACCAATGGCAGCACCACCAAACGTTCACCACAGCCCCAAACCCTACACCAGCAGCATCAAATCCTACACCAACACCACAAAATCCTACACCAGCACCACAAGATTCCTACACCAGGACCACCAAACCTCCACCATCCCCACCAAAGCCACACCACACTGGTCCCTGCTACCCAGTTGCCTTCAGCCCATGCTGTGCCAGGACAAAAGAGCCAGGAGGTCTGGGCTGCAGCCAGGTGCCCTCAGAGGACCATTTTGGGGTGGCACTGCCCCCTCCCCAGAAAGGATCCACTGAGCAGGAACGCACAGTCTCTTACAGCCTGAATCCTTAATGAACACACCGGGCTGTGCAGGTCACAGAACCCTTGGGGTTGGAAGGGACCTCTGGACATCACCCAGTCCAACCCCTCACCAAGGCAGGGTCACCTGGCGCAGGTGACACAGGAACGTGCCCAGGTTGGGTTGGGATGTCTCCAGAGAGGGAGACTCCACGCCCTCCCTGGGCAGCTGTTCCAGTGCTCTGCCACCCTCAGCGTAAAGAAGTTCTTCCTCATGTTGAGGTGGAACTTCTTGTGGCTCAGTTTATGGCCACTGCTCCTCGTCCTGGCCCTGGGCACCCCCAGAGGGGCCGTCAGTGCCGGGGTGAACAGCCCCACCCGCTGCCCCTCAGCAGGCTGTGCCCCCACTGAGCACACGCCGCTTCCCAACAGGTTGCTCCAGGGAGCGAGCTGCAATAAAAAGCTGGAGAGAAGGAAGGATAACACCGAATCCAGCTGTGAAAACACAGATGAAATCCCTCTGGGCCCACAACCTCCCTTGGCCAACGCGCGGGATAAAACTGTGCCAACACCGATTCCTCTCCCCACGTCCATCCCAATGATATTTGGTCATGAATGAGCTCGTTGGGGCGGAAGGGGAAGGAAGGAGGATGTAGGAGGAGGAGGTGGACAGCCCTGCCATGCCTGTTACACAGCTCATGGCTGTGGGAATGAGCCAAGGATGTTCCAGTGCTTGGGGCTGATCCACAGCCTGAGACAAGAGGGCAGCGAGATGAGGTTTCTCCTTGTTTGTACAAGAGCTTGGTCCTGGTGGCAGGGATCTTCCCAAGGGAGCACCAGGTCCGGGTTTTCCTGGAGAAATGAGTCCTACCCTGCTCACACCAAACCCTGCCACCACCCCAGGGACGTGGGGGGTTCCTGGTGCCCTTGCCTCACCAGGGCTTGTGTGCTTGGCTGGTTCCCAAGCAGGGATGCCTGAAGCTCCACTGGGAGGCTGGGGATGGGACACAGGGGATGTTACAGTCATGGTTTAATTCCCAAAAATGCTAAAATCCCCCCATGACGTGCAGCAAGGCCCTTCCCAGGCTCCCAGTCTCATGCTCACATTTCTTCCACACTTTCTGCCAGCCCAGAGTTGGTTCAGCCTCCTCTGATAAGTTTAAAAAGACACGGAAAGAGGATATTTAAGGAAAAAAACCCTGATTCTTCTTCACTTGGTGATAAGTCACCCTTAGAAATGCCAAATCAGGGTCTCTGACTTCCAGGCAGCTTTTGGGACACGTCTAAGTTTGGTGCTGCTCAGCTGAGGTCTGTCCTCTTTGCTGGGGTGGTCACTGGCTGGGCACCCAGCCCACAGTCTGGTATTCCTGGAAACCCCTGGAGAATTTTCTGGGGTGAAAAGCTGCAATCAGTGACTCTGAGTGAGCTCAGCCGTTACCAGAAGCTGAGGGAAGAAGATGAAGTGGGAGGCTCTTCTTGAAAGTTCACTCTTTCCATCTCTGGTTCTTTCCCTCCCTTCCTCTCCATGTCATCCTCTCCTAAGGCTCCAGACACAAATAATTAAGAAACTGCATCACCATCTGTGTTTCCGAGAAACTTTGAGAAGCAACAAGTTAAGGAACTTAATTTAACTTAACCCCCCCAAATTACCTTCTGCAGCATTGCAGCTCCTCTGGAGCTCAGGTTGGTGATGCTTGGCCAACTCTCTGCTGTCTCTGGGGTGACTCCAGGCAGAAATGAGCAGGAGAACCCCATTCCCACCTCTCCCAAAGCCAACAGCACAAGTGGGATATGTTTGTATCTTCTCTGGAGCAGTAATGGTCCTGCAAACCGTGAGCACCAGCACCAGACACAGCCCTTTGATGGAGGGTGGACAAGACATGACAAGGGAAGGGACTTGCCTGGTGGGAGATAATACCCAAACCAGGCTCAGGACGTCCCATGAGGGGCTCTCCCATGGCACTGCCACCCTGTCCCATGTGGGACTTGACCCCAACCAGCTACATCCCTCCTTAGACGTGGCTGTTCTGCCTCGACAGACTGCCATTGCACCTCCCTGCCATGATCCCAGGCTCCACTTTGTGTCCATCCCTATGGGTTTCCCTACACTGGTGGGCCCAAAAAGGAGCAGATCTTCTCCTGGCACCCCAAAAGCCACATCCCAGCACCATCAGGACTGCAGATCCAAACCCTGGCCAGCCCTTGCCCTGCTGTCCATCCAAAGGTCCTCACTCCACCCGTTTCAAAAATCCAGCTGACCAAGCGGGATTGCTCCTTTGGCTGAAGCCCTTCTTTTCTGCTCTTTATTCAATTGCCAAGAATTTCCAAAACCTGGTGGAAAATTAAGAGAGCAGAGCCACTCCTGCCTTGGAGCCCGGTGCTTTTGCTTCCTGCCAGCCATCCTCTGTCAGGCACTGAGAGCAAAATACCTCAGGCCTTTCCACCCCTAAATCACCTCGCTGGACTCTTAACGGGGGCAGCTGAACTACACCTAGTTCCACCTATTGAAATGAGGGCAGCAGCCTCCACCCCACAGGAACTGACCCCTCTGCTGCCACTGATGCTGCTGGAAGTGCTGGTGACAGGAATTTCCAGCGTGTTTGCTGAGGTTGGACTCAGAGCAGAGCCAGGGCTGGAGGGTTGGGAGCTCAAAGGGCTGGAGGTGGGACATGGGGATACTCAACCTTCCAAGGGCTGTGTGGAGGGGGAATGGTGGCTTTGCTGAAGGACCCAAGCTCTACCAGACTAATCACAGAATGGTGGGATCAACTGAAATTGGACAAGACCTCTGAGATCGCTGAGTCTGATTATTAACCCAGCACTGCCTTGTTCACCACTAACCATGGCCCCAAGTGCCACACCCATTCGAACACTTCCAGGGATGGTGAAGCCACCACTGCCCTGGGCAGCCTCTTCCAATGCCTGACCACCCTTTCAGGGAAGAAATTTTCCCCACTATCCCACCTGCCCCTCCCCTGTCCCAGCCTGAGGCCGTTCCCTCCCCTCCTGTCCCTGTTCCCTGGGAGCAGAGCCCGACCCCCCCCAGCTCCCCCCTCCTGTCAGGGAGTTGCAGAGCCAGAAGGTCCCCCCTGAGCCTCCTTTTCTCCAGGCTGAGCCCCCCCAGCTCCCTCAGCCTCTCCTGCTGCTCCAGCCCCTTCCCAGCTCCCTTCCCTTCCCTGCACACGCTCCAGCCCCACAATGTCTTACTTGTCATGAGAGGCCCAGAACTGGACACAGAATTCGAGGTGTGGCCTCACCAGTGCCCAGCACAGGGGGACAATCATGGCTCTGGATTTAGCAAGGTGTGGGCTGGTTGGCCAGGATGCTCTGCACATCAGCACAGCTATTCCAGTCATAGAAACATGGAATATCTCAGGTTGGAAGGGATCCCCAAGGACCATCAAGTCCAACTCACTGCAGTCATCACTGAAGTCCTGAATTCAAAAACACCTGATGTGGTCACTGGGCTTGGCAGGACCAAGAAATGGGGTCACCATGGAGGCCTGAGGGCTCCTCCTGCAGCTCAGAAGTCCACACACACACAGGCACACACACCCAGCCCATCACCTGCCCCAAGAAGTCCTCACTCCCCCACGAGCTCCAGTGCCTGCCCAGATTTCTGTCCATCTCCCACTCCTGGAATTTCATGTGCAATTTCTCACACCTGTCCATGAAACATCCCTGTTAACCCAGGGAAGAGAAGGGGATTTGGGGACCCTCAGGCCTCTCTGCCGTGCAGCGCAAGGGGCTGGAGGAAATCTGCTTCCCTGGGCAGGTCTGTTTTTAAAAACCAATTACTGGCAGGGAAGACCAAATCCTGCATTCCCCAGCGAAGGAATCCGGATGATGTCACCTCCTGCCTGATGGCAGGAGCGTTCCTGCCCACCACGGCTCCCTCCAGACAGCCCCTGCCTTTCCTCCAAATATTTGTGTTGGCTGTTTTTTTGGAAGCTTCCCTTTACAAGGAATAACAGCAGGATGGGCTCTCCTACTGTAAGGGTTGTCCCTGCACCAGCACGTTAACAAAGGCCACAGGTTAAAGAGGTTCACATGTGTCAGCCAGAATTTTACTGCCAGTAGCAGAAGTGAGGGGGGTTTTTCAATTAGTTTTGTGTCTTTTTTTAATGTCTTTTATAAATCTGTGTGGTGCAGTGCAGGCTCAGAGATATCAGAAATCTCCTGAGATAGAAGGCTCCCTGCTCCACTAAACCACTTGGAACCAAATTCCCTCAATTTTCTAGCACGTATATCAAGACTGGAGGCACCCAGATGTGTCCTAACCCTGTGGCTTTCTCTCCTTTCCTATTTAGGATACACCTAGTAGGATACATCTAACAGGATACAACTACCAGGATGCCTAAAGTGAGTCAGGATCTTTCCTAACCAACTGGCCTGGAAGAAAATGCCCTTTTGCCTGGAAGGGGAGTCCCAGTAGATGTTTCTAGGAAAAGGGTTGCAGGGGTATGGAGCAACTGTGGGGTGATGTGGAGGCAGGACCACGTGCCATGGGCTCCTCAAAATGAAAAGGTCTCTCGTGGCATCCTCCAGGACTGGTTTTAAGGCGCTTGGGTGGGATTTGGACACCTAAACTTGGGTGTTCAACCCTCCTGGGAACTGAGTTCAACATCTTTCCTCTGAAAGTGGGCAGGCCCTGGCACAGGTTGCCCAGAGAAGCTGTGGCTGCCCCATCCCTGGGAGTGTCCAAGGCCAGGCTGGACCGGGCTTGGAGCAACCTGGGATAGTGGAAGGTGTCCCTGCCCATGGCAGGGGGTTGGAACAAGATAACTTTCAAGGTCCCTTCCATCCAAAACCATTCTGTGATTTTAGGATTCTATATTCTATGACCTGCCTGACCTCCAAGGGCTGGCTGGGGACTCACCTCAGTTTCCAGCTCTTGTCTCCACTCTAAACTCCACCACAAGAGACCAGAACCACCCCCTGCCCAAGATGTGTTATCCCCCTGCAACTCCTTCCTGCTAGTTCCCATTTTCCACTCCCCTTTAAAAACACCCATCTCACACCAAGGTACTGCTGGCACCCCGCGGATCACCCACTTCTCCTTATCTCCTGTGATGCTGGAGGAGGAAGGTGGACACAACCAGAGGAATGACTGTAAAGCAGGTGTCTTATGCCAGATGGATAAAGTCCTTCCTTATGCTCCAAGATAACCCACTGCTGGCACATGAAGAAATTTCATACCCTCAGACCTCGACTGTAGGACTGATGGGACTGGAACAATCCTGTCCTTCAGCGGAAAATGAAGAGCAGGAGGGTGCGTGTTGTGAGATGTTCAATCCCTCCAAACCCCTCAGATGATGATGGGGTCTCACCAAGTCACTGAAACCTGAGTTGTGCCACTGAGATCCTGCAGAGACACAGCGAGAGGAGTGATGGGACAGAAGAGAGCTGTGCTTTTAACACCAGTACTGCCCCACATCTGATTGTGTGGATGAGCTGGTTTAGGTTATTAAAAAAGCATATTTAAGCAACTACTTGCTTGCCCAAGCTGATGCCTCTTGCACCTGCTGATCCTCTTGTTCTGCCAGGCTGTGAGCACAGACAGGAGCCCCAGGCACCACGATCTGTCCCTCTCAGTGCCAGATGTGACCTTCACTGGCACAATGGCTAAACCTGGATGGATGAAATCATCTCCCCTTCCCCAGGGGGGCTGCAGCAACCTCTGGGAGCCAGGCATTTTGCAGCACCCCCAGCCCTAAAAACAACCCTTCTCCAATTAGCACAGGACTTTCATCAGCGCTCTGTTGTTTTTAAGCTCTGGCGATAAAAGGTTTCAGTGAATATTTCAAACCGTGCATAAACTCCACCCTGCCAACATAAACACCACAAAAACACTCCCTGTAAATCAGAGCTCACCCTTTCTAGAACTATTAAAATCCCCTGGAATGGCTAAAAAAAGTGCCAGGAGGCTCTGCAGCCACGAGATCAGGGACACGCAGTGCTAAAGCTCGCAAGAAAGCAGCTGCCTGGAGCAGAGCTTCCTCCTCATCCTCCCACCTCGGGATCTCCGGGAGAGCTCCACTCGGGGAGGAACAAATAAATGAGCTCCACGCCCACACGTGCCCCGACCAGCACATGAAACCTCGCAGACACAGAATTTATTGCAGAAAGCTGCACTGGCTGCATCCCTCTCCTCCTGCTTTCTCCAGGGCATCCCTCTCTGCTGTAACAGCCAGGAGTAAGGTTATCCCATAAACCAGCTCCAGAAGCGCCCCATGGAGCCCACAGCTCAGGACTGACACAGGAGATCAAACCTACATTTGCCACTGGAGCTCTCCCTGAATTCCAGGCAGAAACAGCCCTGGCCAAACCTTACAGCAACGCCAAGAGCTGAGAGGGGGCGGCTCTGGAGCAGCCCCCAGTCAGGACCAGCCCCGGCTGTGGTCATTTAGCTGTGGGTCCCACCCCCTGAGAGTCCAGCACGGGCCATGTCCCAGGCTGGGGCCGAAGGAGGAGGCGCAGCAGTGCCCCTCCTCTCCCAAAATCCCGGTGGCACACATTCCATCTCCCCACCCCGGGGATGGCCGGGAGAGCTCTACTCTCCAGCTGGAGCTCCTCACCTCTGCACTCACACTGGGATGCCAGGCAGGTGTCCATGCCCCAGACAGAGCTGTGGGGTGTCTCACTCTCCACCAGAGCGGCGTTTCTCACCCACATCCCTCCTGTGCAAACCTTCGGGTCCATCCAAGCGGGCGCTGAAGCCACGGCTGAGCTCACCCCGTCTCCCTCCTGGCCCCGCAGCATGGAAAAGGCTTTGTCCGGGGATCCTGCAGCCTGAGAGCCACCACCTCCCTCCAAGCCAAGCCAAGCCTGCACCAAAGCGGCCCTGAAAGGCAGCCTTCCCCCGGTGCCCTTGGAGAAGCGGCTGCAGGAGCGGCTCCTCCCGAGCGCCGTGCGGCTGCTCCGGCAGCTGGAGCATCACACGATCCAGCGGCTCTCCCTGGAGCCCCGGCACAGCTGACGGGTTGTGGCATCCGGGATGACCCCAAACACCTCCCAAACCCCGCATGGGGTGTCCCCCCACACAGCCCGTGGGGCCTGGGGGCTGAGCTCAGCACAGGCTCCTGGGTCTCCCCGTTCCCAGGGGATCCAACCACAACCCCCAGGAGCAGCCACGCTCTCCAATGAGGTTGTTTCTACAGGGGAGGCTTGCTCTGCAGTGCCCGTGGCATCCTCTTTTCCCTCTCTCCTCCCCTCCTCTTCTCCAGCATCGCATCCTTTTTACTGGCTTGATCTATTCTGACTTGAAGCTCTCCAGAGCCGGGGCTGGCTCAACATCTCCCCCGGAGCCAAGAGGTGCTCCCACAAGAGGAGAGCAAAGGGCTGCTCTCTCGTGCTGCAGAAAGGCCCCCGGGGGGACCTGGCAGTGCTCACACAGGCCACGGGGTCACCGAAACACAGCCAGAGCCGGGGAGACGTGGTCTGCTCTTGCATCATGTCACTGGAGAGCAGCTCCTCCCCGGGGCTGGGGGGAGGCAGGGGGAGCTGCCTGCCCTGGAAAGGAAACCAGGACATTCATCCCTTACTGAACCTGGTTAACTATTTCTGTCTGGCAGCACAGAGGAAAGGGCTGGGCAGAGCACTGAGCAAACCCCATTGTCCCTGGCAGGAAAAGAAAAAATGAAAAGAAAAAAAAAAGAAAGAAAAGGATGATAAAAACGTGCCTGGAGGAATTTGGCTCTGTTGGTGTTGGAACCGGCTCCAGGTTTCCGAAGCAGAGCTTCCGGATGCACGGCAGGGTGTTCTCCAGGCTGGAAACCATGATTTGGGGTCGTGGGGTGGATTAACTCTACCTTGATCCAGAGGAGGGATTTAAGCACCCAAACTTGCTCAGGGCTGGGCTGGCACTGGAAGTGGTGCCTCCCCCTGGGTGGTTTGGCCACAGTGGGGGATAAGCCACTTTCTGGGCTGTTTTCCCATGGTTTTGTCCATGTATATCCAGTGGTGGGCTCACACGTGCCATCAGTGGCTCGTTGGCCTCCACCCTGTGCTTGAAAGGCCCTTCCCCCTCTGCAGAGGGGCCCCCCCTGTCACCACCAGGTTTCAGCTGGTGGTGGCATCTCCCAGGGATGAGAATGTTGAGTGTCACTAATGATGGGGGTGATGGGACTGAGTTTGGGGCCAGTCCCCCATAGGGAGTGTTGGGGGTCCTCAGCAAATAGCTCAAAAATACACCAGGAAAGGACAAGGTGCAGCCAGGAAAAAAAAAAAATCAACAGGATATGAAATAAAAGCCTCCATGACAAACAGTGGAACAGGGAGCTGGTGAGACCCTCACCTTGGAAACGTGACAGGACTCTGGGCAGCTTCATCCAACATCAGAGCTGGACCTGCTCCATGACCTCCTGAGATACCTTCAGCCTCTGCTGTCCTGGGATTGCACAACTCACCCCTGGGATCCCCATCAGTCCCACCTTCCTCAGCATCTCTCACATCTCCACAACCCACCTGGAAAAGTTGGCATCCTCCCCAGGAGGATGGAAAATAAGTGAGGAGTCAGAACACAGAAGAGAGTGTGCAGCTCTTGGAGGAGCTCCACTCACCTGCTCAAGGGCTTTGCTTGTCATTGTAAGGTCACATCACCCCTCAGGGACAGCTCAGGGCACCTGGGACACAGGATCCCCACCTTCTGAGGATGCAGCCAGAGCAATGAGGGGACAATCCACAGCACCGAAAAAAGGGCGAGGCAAGGAGATAAACAAACTGCTCCAGCAAAATTACAGGTGGAATAGCAATTTATCCCCACTTGCCATCATCAGTATAGGATGGGACTCTTTGTTTTCTGTCCATTTGCCCTGTTTCCTGCTGCTACAGCCCCAGGTTGCAGGGATGATGTGCAGAAATCCCACACAAGCTCCTTTATTTTCCCTTTTCCTGGCACCGAGGAGCAGAAACCACATGGTTGGTCACCACGATCTCCAAGGAACAAACCCGGTCAAAGGGAGCTGTGCAGCCTTAAAAAAGGACCCTTGGGCTGCTTGGATGAGCACTGGGTGGAGGAATTCCAAACAAGCCCTCAGTTCCAGGAGAGGGGAGACCTTGGCAGCGCTGGGACCTGCAGGAATACGGCGCACACCGCGCTCCACCTCCGCGTTGGAATGCTGGGCAAGGAGGGGTTTCCTCATTGCACACGCTGAAAAAAGATCTCCTGGTATTTTGGTCTTGGACAAGACCCAAGGATTGTCTTGGAAACAGCTCTCAGAGCTCGCAGGAGGAGCACAAGGCTCAGAGTCTGCATCAGTCTCATCCCCATTTCTCCCGTTCCCACCCGCCCGTGACTCACTTGAGCTGGGTTAGGATGGATTTCCTTCCTCCAACTGTCTAAAGAGGCTTTGGACACAGGACAGGTTGCCCTCCTGTGGCATTCCAAGGTAACTTGGGTGAAAGGAGATGATGGCTGTAGCCTCCTAAGACTCTTTGTGTCCCTCAGGTTGGGGTATGGGCTTGTTTCCTCAACCTCCCACCAGGAGAGGACACGACACTCTCCCATTAAGCACAGGTTAAATCAATTCATTAAGCCAAGCTCCTGTGCTTGGGATAGATGGAAAGGGCATTTTGGGATGGGAGGAGATGGAGCCTCCAGCTGGGAGAGAGAAATGCCTTCCCAGGCATGAGCAAGGAGGGCTCAGGAGCTCATTCCAGCCAGGAAACCCTTTGGACAAATGCTGGTTGCAACTAAGTTTGCAGAGAACTGGAGGTAGAAGGGACATAGCTCCGGGTCACCCATTAACCACAAGAATCATCTTAGGGGATTTAAAAGGATGGGAACCAATAAAGGTGACAAAAATGCAGCAGCATCTTCACAAGAAATTCAGCTCAGGACCTTGAGGTGTGGGATAGGGGGGTACAAGTTGGAGATCCCACAGCAGAGGAACATCCTGGGTGTTTGGTAGCCAAGAGAAGAGTTTTCTCTCAAGGAAGGGCTGGTTGGCCAAGAACATGAGGCCACCAAGGAGCACGTTGAGGTCCTGTGTGCCTCAGTTTCCCCAGCTGCACAGGAGGGAACACATCCTTTGTGAGGTGTTTTGGATGTGAGGATGAAAGGCATGGAGAATTTATTTTAAAAGCAACCCAAAAGCACCTTACAAAGAGGATCAGTGGATCTTTTGTCCATGGGTTAGAGACATCAGCTGCAAATCCACACCTTCTGCTGGGATGAGGTCCTATGGACGCTGCTCTCTGCCTGTGCATGGTCCTTAAAGACCAGCTTGTGATGCAGGAGGCATGAGGATCTGAGCTGATGATCCCAAAGAAAGCAGGATGGAGACCCAAAAATTTGCAGAAACCTCAGAAATGTAACCCAGGAGCAGCAGGAAAACCAGAAGTATCTTCTCCCCACCTCTGGGACTCTGAGAAGGGAGGAGGTTTAGGACAGGGACTGGCCAGGAGGTCCCAGAGAACAGAGGGGTTTCATAGAACCCCAGAATGGATTAGGTTGGAAGGAACCTAAAGGATCATCTCATTCCACCCCCTGCCATGGGCAGGGACACCTGCCACTAGCCCAGGTTGCTCCAAGCCCCGTCCAACCTGGCCTTGGACACTCCCAGGGATGGGGCAGCCACAGCTTCTCTGGGCCTGTCCACCCTCACAGGAAAGGATTTCTTCCTTTTTCCATAAGGAAAGAGCTAAACCAGCGCCAGCTTTATCCCAAACTCCCTGGAGATGGATTTGCAGTGCCCTGGGCGCCGGGGGATGATTTATGCCAACAAAGTGCACAAGCTGATGCCAAATAGGGACGTTGTTCTCTCAGCACGGGCAGGAAAGGCAGTACGTGAACATTTACTCACAACACACACATTTCCCACTCAAACGGTGGGGAAAGGGCAGAAAATGAAGGGCAGGGTGGGAGCAGAGCGGGGCTGAAGCAGAGGGAAGGGACCTGTGAAGTGGTGGGAATCAGCCAAGCTAAAACTCGTCAGCAAAACGGCAGAAAGTGAAGGGAGGGGGGACAAAACAAAACAAAACAAAACAAAAAGTAACATACAGAGAAGCGCCGGGCTCAGTCCTTCCCAAAGAAGTCCCATCCTGGCTGGCCGTGGATCCCTGTCCCTGCCCGGTGCCGCAGGCAGAGCTCCCTCCGCCGCTTCTCCTCCCTCCCACCCCTTTGAACTCGGGCTCTTCCCGCTGCTCCAGCCTGGAGACGGTGACGTGGAGACCTCCACTGGGGAGGCTTCCCGAGCCGGGAAAGCTCCTCTGGATCTGACACTCCAAACCCATCCTTCCCCGGCATGCCAAGGATTCCTTTGGTTTCCTCTTAATTTTTTGAGTTCCCTCCTAAGCACCCGAAAAAAGAGCCCGTGAAAAAAGTGAACGTTTCCAGAGCCCAGAGCAATGCTTATGGAAAAAAAAAAAAATCAAATAATTCAAATAGTCTAAAGGTTTAGGGCTAAAAATAGCAGGAAGGGCTCCTTGGAGTGGGGAAGCAGAGGTGCTGCAGCAGGATGAGAAATGCTTCCTTCTTGTTTGGAATGTCTTTTCCTTTCTGTTCCAACAGCGGTGAAGCTGAATGGAAAATCGGCTGCAAACTCACCCTGTCCTTACAGTGACAGGCTCCAGCACCACCAAACCCCCTACTTTCCCCCCCAGTTTTTGTGTCCAAAGCAGTGCCTGTTGCCGAAACTTCATATTTTTAGCCTTTTCTGTTGACCAGAGGCTCCCTGCCAGCACCATCCCAGCTCCCCTTCATCCCTCTTTTCCCTTCCCAAGCCCATTTTGCACAGAAAGGGGGACAGCTGGAAGCTCTGTGGATAACAGCTGGAAGGGAAAACAGCTGGAAGGGGACAGAAGGGACATTTTCCTCCTCTCCCAGCCACTCCTGCTCTCTGCCAGAGGGAGTTTTCCCCCCTTCTTGCAGAGGGAGGGATGTTGCCCCTCACTCGAACCCAGGGATTAAACAATTGCCCCATCCAGAGGCTGCAACCTCTGGCACGTCGTTATCTGTTCCTTCTATTGCCAGCTCACATTATTTTACGGCTGATCTCACAAAAATCGATGTTTTCCTTAAAGGCCCCGTGCTGGGACGTGAGAGTTGGCTTCCAGGAGCCCAAATCAGTGAGGTTTTACTCACTGCAGTTAAAGAAACGCCCCAAAACTTAGCAAATCCAGCACGAAGAAGACTCTAAGCCTTTAAAATCTGGTGGTTCTCCGACCTCCTAATCCTACATGACCCTCAGCACGTCTCAAGTAGCTCCCACCATGTGAAACCACTCAAAATAACTTGTTTTTTTTTCCCGGTTTTAAGAGATGTCCTTTCTCCTGGGATGAGGAAGCCAAGCTTTCATGCTCTTATTTAATTTCTCAAGTGTGTTTCTGCTCTCCAGCTGCTTTAGGGGAAACAACAAGCTGGGAAACAGCCTGGCTCAGCTTGCAGGGGGTATGTGTTCCCAGAAGGAGTTTTCAAGAGGAAATCAGCTCATAGGATGCTCCAGGGATAGAGGAGGAGGAGGGAGAAGGGAGACAGCGCCACAGCACTTGCTCCTGCAGCTGCTGCTGCCCTTGACACGGTCACAAGCCCAAAGTTCAGCCCAAATCCCAGGATTTCAAGCAGATATTGGGCAAGAAACCGCCCCCCCCCACACACACACACACCAGAAACCATGTGAGGAAATGCTTTTGTAGGTGCCCAGCTTGGAAACAACCTTAAATATGCTCCTAAACAATCTCAGCCCTGCTCTGAGTCAGACCCAGGGCAAAGTCTCACTCGGCCTTGTTTAAAACAGTTCCAAGGAAAATCCTGGATCTACATTTTGAGGGATTGTCCAGACCTTAAGAAGAGTCAGGTTTCTGTAGCTTAAGTACATATTTAATACAGAACATTTTATATAAAAAGAAATAAGATAACGTTCGCTGCTTGTGATGTTGACTTTTTACATGATCTCTAAAAAATATGGTATCTAAGAAATGTTATATCTAAAAATTATACTGTATATACCATATAATATATACACAGTATAATATATATACACAATGCTATATATATACAATATATCACAAGGATCAATGAAGAAGTGACACAGCCCCCCAGGAGGAGGCACAGAGCATCCTTTCGCTCCCAAATCCACCGTTTCTCCCTCCCAGTGCCAGCCCCAGGGTCCCATCCCAGTCAGGAGGTGACTATTCCAGCCATACCTTTCCCAGCCAGGAAAAAAAGGTGCCTCTGAGCTGCGGGTCTTCACCGCATAACCGGAGAGCTCCGTGGGGAAAAGCCCTGCAGCAGGACCAGCACAGCCCTGCAACAAAGCCAAGGAGGAGGCGATTATTCCCGGGAATCTCTCTGCCAGGCACAATACGGCAGCGTTTCAGTGTCCGCGCTCAATGGCACCATTGTCCCCCCTCCGGAGCTGCAGCTCCTGCGTGTGGTGGCACGGGGCGAAGCTTCTGCTCCTCTGGAAGCTCCCAAAAGGCTTCATCCTGCTGCTGGAGAGGAGCAGGAGGCTTTGTTTCCCTCCCAGGGCAGCAGAGATGCCAGTTTCGCCTTGCCAGCACCACTGTGCTGTCGCCTGGCGCGAGGTTCCTCCGAGAGAGGAGGGAAATGGGATCTTGGATAAAGCACATCAGGGGTACAAAGGTGGTGGGAAGATTGGGTTGAGAACGGGTGTTAGTGGCTCACTGATAAAACAGATGGATGCTCCCTATGGTGTTTCGTTGGGATTCTTCCAGGGACTTTGCATCTGGAAGCTGCATCCAAGGAAGGAGCACACCGAGGAGCTGGAGGGGGCCTGGAGGTGTCCACTGAGATCACAGAATCATGGAATGGTTTGGGTTGGAAGGGACCTTACAACTCATCTTCTTCCAACCCCCTGCCATGAGCAGGGACACCTTCCACTAGCCCAGGATGCTCCAAGCCCCATCCAACCTGGCCTTGGACACTTCCAGGGATGGGGCAGCCACAGCTTGTCTGGGCAGTGGGTTGGAGGATGGGATGCACAAGGGGAGGATGAGCTGGGCCTGGTCAGGCTGGTGAAGAGCAGGGAGACCTTATTGATAAACACAACCATTAAATGGGAAGGTGGCAACAAAACTGAGCCAGGATGTTGCCAGAGGCTCCCTGGGCATGTCTGCAGCAGCCAAGGCCATGGGAAGGCACAAGGAAGGATCCTGCCTGCCTTTGGAAACACCAGGAGCTGCTGCAAGAAGACTGGTGAATTTTTTTTCCCTGTAGGACAAGGGGAATCAGGTTGGATTTCAGCAATAAAACCAGCAATGAGCCCAGAGGTGCCACCAAGCAGCGGGATGGCCCCAAGGAACAGCAGCCTCTGTGCTTGGGAGGGGACAGGGGTGCATAAAACATGGTGTATTAGGAAAAAAACCTATCCATATAAATGTGGGAATGTTGCTGTGATGGAGCCAGGCTGCTCCTGGGAATGCTGGCGGGGTCAGGGGGTGCGGGCAGCACTCGGAGTTGGGAGCAGAAGGGATGTTCCCAGGTCTGAGGGCAGGATGAATTCCGGCTCGCTGGGGCCGCAGGTCAGGCCACAGCAGTAATTGGGAATCGGACACGGAATCGATGGACCATGTGAGATCACCCTCCTCGCTCAGGGGAACTGTCTGACAGGCGCTCCCACCCCATGGATGTGCTCCAGGCAGGGAGGTCATCCCACTGCTGTGGGCTGTGACACCAGTTCTCCCCCTCCACCTGAACTGGGGGGTTGTTTTCTCTCTCCAGTTCATATCCAGGAGGAATCATAGGACCACCACCGTGTTCAAAAAAAGTATCCTGCACTTCCAACCAGGAAAAATGATAAGCCACCCTTTTTTAACTCATCCTATACCCAGTCTATCCAGGTCAGCACGTTGCTGGTGTAACTGGGGGGACTGGAGCATTGCTCCTGTGTTTTTTAGGAGTTTTTCCCATCACTTCAGTGCTGGCATTTGGGGAGCCAGGGACATCCCTGTGGATGGGTTGCCACCACATAGGCACTTCACTTTCCATCAAGACTTTCTAGATACAAGGAGCAGCAACCCCCAGTCCTTCAGGGAATGTCTGAGGGCTGAGGACTTGGGCACTGGGGGGGGACAGTTGCCCTGTCCTTCCCTGTGCCCACTGGACCTGGCTCCGGGGCCCTTGTTCCCACCTGGGTTCATTAAAATAATCCCC
>JAWWEU010000081.1:1703482-1715625 GCA_035583155.1 Acropternis orthonyx | reverse complement strand
CTCTCCAGCTCTCCTGGAGCCCCTTTAGGCTCTGCAAGGGGCTCTCAGGTGTCCCTGGAGCCTTCCCTTCTCCAGGTAAACCCGCCCAGCTCTCCCAGCTTGGCTCCAAAGTCTTTACCCTCTGTGACAAACCAACCCCTCCCAGGACCCTCAGGATACCACCTGCTGGAAGGACCAAAGGGCTTGGAAGTTCACAGAATATCCTGAGTTTGGAGGGACTCACATCAAAGTCCAACTCCTGGCCCTGCACAGGACAAGCCCAGAAATCCCACAATGAGTTCCATGAAAGCATCAACATTAAAGCTGAAGAAAACTTGGGAAGTGAAAGCTCTTCAGGTCTCAAAATGGAGACCAGTACAGGTGACAGTGGCTGGATACCATGGATTCCTCCAGGAAAAGGGAATTACTGCTGCCCCCAAGCACATCAGCCCAAAAAAAGCTGCACCGCTTGGGAGGCAAATCTTTCCTCCCCGAACCTATAGGTATAAGAGCATCCCAAAATCTACCTGCACCCAAATTCAAGTGGAACAACATGTGAAATCCAGGAATGCTGCCAGGATGGCAAAGTACTTATACCCCTGAAAAAAAGGCAGTGGATAGATGATAAAAGAGCTTCCCTTTACTAAGTGGCACCAGCAGGTACAACATATCCCTCCCCAAACACCACAGTGGGATGCCAAGCCACATGCCAGGGATGAAGGTGCCCAAACAGCTCCCCTACAGCCCTTCCAGAAGGGCTCTGCCCTTTGGCATCTCCCAAAGAATCCAGAGGTACAAACCTGGGAGAGCACATGCTGAGCGTGTGGCGAAGAGAAACACAAACGTGACCAGGTTTCCTTTTCTCTCCTTTTAATATAAACATCCTAGGGTAAGTTGGGAGGAGGAGCAGCCTAAAGGGAATGTCTTTTGGAATAAAATGGTGTGACATGCTTTGGGAATGATGTGCAATATTAAAACGTCCAAGCAGGGTCAGCTCAGGACTTCCTGGATTCTTCGGTCTTCTTGATTTCCTGCAAGGAGATCAGGAAAACGACTGAGAATCTGCCACTTCTGGGGAAAAACTCTTGGTTTCAGAGCTCTGGAGGCCAGGAGCGACCACCGACTCAGACCAGCTCCACAGCATCGGAGTTCTGAGCCCAGAGTTCACCTTCAGGCACAAGGCTCCAAACCCAGGAATTCTCAGGGATGCATGTTCATCATCTCCCTAACCCAGGTTCATATTGGATTCATTTCCCACTCTTAGGCCCCTGGTCCATCATCACTCATCCTGGATCTGTGCTCAGTCACACCCCTCAGCAGCTCAAACCAGACCAAGTGTGGGATGAGGTGACATTCCTGTGGCTGCCTGAGGACAGACCCTGGGAATGAGGCAGAAAAGCTCCAAGGACTCACCTCCAGCAGCACCTCCTTCAATTCAGAGTAGGCTTTTTCTAGATCATCATTGATAATGACCAGGTCGAACAGCCCAGGCTCTTTACCTGGGGAAGGAGACAAGGACAGAGTTAAGAGAATATTTCTTCCCTGGGTCACCACCTCTCATGTACAACCCCAAAGTCCTGTGACATTTTAATGTTATTTGTTAGTATTATTATTATTATCTCAGCCACTGCTCTGCCAGCCACCCACAAGGAACTGCAGTGGGAAAGGCAGAAGTGCTTCCATCAAACTTCGCTCATGCCAAGCCCTGCCAGCAATGCTGGAGAGCACAGATCAGATGCTGCTGCATAAACCAGCTCCTAAATCGCCAGGGCATCCCCTCTCCCTGCACACATCACTCCAAGGACTTACTCAGCTCCAAGTCTACACGGGCTGCAGTCAAACGCTTCAGTAAACTCTCCTCTGTCTCAGTCTTTCGGTCTCGTAGCCTCTTTTCCTGAACACAACGATAAATGTGTTAAAGAAATGAGTGTTCTGAATGCTGCAGGCAGAATCCACCACCCACTCCCTCAGGCCAGGGCTGTCTGTGACCACGGGCACGTCAGAACACCCTGCAAAGGGTGAGGGGCCTCATTTACAGCCCAGTGCAAACCAGTGGCCAAACTGGGCTCAAAATCTCCTACCCAGAGCTCAGGGTCCCAGGGTTTTTTTTACCTCCCTCTTATTTATTTATTTTTCCAGGTACTGCTGGAAATGAAATCTCTCTGCTGGGCTCTGGCATCTGATGCTGTTGGCTTCCTCCTCCACAAACTCAACGAGAACCAGAGGCTGCCTGATGTACTGAGAGCAAGAGGGGAGAGTCAGGAGCTGTTCTCATGTGTCCTCATCCCTCTCTGAGGAACGACAGTGATTCAGCTTCTGCAAGTGTCCCACTGCAATCACTTCTATGGGGTAAGACCAGAGGGGTATAGAATTTAGGGTGCTGCACAGAATCAGCCTCCCTCAGTTTATTTTTAACTGTGGGGGCAGATCTCAGCACAAAATCCTTCTCTCCCCAGCACGAAGCACAATTTAAGGATTGTGATGGAGTCCCTAACCCAGTGCAGGCAAACACCCCAAGGCGTGGAAGACACACAGGAGGGACTCAATAAAACCGCAGCACAGGAAGCTTTACCCCTGAGAGCCAGAGGCTGGGTGAGGTGGTCTGGGCAGCAGTGACTGTTTGCTTGGGAATGTCCTCCCCACCTATTCCAGGGCCCTTAAGAACACAGAGATGGATGAAGGAGGGGTGAGACCCCCCCCCATCTGCAGAGCAAGACGTGATTACCTCTAACTGCCTAACGGCAAAGCAAGGCGGGCGCTCACCAAGATGTCAATGGACGGCGGCTGCACCGAGATGTAGATGGGGTTCAGGTCGGTCTTCTTGATGTTCTTCACGCCCTGGATGTCGATGTCAAGGACACAGATCTGGTTCTGGGCCTGGACAGCCTGCACAGCACCTTTACTGGGGACACAGCACACAGGGAAGGGGTCAGAGTGTCCACGGAGGGGTTGGTGTGTGTCCCACTGGCCGTGGGTGAAACACTGGGTCTAAATTGTGGTGGGAAGGAGACAGAGCCTGCTCTGCTCTTGCTACATAGTTTCTCCAAGTGTCCTCTGGATCCCTGGGGTGGAGCAGGGACCTGCTGTCTCCTGCCAGAGGCTGGGAAAGCCAGGCTGAAAGGTGTGGAAATGGATCATGTATGACTATCCCATGAGCAGCACTATTCTGGTGTGATCTGTAAAGTTCCATCTTCCAGTGGAAAGTTCCCTGCCCACAGCAAAGGGTTGGAACAAGATGGTCTTTAATGTCCTTTCCAACCCAAACCATTCTGTGACAAACACAGAAACAACTTTCACCAAACAGCAAAACCACTGAGAGCTTCCCTTCTCCAGAGATCCACTGGCTCCTGCACCCCCATGTCCTCCTGAAGGACGGAGATGGGTGCTCCATCTGGGTCAAAAGATGCACTTAATTGTTCATTTTTAAGTGGTGGTTCTCATATGCCCCTAAAGACAATCTCTCTTCCCCAACACGGGGGAACTGCCTCAAGCTTGTTCCTGAACACTTATAATTCTCCCTGGAACTGCAGCTATGCCAGCCTGCTCCCAGTGCACTTGAATCACCTGGACTACAAATCCAGAGCTTTGCTGCCTTGCCCAGATCTGAGCATCGCTCCACATCCACAAAAAACCTCCCCAGAATGGCTTGGTTTGTCTTGTGAAAGTTGCAGGCTCCATGTGGTATCAGCAGGTACCAACCGACTCCCAGCTCTCAAGAGCCCTGAGACTGCACTCTGATTTCAGCCTCTAATTTAAGGCGGATTCCAAGAAATCCTGGTTTCTGTGGGCAGGATTCAGTGCTATCATCCCACACACACTGGGCCCTATGAGGGCTCTAAAATTAAGCAAGTGATTTTTAGTTATATTTTATTATTCACTGATGAGATTAAGGGAGCAGAAAGGATTGGTGAGAACAACTATTTTGATAGGCACAGGGGACACTATTTTATCCCACATCGGAATAGAAACATCCTCAGGCACTTGGAAGCAAAGGCATGGAGAGATTCTGTATGTGTTTTGTTTGCAAACTGGTCTTTATTGCTAAGGTGGTTTGAATTTACTTCAGCCTCTTACCCTGCATGGCCACCACCACAGGCAGTGTGAATGTGCCAAAGTGACCCAAACAAACCCAGACATGCAATTTAATTTGGTTGAATGATCAAATCCCTACAGATTTAAGGGAAATGGGTTGAGGGGAGATGTCTTCTTGGCACCCATCCCGAGGAAAAGGCACCAAAATCAACTCCACCCACATCCCAGGCACCAGGGAGCAGCTGTGTGCTGGATTAAGCAGGACACACGTGGAGGGTGGAAGCCTGGCCTCACAGGATGAAACCAGGGATTAAGGAGCTGGAACTCAGTCTCTCCTTGGAGCTGGGTACGTGGGAGATGAGCTGTCAGATTTCACTTCTCTTGTCAAACCAGCAACACTCAGCTCCCAAGGTGAGGGACTGCAGGATGTTCAGCGTGGGGACCTTATGCCAGCAACTCCCATAAGGAATGGTTTGTGTTGGAAGAGACCCTAAAGATCACCCAGTCCCAACCCCTGCCACGGGCAGGGACACCTTCCACTATCCCCCCTCCAACCTGGCCTTGGACACTCCCAGGGATGGGGCAGCCACAGCTACTCTGGCAAACCTGAGCCAGGGCCTGCCCACCCTCACAGGGAAGAATTTCTTACCCTCAGAAGGAAACTTTGCCATCTCCAAAAAAGTCCTCAAAAACACACATTCATCACTTTAAAAGACATTAAGTCTTCTTGAAAAGCATTTCAGGCAAATTTCTTTAACGCAACTAATTAGATATCCTGGGAAACATTTAACTTCCCTCTTCAGCAGCTCCTAATGGCACCACAGTTTCTCACAATAATTATATAAGATATCTGACTCCTAATTAACACTCCAGCCTCACGTTTTATTGATCACCAGCTCCAATGCCAAGGGCAAAGCTATTTTAGAACCCACCCAACTCTTCCACCTCAGTCGGGGGGTGCCATGAAATTATCTGCTCACAACCAGACCAGCACATAACAGCCAACAGAGTTAGGGCTTCTGCCCCCAAATCCATGGAATCCCAGAATGGTTTGGATTGGAAGGGGCCCTAAAGACCCTCTGTTTCCATCCCCCCTGCCATGGGCAGGGACACCTGACATACCTTGTCCCATACATGTTCCCGGAGAACTCTGCGTGCTCAATGAATTCACCAGCATCAATTTCCTTCTGCATTTCCTCTCTGGTCACAAAGTGATAATCTGGAGAAGGGAAAACGGGGAAAAACAGCAAGGAATTAACAGTTCTGAAGGTAAAGTTCATGGCCAAAATGACACCCACAGGACCTTGGGGGAGAAGACACTTAAACTCTGCTTTGGACAATGCTGGGAGATGACAGAGATCTACTTCCTAATTATTGTACACAACATTCCCTCTCCACACCAGTTGTCCAGACTCCTCTTCAAAACATCCTGGAGCATTCTGTGTGGCCAAAAATGCTGCTGTACCCCCTTTCCCATACCCTTTCCCCTTCCTGGTGCAGTGGGAACCTTTCCCCTCCTTGTCCACAGGTGTGGAACACATTATAGCAGGGCTGGCAAAGTCCTTAATTCGAAAACATTTATAATTAAAGACTCAAATGGGATGAGAGAGAGGGAGATAAAAGGGAACATCAAAACCAAACAAACTAAAAAGGAATGTTTCTCTGTCTTTTGTGAAAATTCCTCCCTTTCATTTCAGAGTGAAAACTGCCATTGGAAAGTACAAACCTCATTTGGTTTTTTTCTTAAATATGCAAATAAACGAGAAAACAGCTGGGGACAGGCAGATAAAAACATCTCATTAAGCAGCTGCACTTCCCAAAGCAATGGGCATTTGAGGTACCTCCCCAGAGCTCCCTGGAACTTTGGAAAGCTGAGTCTCTCAATGCCCAAGTTCAGATCAGGGTGTCCAAACTGAGAGTCCTGCTTTGCAAATCCCAGGGCATTATTTGGGGAGCCCAAGGAGATGGATCCAGCTGCAAGACACTCACCTTTGCCATTCACTTCCCCAGGTCTTGGCTGCCTTGTGGTATCTGCAGGCAAAAAAAAAAAAAACAAAACCCTTGTAAATCCTTTACATCACCCAAGGGTGTCAGAGCATCACAGAAATTCCAAGGTCTAAGTGGCCCATGGATCTTTAGGGAAGAAGGTCTCTACAGGGAGGCAAACTGGGAGAAAACACTAAGATTTAGTTTGGAATGAGAGGAGAGATTCAGCTGAATCAAGAGCATAGGATGAAACACACAAAAAGAAAGCTGATTTTAAGTTTTTTCACCTCCCACAACATTAAATTTTTGAACACCCAGTATTTGCCCTTTCATGGTGGAGTGAATCCAGATTTCAGATCTCAAAGCAAGGGTTTTACTTGCAGTATCCAAAGTGCTGGGACATTAAAACGCATTTTGGTAATGGACTAAAAAGCACCTTGCAGAGCTTCAGGGAAAAATCAAGTGGCTTTTGAAGGAGAAATCTGGGGGGAATTTTGTTACTTTCAGTGTCAAGAATCACTCAGGAAAAAATCTTGTTACCTCCCTGAGCTTTACAGATGTGGGGAATCACCAGACCTGGAAAGGGTGCTATTCCAGACAAATCTCAGACTCAACACCAGGAGTAAAAGGTATCCCCACTTATTTAAGCACCCTCAAGAGCCCACAGACAGAGTGGGACACAGGCAAGCCACGGAAAACCATTATTAGGGGGGAAAATAGAGTTAGAGCAGCAGGTCTGGGCTACCAGCCCTGAACTCCAGCACTGCCCATCCCTGGAGACACACGGATACTCACGGGAGACACTGAAGCCGAAGATGTTCTCGTAATCCTTGAACAACTTCTTTAACAAAGTGCTTTTCCCTGCACCTGATGGGCCACTCAGAACCACTGGCCTTGGTCCCTGCATGACTAGAGAGAGACAAAAACATGGCTCTGGTTGGAAACACACAGGAAAACACAGCTGTGGATTCCCAGGAGTGCTCAGCTCCTCAAAACAATCCTTTACCCTCAAATAGAAATTTCTGCAGGAAAAGCTGGAATTATGAGCAATCACAAGCCTAGAGCTTGATAAACGTACTGGGAGGGCAGGATCGTCTCAAGGGATTGAGGTTAAACTCACAGGACATAACCCAAGGGAGGAGGAAACTGGGCCCCAGCTGCCACTAAACTGGGATAAGTCAAGCCAGCTGTTCTCTGTCACCATGGTTGGGTCCCCCTGGGATGCAAACCCTAGGGAAAACTTTCTCTAGCAGGAAGAAAATGCTGTTTGTGCCTGGTGGCATCTGAAAATGTCATGGGACAGAGGGACAGTCCCAGCCCTTTCCCTCTCATGGGAAGAAGCCTCAAGGAGAGTTTGCAGGATAAGTTTCCAGAGGGTCCTCCACCACTAAATCCCAAAATTCTCGCAACAGAATCTGAACTCAGGTGCAATCACCGACACAAACACGCTCTGGGGGTTTATTTCCATATTTCCTGGAGCACTGACTCCTGCTGGAAGCAACTCCTGACAAGGGGGAAGGGTTCCATTCCTGGTCCAGGTTAAAAAAAGGCAGCCTGGGGCCACACAGAACTCGCTGCAGTTGTTTCTTCAGCAAGAAAGAAAAAAAAAAACCTGGGTATTTTCATGATCCTGCCTCTCTGGGGAGGAAGAGAGGTTAATTACCAAAACCTAATATTTTGGTAAAGAGTAAGTAAGAATAAAGAAGAAAATGCTGCATGAGAGTGTAGGGGGTACCACTGGGGACCCTCATCCATCAGCAGCTTCCAAGCCAGAGGTGACAAACCAAACAAGCCTTTTCTGTTCTTCCTGTTTAGAAACAATTACTTCTTCAAGCAGCAAAATCCCTGGAAAAGCATTTTTTTAACCTCATGGGCTGGGTGTGGCCTGGGGAGCAACGAGCCAAGGGACAGATAATGCCTTTCCATTTTAGATTAGCTCATAGCAATGTCAGCCTGACCTTCCAGAGCACTTTTTAAACAGCCTTAAGCCAAGTGCTGTCTCACCAAAGCAGCTGTGTGGGCTAATCCAGTCGGGCTGCCTCCCTGACCCTGGACACCTCCTTATCCCTGAATTCCCCCATCAGGCAGCACCACAGCCAGAGAATTACACAATTTTTCCCTCTGTTCCCCGAGGACACTTGTCTGACCCGAGTTTATCCAAGCCTGGGATATTCATACCCAAGGTCTAAGCAGGTGCCAACAGCAGCAACATGGGCAGATAAACACCCACAGTCAATAATTATCCAGAAGGAAATTCCTCTTGTTTTTGTTTTTTTTTTCCCTAAGTGTCTTCCAGGTGCTGCAGCCCCAGAGATCCACCAGATCAAACGCTCTCCAGGGATCTCAGAGGACCAGTCCCGTCACCACGTTTGCCAGATTAAGCTCCAACATCCAAAAAACACAAGGCTGGACACGCTTTAGAAAGGCCTTTTGGAAACCCTCTTACCATTCCCTTAGTCCTTGATCTTCGATAATTTCCAAATATCACAGGTTTTGCCTTAATATTCAACAGCAGAAGAGGAAAAAGGACCAGCAAAATGCTACTCAGTGCTTGCATTAAGGAAGCAGAGAATCCCTGAGGAGTTATCCCAAGCATTTCCCCCTCTCCTGCCCCTCTCGGTTTCTTACTCCCAGATAATTAACAAGGTGAGCCCTAAACATTCCTTAGAAAACACTCCAGAAAAGAAAGTAACCACACAAACTGATGACCCTTCAGACACCCCAGGGCACACTTCACAACACCTCTGCTCCCAAACAGTGTGAACATTATTATGAGTATATAACACGTGACACTGGGATGCCAGCACTGGAGTCCCAGGTGTTTCACAGCTTCTCCCCCCACTGTGATCCAGCTGTGCCAACAGGAACTGTCCTAGATCCCAGTTAGAGGGAAAAGAGCTGCTTTTCTCTCGTCCCACCCCCCATCAAAACTTCACCTGCCCTTTGGCAGGAATTTAAAGCTGCCCAAATGTCTTCCAATCAATTCATTCAACCCCAGACAAACTGGGAAGGGGTCAAAGGGATGGGATGGGCTGGGAGCAGGTTCCAAAGCATCCTTACCTTTTCCTTTTGCTCCCTTCCAGCCAAGGAATGCAGTCCAATCCCTGGCAACAGTGACAGGCTCAGGACACAGGCTGGGCTATTTGTGAGCTCCTAAAGCCTTAATTAACGAGTCACAGTTTGAAGGTGGCCAATGAGAGCCATCCCTCGTGGATCCTCCTCCACACCCTGCTCGGCAAGGCTGCATCAAACACCCCCAAAAGGCTGAGGGGTGCTGGCCTGGGATTATGGAAAACAGGAAAACTGTCCCTGTAGGTGATCTCACAGGCACCAATGTAAAGGGACAAGGATTTGCCTGCACATGGTTTGGGTTGGAAGGGACCTTCATTCCATTCCAACCCCCTGCCATGGGCAGGGGCACCTTTCGCTAGCCCAGCTTGCTCCAAGCCCTGACCAACCTGGCCTGGAATGCTTCCAGGCCCTTCCTTTGGATCAAATCCACACACAGCTCTTGCCTCCAGCCACTGCTTCACCTCAGCTCAACAATCAAGGAGGTGACAGGGAAACTCCTTCCCTTGCCCACAGATCCAAACCACCAAACCATGTCCCAGCACTTCCACAGTGGGATCCTGTCTTTGACCTCATTCCTCTTTTTTTTTTTTTTCCCCTCCCTAAAAATATTCTTAACTTAGAAAATACACCTGGGATATGATCACATGTCTCACCTCCTTGGAAAACAGGCTACAAATAAACCAAGACACTTGCAGGTGCTTCCTCTTGCCTCTCTCATGTATCCCTTCCCTTTTGTTGGAGATCTGCAGAGGAAAACGGGACTTTATTGAGAGGGAACAAAAGCCATTTCCACTCCCAGGTGATGGGGCTGGGCCCTTGTGGGGAGCAAACTGGGAATTTCACAGAATCCCAGAACAGTTTGGGTTGGAAGGGAGCTTAAAGATCATCTCATTTCACTCCCTGCCATGAGCAGGAACTCCATCCACTATCCAAAGTCACCTGTCCAGCCTGGCCTGGAACACTTTCAGGGATGCAGCATCCACAATTTCTCCAGGGAAACCCACTCCTGAGGTGGCAAAGGGATGTCCCTGTTCTCATTCCCTGCTCCCCCAGCTCTGCCAAACAGCTCCTCCCCCCCACCAACCCACAGCCCTCAAGAACCACAAGTAAAGCACCAAAAAAGCCCCAAGATCTGATGAATATAGGGCTTTTTCTACCTCCTGTTTGGTTTCCAGCCCAGTGATGCATCCGTGCATCCCATTTCCAACCTGCCTGCAGCAGGAACGCCAGAAGGATTTATTTCGAGCAGAATGTCTATTTTTTATCCCTTTGCTCAGATTTTGGCATTTTCAGAGCAGTCAGTCTACAAATATCCATAGAGGGCTTCCTAAAATGGGTTTGGATCCAGCCTAACTTACCAAAACCACCATGGAATTATCAGCAAGAGAGCAGCACAACTAATTATTTCGTTAATATTTGGGAGGTCCCACACCCAGGACTGAGGACACGCTGCCCTGTAAACCCCTTTGGGCTGCAGAAAGATGAGGCGGTCACTGGAGGAGGATGCAGGAGGTTGTCCCTAAATCAAGGAATGTTTCCTGGTCTGCTCTCACCTGCAAAACTCGCCCTGGATTTTATCTGGGACGCAGCAACACAACCAGGAAAGCAAACGACAAACATCACAAGAGTTAAACAAATTAATGCTGATTAGCAGGGAAGTTTTACAGGCAAGGCAAAGCCCCTCTACAAAGAAGAAAAGAAGATTAAAGCAGTTTCCCTGGAGCCTTGAGAAAGGTCTCCTGGATTAGGATTATAAACATGTTCCCTATTTTTATAGCAGGTTCGTTATAAAGCTGCCACTCCCACCTTTCTAAGATCTGGGACTCTTTCCAAGCGGAGACAGAGAGCTCCTGCCCTGACAGACAGGGAATTGTCTGCAGCACTGACACAGGAGCAGGGAGGCTGGTCCCTTCCAACCTTATCCATCCTGTGATTCCGCGAGGAGCATCCCACTGCAGCAGGGAGCTGGCAGGAGCTCTCACCCACTTTTTCCTTGGAAACAATTACCTCATAAGCACTAATTAGCCCCTCCCCTGGCTGCACGCCTTGCTGGCAGGCAGCAGTGATGCTGCAGAAGGAACAGGAAACCACTTGCTCAAGGTCACTGCAGAAATCCCTGAGGTCCAGGCCAGACAGTCCAAGACCCTGTTCAGCTGCAAACTGGACCAGTTCAATCCACCAACTGGTTGGAACCAGTTTACCCACCCGGGTAAAACCCCTGCAGAGATGGAGCTCACGTGGGTGTGGTTTTACCATCCACTTCCCCACAGGGCTTTGGTTTTGGGTACCTGCAGGATGCTTATCCCAAACCCCCTCTCTCACCTCACTGCATGCCACAAACCAAACTGATTCCACATGCATTTCTCTGTCTGGCTTATCCAGCTGGGAGCAGGGACATCTCAGCTCAGGGATGGGGACATGCCAGCCCCGGGAAAGCCCTGTCCCACCCCCCTCAGCCATCCCACATGGATAATGGGGCACATGCAGGACTCAGAGGGCCATGGATAGCTCAGCATCCCCAGGGCTGGGGATCTGACCTCTCATCCAGGGGGTCCTGTGGCAGGATCAGCACCCCCAAGGTCGGCACCTCAGCACTCCAGGGACCCTGTAAGGGGCCGAGCACCCACATGAGGGGCTGAGCATCCCAGGGCCAGTTGTGCCCTCTCAGCCCAAGGCTCTTGTGAGGGGCTGAGAACCCCCAGGAGGAGTTGAGGACCCCCATGAGGGGCTCAGCACCCCGGGCTACTTCAGCCTGCTCAGCTGAGGGTCCCTCTGAGGGGCTGAGCACCCTGAAACCGGCTCGGACCCCTCGTCCCAGGGTCCCCCTGAGGGGCTGAGCATCCCGGGACCCCTCAGCCCAGAGCCCCCCGTGAGGGGCTGAGCATCCCGGGATCCCTCAGCCCAGAGCCCCCCGTGAGGGGCTGAGCATCCCGGGATCCCTCAGCCCAGAGACCCCTGTGAGGGGCTGAGCATCCCGGGATCCCTCAGCCCAGAGCCCAAGTGAGGGGCTGAGCATCCCCCAAGACCCCTCAGCCCAGAGACCCCCGTGAGGGGCTGAGCATCCCGGGATCCCT
>JAWWEU010000081.1:1680641-1700566 GCA_035583155.1 Acropternis orthonyx | reverse complement strand
CCATGATCCCTCCCTTTTCCAGCCCTGAGCCCCCCGTCCATCCATAACCCCCACCTCTTGGTGCTGCAACTCCTTCCCAGTCCCAAAGCCCCCCCCATTATGCCATGAGCCCCCCATTTCCAGCCCTGAAACCTCCCCTAACCTGTAACTCCCCCCCACCTCCAGACCATGACCCTTCCAGCAGCCCTGCAACCCCCCTCCCAGGCGCTGAGCCCCCCCAGTCCATGAACTCCTCCCCCTTCCAGTCCTGAAGCCCCATCCAGGCTCTGAACACCCCCTGCTCACCCTACAACCCCCTCCCAGACCCTGAACCCCCTTCCAGGCCATGAGCTCCCCCCAAAGCCATGCACTCCACACCTCAGGGTTACCCATCCCTGGCTTCCAGGCTTTGGTTCCCCCACCGACCCCTGGGGGGCCACATTTGCATCCCCCCACCTTGCACGGAGGATCCAGGAGGGTAAATCCCCTTGCAGGTCCCCAGCCCCTCCCCACATCTGCTGCGGGGTCCGGCACCATGTTCGGCTCGTCACGGGGCGGGGTGCGGGGGGGCCAGGACCAGTTCAGCTGGGAGGATGTCAAGACGGACAAACAGCGCGAGAACTACCTGGGTAAGGGCTGGCCCTGCCCCGAGCCCCCCTGCCCCGCCTTCCCTGCCCACCCCAGCGTGGCTTTGGGGTGCGAGGACTTTGGGGGGTGGGTGTTGTTTCCGGCAGGGAACTCCCTGATGGCGCCGGTGGGGCGGTGGCAGAAGGGGAAGGACCTGACCTGGTATGCCAAGGGCAA
Source organism: Acropternis orthonyx (assembly GCA_035583155.1). Taxonomy (NCBI): domain Eukaryota; kingdom Metazoa; phylum Chordata; class Aves; order Passeriformes; family Rhinocryptidae; genus Acropternis; species Acropternis orthonyx. The sequence goes on along the minus strand of JAWWEU010000081.1, from coordinate 1,699,783 downwards.
GAAGGACACGGCCCCGCCGTTATCCCGGGAGGAGGAGCTGGCTGCTGTCCGCCTGGCCGAGCAGGAGGCCATGATGGCAGCCCTGTGAGTCCACACCCCACACACACCTCCCAAAAACGGGGTGCAAAGCCCCCCCACCCCCCCCCCGCCCCATCACCCACTTCTGTTGTTATAGGGGCTACAAGAACGTGAAGAGGCAGCCCACAGGCCTCAGCAAAGAGGTAATGGGGGCACCACATGCCCTCTCAGCATCCCTGGGAGTGTCCCCTCCCCTTGGCTCTAATTTTGGGATGGGGGACACGCCCAGGACACTCCCCCTCCCCACAGGACCTGGCTGAGGTGTGCAAACGGGACGGCGCCGAGCGGGACGAGAAGGACGTGGATCGGGTGGTGGGTTTGGGCAGCTCCAGGTATGGAAAGGAGGGGATCCCATACTGATTTCAGGACAAGGAGAGTCTTTAATTTTACCTTTTTTAAACTTTGTTTCCGTGGGCTCTCCACAGTGGCAGTGCAGGCCGGGTGATGCTCTCCAAGGAGGACAAGGAGGCGGCCAAGATGGGGCTCTCTGTCTTCACGGTACGGTCACATCGTCCTTGGGAGGGTAAAAAAAGAGGTGGAAAAAGGCAAAAAAAGCCATGCCCCACACTTGGAATATTTCATTTAAAAACCTGGATGTTGTAGCACAGAGACCTGCAGGAGCTCCCCGTGTCTTAAGTTAATTTGTGGGGTTTGAATTTGGAAGCAGCTCTTGTGTCTGTTTTAATTTTTTTTTCTCAGGTTTAATTTAATTTTTATTTCTTTTCAAATTACATTTAATCTTTAAAGGGAAAAAAAAAATCCCTTTTTCTGGTAATTCAAAGCTATGGGCTCATGGGCTTATTCCATATTTTCCCCCCATTCCAACCTTAGCACCAGAAAGTCTCCAGCAGCCCCGAGACATCTGGCTCCAAGAAGAAGCAAGAGAAGGAGGAGAAGGTGGAGGAGAAACGGTGAGGAGTTTTCCCACTTTGGCAGGAAACCACCTGAAATGGCTTGGTTTTTGTAGGGAATATTCTACAAAATGCTCCCAAAATCTCTGCTTTCCCCCCAAAACCGCTTTGTGAGGTTTTTTTCTGAGGGTTTCTCCTTGGCCAAGGGATGTGGTGGGATGTGCCTGGAGGGAGGGACGGGGATGAGTTTTTGGAGGAGCCAGAGGGGTGCACGGGGCAGGGATCCTCACTGCTCAGTCTCTTCCCTGCAGACCAGAGAGTGGCAAAAAATCCAAAAAGGAGAAAAAGAAGAAGAAAAAGAAGAAACATAAGAAAGAGAAGAAGAAGGAGAAGGACAAGCATCCCAAGAAGGACACTGCCCCGTCATCCTCCGAGTCTTCTCCAGATCGGGATAAGAGGTAGCTGGGCTGGGCTGAGCCCTGGTCTTGGGGCATCATCACCGGGAAACGGGGTGAGGGATTTGAGAGAGCCACGTGGCCTGGAATTCCTTTTCATTTCCTTGTTCATCCCCGGAATCGACTTGTTGGTGTCCCCAGTGTCCCGGCCGTCCCTTACACTTCCCTCCCGGCAGGCACCACCGACGGAAAGCGCAGCAGCGCCCCGAGACGCCGCGGCACGGCAGCCGGCGCCGGCAGGACACGGATGGCTCCGGGAGCAGCCGGGATTCCGGGCGCAGCCCCTCGCGGCGCCGCCGCCGCAGCAGGGACAGGGACAGGGACAGGGACAGCCGCGGCCACCACCCATCCCCGCGCCGCAGGGGCAGGAAGAGGAGCAGGAGCAGGAGCAGGAGCAGGAGCAGGACCCCCCCGGGCCGCGGAGCCAGGCAGCGCCACGACACCGACTCGGAGGACTGAGGGGGAGCCTGGCATTGCTCCAGGGAGATCCCACATAGGAGTTTTATTTTTTAAGGTGATTAAATTCAAAGAGCCGCAGCTCTGCGAGCGCCGGGGCTGAGCCTGGCAAAGGGCACTGAGTTTGTGATGCCAACAGCCCCTGATGCCCACGCCTGGGGGCAGCACCGGCAGGTCCCCCCACGCCTTGGGGCAGCCTCCTCCTCATTCCCTGGACCCATCCATCCATCCAGGCAGGATTCAGCAGGATGCTGTAGGGTGGGGGCTGGTGCTGGGATGTTTCTGGCTGTGGTGCTGGAAATGCTATGGATACCTCGTGTTTATGTATAGAGACTTTGGAAAATATTATTATGTTTTTTATCTTCTTTCCCTGCCCTTCAGTGCCTGCCAGCGCAGCTGCTGGAGGAGTTCCTTTTCTTAAACATTCCCTAAATTCATCAGCTGCATGGAAGGGACATTAAAGCCCATCCAATCCCCCCTCCTGCCATGGGCTGGGATACCTTCCACTATCCCAGGTTGCTCCAAGCCCCATCCAACCTGGCCTTGGACACTGGGAATAATTCCTTGGCTGACAGGGTGGTGGATGGGACCAGAGTGTCTTCCATAGGCTTTTGCCTTGGCCACGTCCATGCACCCACCCCAGGGAGCAGGGAACTCCATTCCCATACAGGATTTAAACCCTCAAAACATGAGTATTTATGTACTTGGTGCACTGGGAAGGGGGAATTTCACATCAATAAATAGAAACAGTGATCTGAGTGGGAAGGGGTTGGCCCGAGTGGCTCCGGAGCATCTCTAGCTGCTGGTGTGGCCGTGCCAAGCACAAGGGCCTCATTTGTGTAATTAATGATGCAATTTAAGACAGGGAGGGTTTGTGTGTCTTGGTGGACAAAAGCCCAGCGGGATTAGGGTGAGGAGCTGACAAAGCCCTTCTGTCCCACATCCCTCCCTGGCTGTGAGCACGTGCTGGGCACGGGCAGCTGGAGAGGCTGCAGAGCGGTCGCAGCCTTCGGTGGTCCCCCACACCAAGGTGTTTTTTTGGGGTTGGCAAACTCCTGGCAGGGTCACAGGGCTGTTCCGTGGAGTCTGAGCAGCTCCAGCTCCATCCCAGGGACCCACATGGCAGGAGCAGTGGCCCCAAGCCCACATGCTTCTTGGCTGAGGGCTGTGACTCTGCTGCTGCTCACCAGACTGAGCCCAGGGTCACCCTCCTGGGGCTTCTGGGGGTCCAGGATGCAACTGGAGCCTGCTGGGAGCATCCCAGTGCAAGGCAGCGATGGGGATGGTGGAGCAGGGCTGTGCTTCATGGGAACTCAGTGCTGGGAAGGGGATGATGTGAGAGTGAAAACACCACAGCGAGCAGAGAAAGAAAAAACACAAATCCCAGCATCCTGCTCCTTCCATGGGCTCCCACATTTCCTGCCTTTGTCTCCCAAGCAGAAAGGATGGATGCTCTGGGCAGAGCTGGACTCTGCCAGGATGATTTGCACCCACAGCTCCACCTGTGTCCCAGCCAGTGCCAGAGGGTACCAGTCTGCCAAGCACGATGCCAGAGGGGCTGTGGCATTGCTGTCCCCGCTCAGTTCAGCACTCCTGAGCTTCCTCCTGCCCCTCCTGTGTCACAGCTTGGCCTCTCCTGCTCTCCCCTCTTCCTGTTTCACCTTCCAAGAGCTGAACAAAGTAGTTTGAGAAATACGGATAAGCCAACAATGAGGGCGAGGTGAGCCCAGAAACCTCCCTACTCAGCTGCTGCACCAGTTCCTGGGTGGACTGGGCCGGATCCTTTTCCCTGGACGGCCAAAATTCCCGAGGGGCTGGCCAAGCCCCGACCAAATCCAAGCCTGTGGCTGCCTGGAGCAGAGGGCAGAGCACGGCTCCCACAGCTCCGGTAACATCAGCACATTCCCTGTGTTTTCCACAGCCAATTCTGTGCAGAGAAGCAGGATCCTATCGCAGCTGACCCTTCACGTTCAACTGCCTCCCGGAACAGGAACAGAGAGATGTCCTGCCCTAATAGGGATGCAAAAATCCTAATTTAGGGCTTGCAATTACAAGGGGAGACTAACCTGCTTGCAGGAGGTTTGGGATCCCAGTTTGCCCAGTGCTATTTCCCCTTTACAGCCACGGTCCCTGCTACTCATCCCTGCTGGGAATTCACTCTCCAACCTGCATGACAGACTTTTCATCTACAGCTTTCCAGCCTGTGCCACGGGGAATCTGCTGCAACTCCAGCCAGGAAAACAGCCGGCTCCTGGCCAGCAGCCTGAGCATGACCATCCTGGAGGAGAAGCTGCAGCTGACGGGGAAGGCAGGAGGATGAGCTGGGAGCAGGAGCTCTGTCCTGGATCCAGGGGGGAACTGCAGAATGGAAAAATGCAAAACAATGCATTTAGGAAGGCAGAATTCCTATCCATCCCCACAAAACTGCTAATTCACAGATCCCGTTGTTAAATGAGATCAGCAGGAGGAACAAATCATTATGCACAGTAATGGGGTGACTCAAGCAGCTCATGAGATGCCCTTGAGGCAACAAAGTGACTCCAGCAGGACCCAAGAACCATCACCCACCACTTCACCTGCAGGATTCCAACTAGGAATGAACACATTACTTGGAAAATACAGGAGACAGCCTCAAATTTTAATGCAAACTGGCCGGATTTGGATCGAGCACATGGCACTGCACAAAGATCACACAAAGTAACACGTTACCAGTGCAAGTTTCATGAAACTTTTTATTCAACAAGTATATCATTATGATTCTGCCAAGATGATCGAATGAACAGCAAGGCATAAAAAACATGAAATAGTTAAGAGATTTTATTCTAATAGCTTTAATTACAGTGCTTGTTTGTCGAAATGAAAACTGAAAACAAGTATACAAAACAGTTGATTACTAATTGTGTATTGAAAGCAATAAAGGTTTCCACAACACTAAATAAACCAGTTCTGATAGTTCCTCAAGTTAAAGTTTTAACAGCTCCAGCTTCTTCAGTGTTTATCAAAATACAAAAGAAAAGTAAAGAGGTCTTTTTTTTATTTTTCTGATGGCAAATCTGAACCTTGCAGTATGAGGGATGCCAAGGGTGTTCACACATATACAGATATGGGATTGTTCCAAAATGGGATTGAATACTTCTAGAGTGGAATGACTCTCCAAACTCTCATGCTTTTTGTTTGTTTGTTTTTTTCCTAAACACTATACATAGATGTTTGGTGTTTCTCATGGCAATTCTTACGTTAAGTACAGTACTTTCTGCCTACAGAGCTTAGGACTAGGACAGGCTGTGCATCCTGTGGAAAGGTCTTGCCTTCTGGAGTGGTTTACGCACAAGAAAAGTACAAAACACTTTTTGACAAATACGACAGGCTAAAAATGTCGACTTCTGGAAATGATTCAAGTTCAATGGAAACGAGAAATCTCACCTGAACCCAAAGTCAGATGTTTAGCATGAGTCTGCAAAGCTCACCTAAACCAGGCCCGGCAAATCTTTTAGCGGTTGCGAGCAAAGATGAGCACAGACTACGAGCTACAGAAAGAGCCAGAGATCTACTAGTCATGATCTGTTCGTTAAGCAGATGAAGCTAATTGGGTGTCAGTCATTGCTTCACCCTTTCAAAAGAATCAAGAGTCACCACGTTAGAGCTGGAGCAGCAGAAGCGATGTCAAACATTTGTGTGCTGAAGTGTTTTTACTTTTCCTTGTCTATTTAAAAAAATACAGAATTCAGGTTAAAAACCAACCACCAAAATGGATCTCACAGATCTCACAACCCAACCGAGATCGAGTTCAGCTCCACTGCACAAGGACCACTGGCAACCCTTATGTTATTAACCCAATTAAATCCCTTCCAGGTACTAAACAGTGACTTGATTCTTTACAATAAAAAAGCTGAGTAATATTGCATAGGAGTACCAGAAACTGTCTCATTGGAAACAAAAACTATTTACATTAAATAAGAAACCTAACTGTTTTCAGGCTTGTATTTGCCACATTTACAGCATGATGCAATATATACTGTGACAAAAAAGAAATGAAAACAGCTTCCGGCACTCAATACCACAAAGTAGCACAGTTTGCCACATTAGAGTAAAGCGAAGGGCGAATAGGAGGAAATAAGAGGGAGGGGTGGAAAAAGAGGGAAGAGGAAGGTTTATGGTTTCATTTCTGGTTTCGGAGCTGATTGGACAACCAGTCCAGTCCTTCATAGAGACCGTCTCCACTAGTGGCACAGGTTGCCTGGATGTACCAGTTCCTGTGACGAAGAGAATGCAGTCCAAGTTTGTCTGTGATTTCTGCTGCATTCATCGCGTTCGGCAGGTCCTGGGGGAAGGAACAAGAGTCATTGACTCCCCACTCTTTTGATCATCAGCTTTAAAGGCATTAAAACAAAGTTAAGAGCTCTCAGAACTCCTCTTTTAGAAAAACTACCCAGTGGATTGCTTTGTTAGGCAAGCTATTTCCCCTACACTGACAAAAGCCTCACAGATTTAACACCATGATCAAAAGCAAATATTATGGAATATTTCATAGGGAAGCAAGACAGCTGATGCTTGCATGGAGTCATCAAGCCTCTCAGTGCTGACCCACACCTGCTTACAATTCCAGGTCTGTTTCATTCACTTTCCACTCAGGAAATCCTTTCTGTGACTGCACTTATGATTTAAGATCAACTTCTATCACAGACTACTACTCTGCTGAGCACGGCTTCTGTTTATAGCCCACCTTCCCTGCTCCTAGACACGACTTAGGGATTCTTCACCCTTCCCAACTGAGCCTGGGCAATGATGAATGAAGCAAGATGTTATTCCTTCTTTACTAGTCATATTTAAGGTCCCTGACATTTGGTTTATGCTGCCAAGACGCTTTCTAAGTAATAAAAGGCAGAACTCTCAGCTCACAGGTCAACACGAGTATTTTAAAGTCAGCCCAGTGTTTCCACCAACACCACCCTCAAACACCCTTAGTGAAGAATTCAGGGATGTTCCAGCACTCCAGAATTCCTCCTTCTTTGAAGGAATATTGGGCAGGTGCTGTACTTGAGCCATTTCAAAATTAAAAAAAAAAAAAAAAAAAAAAAAAAATCAAACTGGTAGAATTTTTCCCTAAAACTGAAACCACAAAAAATTCTATCAGCCAAGACTGTTCAGACGGTTGCACCTTTCAGGTGAGAATTTAATCTATGGTTTGCTGCCTGAATGGCCACTTACTTTGAGGCTTTATCTACTACTACCCTGAAAACACAAATGTCAAGGTCAAGATCTGGCACTCACGAGCATGTGGGATGTTTTCAAGAGTTCTTACAGAGAGACACCTGTTTTGGGCATACCTGTTTGTTAGCAAACACTAATAAAACAGCATCTCTAAGCTCATCTTCTGCCAACATTCTCATAAGCTCTTCTCTGGCCTCATTCACACGTTCTCTGTCATTGCTGTCAACCACAAAAATTAGACCTAGAAAGAAGCAAACCACCAGAATAAGCATTAGCTTGAAGTTATTGACAAAAAATGAATAAATTTGGATGTTAGAATGAAGCTTTGAAGAGAAAATAATGCACAACTCAGTACAGATGAGAAAAGAAATACAGTTTTCTCATCACTGTGATCTCATGTCTGAGAGAAAGTCTGTTCTTGCTGAAAACTGGTGTTAGTTTGCATTTGTGTTTTTGGAACTTGGGTGCTTCCTCTACATAACCACTTGGCATTTTCCAGTGAGCAGCAACTTTTCAAACCCTGTGACAGGACTCAAAGACAGGCAACATTACAAAGGCACAGCAGTGAAAAAAGCGACAGGCTCTCAGTTCACGGGGCCGCAGAGCTTGTAGTAAAGACTCTGCTTTGAAGTGAGGGCAGAGAGCTGTGACTCTGACAGAAGAAAAGCAAGCTTCTGAGCTCGCTCTGAGTCACAAGGACAAGGAAGACTGGTTTCTGGATTTCTTCCCATCCCTCTTTGAACCTGCAGTGGCTTAAGAGAAGAGCCAGAGCAGCACACAAACACACCCTTTTAAAATAACAAATATTTCCATTCACCTACAAGAAACTCGCAACATTATCTTAGTAAGGACATGAAAAAAACCCTCAGATTTTGTAAACCTGTGACTTGAGTGTTCAGACTCACCTTGTGTGTTCTGGAAATAATGGCGCCAGAGTGGTCTGATCTTGTCCTGGCCGCCCACGTCCCACACTGTGAAGCTGATGTTCTTGTATTCTACTGTTTCCACATTGAAACCTAAAACAGAAATGGTGGCACAAATCTCACTTAAACATAGTTGGCCTATTGTGTTTAACAAGTCACACTCAGAATGGGATCATTAAAAAACAGTTAGCTTAAAATTTAAATTATTTTAAATAAGGAGAGTTCTGCAGTGAAGCTCTCAAAGCAGATAAATGTGGGTTGTCTGGGACTCCCACCATGATCACAGCAATGAACAGCTCTAATTGCTATCTGAGCAGCAACAAAATGCAGAGCAAACTATGCTGCTTCAAAAAACAAAAAACCCAGGACTTTAAGAACTGTAAATCAGGTATCTGATCACCCTCAAAAAGAAAAAAAGAGGAAAAAACAAAGGCGTCACCCTCTGCTTCTCAGTCTGACCTTCAAGATGCCACAACACACTTAGGAGACAAACTGCCCTTCTGTGGCCCATAAAGGCTCATTCCACAGGTGACTGACAGAGGGAATGGAGTGAAAGAACAGTCACAATCTCTTGCCATGGCAGAACATTTGGCTATGCCATCTTCATACCACAGCTTTAACAAGTGTTTGTTCTGACAGACTAGTCACTTAAATCAAGAGTGGCAGCTGACACAGGATACTGCTGCAAACAATAAGACCCAAATCTCAAAGCAATCATTATAGAAATGTAAAAATCTTACCTATAGTAGGAATAGTAGTTACTATTTCACCGAGTTTAAGTTTGTACAGAATAGTTGTCTTTCCTGCAGCATCCAGGCCAACCATTAGAATACGCATTTCTTTTTTGCCAAAAAGGCCTTTGAAGAGGTTAGCAAAAATATTTCCCATGTTTGAGATATGTTCTCACTGGCCAGTGAAGTCTGGAGGGAAAAGATCAGAGTATCACTTATGAGTTACAGACAGCTGTGCTCTGACCAGGGCATAATACGGATCATTTATAGACACCCCAGACACCACTGTACATGATTTCTTCCCATACTGAAGCAAGACAAAAATTAACAGATATGCCAAAACTCAGTGCTCACAAAACAGCCTGCCTTTGAGTGCTTTAAATATTTCAAATCTTCTTTCAGAGATTTGAGCATTAAATGCTGTTCTCAAATGTTTGCTTGCAAAATTCAAGCCACTGACCACTTGAGGTACTTTCTCCCCCACTGTTACGGGATAATTTATCTGCAGCCAAAGTGTCACCATTAAACAAGCTTTTTCTAACTGACCTGCAGATAAAAGCAGTTTTTGCTTAGCACAGCAATAGCTGGTCCTCCTTTTGCAAAGGAAACTCGGAATACAGCTTAGATTCTCTCCTGCTCAGAACAGTTTCCTTCCTCTCCAGCCTTGAGGAAATGGCCTGCGAGCAGCACAAAAACTGAGCACTTCCATTAACATGAGGGGCAAACCTTCCGTAGGAAGCAAATCTGCATTTAATCAAACTTAACTATCAAAAATTAATAGCCACATTAGAAGAGCAGGTTCAGAAACGCATGTTTCTCCTTTCACAGCCAACACTTCAGCAGTCTGGGTAATTACAGTGATTAACGTCACCAGGAGCTTCCTGTCTAGGGACTGCAGAAACTGCCTCCACTCCAGCCCTCACAGACACTTCCCTGTGCCCTTGGTGTGGGAGTCACCTCATACAAATCCCTCCCATTTCCAAACTCAGATCTGCACAGTTTAAAGTGGGTTTGAAATCACCAAGAGGACTAACATTCTGCTTATACAAGGCACGAAAAAGCAGCCTGGAAGATTCACAGAGCCATTACATGGTGACAGGGACCATTCACACCTTCACTGCTGCTCTGTCTAGAAGCTCTCAGGTGTGCCTTTAAAAAGAGACTGAGCCCAGCTGAAAATTCAAGTTTCAGACACAAGATGTACAAACAGCCAAGATGTGTAACATTCAAAAAATAAGTAAGTTTCCTGTAAACCAAATCACACATTTTAAAGCACAATATAAAGTTCAAATAATCTCTGGAAGATAGTCTGTGTTTCATGATGAAGCTGCGCTTGACACAAAACGCTCACTAGAAGTAACCTTTACAAGTATCTATTTAAGACCATTAAAGCAAGCTTTGGGTTGAAAGGCACACCACAAAAAAACCCTCATCCTGCTCTGTTTAGCTCTGTCCTAGGGATGTCTGAAGCCTGGCTTCCTCACTCTGCACTGGCAAAGATCTAAGCAGTTCTGACCTCTTCAGGGAGCTCTGCTGGACACAATTTTTAACCCAAAAGTTAAATGCTGTAACATTAACCACATCACATGTCTAAGCACAGGCAGCTCCACAATGAAGTTCAGAGTCCACTCCAGAGTTCCTGAATGACATCAATCACCACGTCAACTTGCTGAAGCAACTCCAATCAAAGATTCATTTATTTTATGTGACTGAAGTCCAACATGACGAAAACTCTAAAAACTCCGGTACAAACCCGACAGGGCTGCCTGTGGATTAAAACCAAACAGGAGGTTTGAAAGTTCTATGATTCCATCATTTCCTTCATATTTCTGCAGCACGCTCATGGATATTCCACTCCCGCTTGAATATATGGAGGCTGTATAAACAGGAAAGTTAATTAGGAAGCAGAGAAAACAGTTTTGCTGGAGTCCCTGTTTCTCCAGTTCACTCACACAGCAGGAAATCTCCCATCCCAGCCCACAGCAGCAGCTCTCCCTGGGCTGGAGGGGAGGGAGGCTGTAAAGCTTTCCTTTGTCTGGCTGCTCATGCCACCTCTATCTTCTGCTTCATCTGCAAAGCAACAGACAGGGCTGAACCCTGACCTTTTACCAGAGCTCTTGTAACTCTTAAAAACGAGTGTACGAACTTCTGTAGCAAGAGAACCCTGACAAAGAATGCCTTTCTTCGGTTTCTGCATGTTTAAAAGCATAACATGTTATCAAATGCTTGGATTGATCACAGGAATTGGGTAACTGAGCAAAATTCTGTCATTTACATCCACAACATCTTTGCACACCCTTGATAAGTTGCAGGCTCCTGAACAAGTTGTTTATACTTGGCACTAACAGCAGTGAATCCCGTTAGATTCTTGTTTTCCTGGCAGCTATTTCCAGGTCAAGTCTGCCCTTCACCACTGAAGCTGCTTTTATACCACTCATCCTCCCTATTTTTACTTTTTGTGAAGAATAAGAAGCTAAGATACAGTTAAGCACTTGGTTTCCATTTTCCTCCAGTTCTCCTCCACATTTCTGCTATCCAAACCACTTCTGTAACTTATTTGGTACTTCAGGGTAGGTGGCATTACAAAAAGTCCCATTTATTTTTATAGGCAGCACAGTGTACTTTACAGCCCACCCCTGGCAACACAAATGTGTTTAGATGTTGACTAAAAAGTAACTGAATCACTGTTAAAAGAAAAATTCTAGGAGAAATTCATCTGCAGAACTCCCACAAACTGTTGTGGTTCCCACTGGTGACTTGCTGGATGTGGCTAGGACAAAAGAGAGAGTTCATCCTCTGACCACCAGTCAGTCACAGCCATCTAATCCCACAGGAAGGAAATCACACTCCCATGGTTTGTACTCCACACTCCTGTCCCTGTCCTGTCACAGCACAGACGCTGCCACAGCAGAAACTGCCCCGACAGTCCAGAGCTGCTTCCCAGGACTTTGCTGCCGCCTGCTAATGCAGCTCAGCTGAGGGATCACGGGATCCCACTGCACTCCAGGGTTGAACTTTAATTCTCATTTCAGCCCACTGCTTGGACAGTCTGAGAATACGAGAAAGTTTCAGACTCATTTAGATTAACAAGAAAAAAAACCCTGTCAAATTTTCAGGCATCTTCAACCTTTGCAATATATACCACAACTCACCGATATTCTACACTGAAGCTGAACTTCCTCTTTCCCTCCACCCAAACGTTGCCTGTAGTTGCTACACTGATCATTTTAGAAGCACGAGTTGAGTAAAATTCCTGAAAACATAAAAGACTACAGCTTGTGAGCTGCTTGTAGTACTTGAGCACATCTTCAAAAGAGGGATCCATCAGGCTAAGCGGGAAGATTTGTGTATGAAAGGGAACGATTTAAATAAACAACACAGAGTATTTTTGCAGAGCTCTGTGCTGCTTTCCCTCAGCATAACTTCACCTCCTAGAAATGGCAGCTCAGCACCCCTCACCAAACCCAGATCACCCCAAATCTGAACTGTCTGATCAGTTTCTCCCTGGAGCACTTTTAACACCCTCTACCTCAGCAGTAAAAACCAGTCGGGCAGGTTCGGGTAAGATACAATGTACCATTGGTAAAGGGCAAGGCAGACGTTCAATGAATAAGTTACAGTTTCATTTCAGGAAACAAAGTATTTTCAGCCGCCTGTTTTCTAGTAAGTGATACATTTAGATAGGCAATTAGGAGAACAGGCAGCCCTTTGCAGAGCAGCTCAGTGTAATGAGTTAAAAATGAATGAGTGTCTGCAATAGCAGCGGCCTGGTGGTTGTTAAAGTGATACGGCCCATGAGGAGAAGCAGAATTTGCTTTTATTAATTGTTGGTGGTTAGAACAAGAGCTCTGAGGAATATCTCAGGGCCAAATACCGTTAAACACTTAATCATTCGCAGCATTATATATTTAAACATATGTCAATGCATTTTAATGTGACTTCATTCAGGCTGCTTGCCATGACAAGTCAGCTCTGCTGCTCAACCTCCGAACTTTTTGGGTGAGCTGCTGGTTAATAACCCACCCCACAGAAGTATGGCTAGAAGGGTATGCAGGTCATGAAAGAGAGTACAATACCCCTTGAAACTGCCACATAAACTTAATTTTACACCTCTGGAAAAGTTCTTTTCACATGAAGATTTAATTTAACTTCATTGAGCCAGGACTTGTGGCAAACACCATAATTTCATTTAGGTTTACACCAGTTCTTTAAACAGAATCACGGAATCATTAAAAATCACAGACTCACTTGGGTTGGAAAAGACCTCCAAAACCATTAAGCCCAAACTTTGATCCATCACAAACACACCAGAACAAAAAAAGTCAGAGGATGCCATATGTGTTATTCAGTCAAATTATCCTGCATGTATAGAAATACATTTATTTCACTGCTATGTACCAGCATTTACCACATAAGCCTCCCACAGTGAAAAAATAATGCTCAAAACTTTGCAAGTGCTCCAACCAAACTTGCTGGGCCCAATCTTGCCAATCTGTTCCCTATAGCTGGAAAATACCAGCAGCCATGAAGACGGCAGGGGGTTGGAACAACATGATCCTTAAGGTCCCTTCCAACCCAAACCCTTCTAGGATTTTATGGTTTATGATAACATCAGTCATGAAAAGCTCCATTCTCTGTCCCTCCCCTGCACAGGATGCTGAGATACGGAGGGACAAGGGCATTTGTTATCTCTGGGAGCAATTCTGTCTCCCTGGGACGTTCATATCATGTTTTTAAATGCCCGTTTCAAAGAGAGATAAACACAGTGCCACCATCAATGACACACTGGGCTACACAGTTATAATCAGACAAAATATTAAAGCACAAGCTGAACGCCTCCAACAGCTGCAGGTTTACAAAAAAGCTGTTTCCCAGTAGCTTTGTGCACCTTATTCTATTTGCTTAGAGACCTGTGGCAAGTAAAAGAGGTGCATTTATGAAGACAATGGATTTACTGCCAAAATACATCTCTATTTAAAGGAAAATTTACTTGACATTGGCCTAAGTATTAACTCCATGTCTAAAACAGTTAGAAAAAACCCAAATGCCTAATTCCTAACCTGGTATTAGCACACTAATTGTATCAGTCACAGGGAAAAGAAATACATCAATTTGTTATTTCACAGAAATACTGATTTGAAATCCAGTCAGTTATCATTAGTTGGCCTGTATCACGCTTCTAATTTAGAGCATTCCAGAAGGCTTTAAATTAAATTATCAGGAGAAGCAAAATATTCCTACAAGGGATCACCAAACCAACGTGTAAATAAGAAGCAAGAAAGCTTTTTTAAAAAAACATCCAACTTCAACAGCTGTTACTGGTGCTACATGCAAGAACAACTGGCAAATAATTCAAGTGCAAATCTAACTCGGCAGCTTGTTCTTTACAATATTAAGTGTGATTTAAAAGAGAATGTGAGAAGTGATCCAACAAGAATAGAACGCTGCTAAAATTTAGGAATTATCTAGAGCCCCAGTGTTCACACCCCCACTCAGCAGGAACAGTCTTCAGTACTGACGTGTTCTTTTGAACTTGAAGTAATTTCTTTACAGATTAAAGTGTTCTGTTACAGCAAATTTTGAAAAATGCTCTTGATCACAACAGTTCTTTACATATGGCCAGGGTGGTCCAATACACTGTTCCAATACAGATATATTCAACTATTTTTAGAAGTTGTTTACTGGCCTTCCACATCTCATACCCCAAGGGATAGTATCAATCCAAACTCTTTAACTTCAGGGCCTTAACACTGAAATTTACCTTAATTTTGATTTGAGTTACTTTGGACCATATTAACATCACTAGGCATGGACTAGGTGTAAAATTTAAGAGTAGCTAACAAGCAGGCTGGGTTCTTTGTTCGCCATCCTAATAAAGGTCATGGTAAGAACCTCTTCTCAGAGATCTTCATTAATACTAAATCCCAACTCCTTCATAATTTTAACTATTAGAGCTAGAGGAGTGTTGGAGATCAACTCTGACCACTGCAACAATTTCCCCCAGTTCACATTGGAGGTGCTTGAGATGGAAAAAGCATCCTGAAGGATCATAGCCTTGTTATTTGAGTTTTAGGAGAGGTCAGAGGAAAGGTAGCAGCATGGAAGCATCATGTGAAATAAAAGTTAAAGATACATAACTATGATCCCATCTAAAGGGGAACAGTTGGATTTGGCCACCAAAGGCTTGCAGAGATCAACTAAAAAGCCTCCAAGAGCACTCTGCATGTTCAAGGCATATGGAGGACATGCCAACCCCAAGGGAGCAGCCAGGTCATTCTACAGCACCTTCCTTTAACCCAAGTAGGTGGACCCCCTTGCTGTTTTCGCACATTACCAATCTCGTGCATTTTCCACATGCTGGAATGTTCTCTTGAGAGCACTGGGACCAGAGTGGCAGGAAAATAGAAAATAGTTCCACTTACAAGATCAAAACAAGGACAAAAGAGCGAAATTTTCCTTTGGGGTCATGCCTATTTCTCAGGCACAAGAGCTCACTCCTAAAATAGCGGTCAGAATAAAAAGAGTCAGTATCAAAGAGAACAGGTTACTTGACTTGATAGTCAAAACCCAAGAGTTATTCCCTAATTCTCACCTTCAAGCAGGGAAAACAAACAATTGCTGTTTCACAGCAAAATCTCCAACTATTTTAAGGAGTCCCACACTACCATAACTCAACAGCACACAAACCAACCCACAGGAGAAACACGTATCTGGTCTGAAAAATATTTTATTTGAAGGACAGGCTGACAGGTGGAAAAGCACAGAGGGCGTCATATCCATCACCTCCCTGCCTGTAGCTGCTCAGGAAATAACGTGGTGCCAACAACACAGCTGTGATACCCTAGTATGGCCTGTGCCTTTGTGTTCACCAGTTAAAACACTGGGCACACTGGTGTGAGAACTGGTCACGACAAAGAATTTCTTTTCAGATAAACGTTGCGCAGTTGTTTTTGCGAGGCTGAGCTGTTCCCGAGTTAAAAACCTTCAATTTTAAGCCAAATATCCTGTTATTCATTCCCAGTAACTGGGCACTAAGTCAACATTTACACTCATAGTAGAAATGGCAAGAACTCACACAAGAGCTCCAGCAATGAAATTGGCTTTTGGTTTGGGGAAAATGTCATGGCAGAGCCTGCACAGGGAGCTAGGAGTGAACAGGAGCTGTGTTGGACACAAGAGCTTTATTAGAACTGAAACATCAGCAGAAGCACCACCACAGCCCTCCGACATTTGCGTGTGTTAAAAACAAGGAATAAAATTGGATACTTGCAAGCAGAAAGAAAAAAATGCTGAATAACACAGAAAAACAGCTGCTGTAGTAGGAAGCTGATTATAAACTTCTTTACTCATCAGTTAAAGAAAGGGAATAATGGCTGAGGATGGTGCCAGCTCTCACACAAGCTCTGTAGCATTCCAGTAGCAAAACTTTCAAGAGATTTCTTAAAAAAGACTCAAAATGATGCCTTTTCAGATAAAATTAACTCATGTTCACCAAATTTATCCACTGTAAAACAATCTGGATGGCTGTTGAAATCAGTAACAGTTCTTGCTTGAAAAGCCAATCTTTAAAAATAAAAGGTTGTTTTAGGAGTAAAAGCTGCTGGGATGTGTAAAAGTGGTTCTTTAAACTTCATCACTGCAGATTTAAATGGAACCTTGGGCAGTGAGCGTTTTCCTCCTTCCACCAATTCATGTTATCAATGGCTTACCTCATAATTACCTGTATAAATGCTGCTGCTTAAAGCAGCTGGGGCACAACTGGGAGAATTACCAGGACTAAAATCCAGCCCCTACTCCCACACACACTTGGTTTGCCTCGAAAAGATGCGACTGGTCCTCCCTCTACTTGGTCAGCATGACTAACGCTCACAGGGAACTCACAGCACAGCTCCTGCCCAGTCTCTTTCACATTCCAGCTATTTCACAACCAGGAAATCTTAAAAAAAAACAAAACAACCCAAACCACCACCGAAATCCTCAGACCATTTACATTCAGGTATTTGACTTTTTACAGGATTTACAACACAAAGGCTCTTCTGAGTGGAGACGAGCTTTGCTTGAGCCATTTTTACTCCTGACGGGAGAAGCACCAACAGACTTGGCAAACCAGCTGAGTTTGGGTTGAAGAGGTTCAGGTGAGGCGAGTTTCCTTACCCTTTCACCCAATGCAATTATTCCAACAGGGAAAGCAGCCCAACAGGGCTCTCCAGCACTGCAGATGTGTTTGTGGCAGAGGAAGTCAGTGGCATCAAACCCATAAACCTTCCTTTCAGAGAATCCCTTTATCCATAAGACTGTACTCCTACTTTATTCAACCATACATCCCGTGAATAAAAGCAAAATAGCAATTCTCAAGTTCAGCCACACTTCCTTTTTTTCCTACAGAAGTGCTCCAAATCATCAGCAAAAATAGCAATAACGATCTTGCTAAATGACCTTGGAAAATCCACTTTACCTCGATTCCTCTGCCTGAAAAATAAGGTTAAGCGAATACCCTGCAAAGAGGGGTGCCGTGAGCCTTGCAAAGTATCAAATGAACTATCGGAATTTTAGTTATTGACAAAGCTACAATTTCAACACCAGACCTCTGCTTACGGCTCTAATCAACCTGTGGAATTTGCTTTGGCAAAGAGCAGGGCGGCAAAGCCACAAGGTCAATGTCAGAGACACAACAACAATTTGGGCAGTTTTAAGGCCCGGCAGAGTTTCGGTCACACTCTGCCGGGGCAGAGCTGTGCTATCACTTCATCGCACACAGGTTTATCAGCCCGGAGTATCACGTTCAGCACTCACAGGGGCAGGATGGAGTATTTTCAGACAGAATATAATATCCTCCCACCGGGAGCTGCTCCGCCGGGGAAAGCTGATCTCCCAGACCATCAAACCCGAGCCACGGGAGACAAACAGAGCTGTCTGCTCCGGGATAAAGCTCAAACTCCTCAGCCCAGCAGAAACACCAACTCAGCAGCCGAGGGCTTACAGGGGAAAAAAAAAAAAAAAAACAAAACACCTCTGCCCAACGAGCTTCACCCAAGCCTCATTCCCCTCGCAGAGGAGGGTTTTCAGGGGGACGGGGAAAAGGAGGAAATGCCTCTCCCTCCTCCCCGGAGCCGTCCACGGGCGGGGCAGAGGCCGGAATGAGCGAGTTTGGGGAAGGGAGGACAAGCCCATCCCGTCTAATCCCATCGCTAGAGGGAGCGGGGCCTTCTGCGGCTGCTGGCGAGCCGGATCGATTCCCCTTTCCCACCCCTTCCCACCGTATCCCACCGCTCCCGCAGGGAAGCGAAAGGCCCGACACCCCCCACCCCACCCCCCTTACCCCTCCCAAAGGCGTGAGGGGCGGATGGGGCAGCGCCGCTCCCGGAGGCCTGCGGTGCTGCGGGGGAGAAGGGAAGAGAAGGAATGAGAAGGAAAAATAGAAGGAACGGGATGGGATGATAAGGAAGGACCTGCCCGGCCCCGCTTCCTCAGCGCCCGCCGCCGCCTCCCCTCAGCGCCAAGGCCGCAGGGCGCGGGCGGGGGCGCGGCGGGCCGGGGAGGGGGAAAGAGGCTCGAAGTGGGGGCGAAGGGTAAGGCGCGGGGGGGACCCACCGGCGTCGTGCGGAGGCGCGGGCGGTGCGTGGGGGTGGGTGCGCTCGGAGGGTCCCGCTCGGAACCCCGCTCGGCCCGGCCGCGATCCGCCCTGGAGCACAAGATGGCGGCGTGAGGGGCCACGTCAGTGCCCGCCCCGCGCGCGGCACGGCGGGAAACCGAGGAGGGCGGGCGGGGGGGCGGGGCCAGGGCGGGGCCGGCGGCGCGGGAAAGGCGCGTGAGGGGGCGGGGCCAGCCCGCAGGCCACGCCCACCCTCCCGGGAATGGGGAGCCCGGGACCCTCGGGAACGTGGGAATGGGGGGATGGGGGGATGGGGGGATGGGGGCGGTGGGCACCGTCCCTCCCCGTTCCCTGCACCGCTCCTTCACCTGCCCTGCGCCGTTCCCCTTTCCCTGCGTTATTCCTCTTTCCCTGCGCCGTTCCCCCCCCCTTCCTTGCGCCGTTCCCCCTTTCCCTGCAGCATTCCCCCTTTCCTTGCACCATTTCCTCTTTCCCTGCGTCTTTCCCCCTTTCCTTGCACCATTCCCCATCTCACTGCATCATTCCTCCTTTCCCTGCATCATTCCTCCTTTCCCTGCATCGTTTCCCCCTCCCTTGCACCGTTCCCTTTTCCCTACAGTGTTCCCCTTTCCCTGCACCCCTTCCCTGCACCGTTCCCCCTTCCCTGCACCGTTCCCCCTTCCCTGCACCGTTCCCCCTTCCCTGCACCGTTCCCCCTTCCCTGTACCATTCCCCCTTCCCAGAGCAGCCAAGGATTCGCTGTGGGCTCTTGCACGAGCCGTGCAGCCTCTCTGCATGCCCGGCCCTGCTGGGATGTGGGAGGGATGTGGGATGGACGTGGGATG
>JAWWEU010000081.1:1651468-1670682 GCA_035583155.1 Acropternis orthonyx | reverse complement strand
GAAAACACCCTCCCCAGGCTCGCTCTGCCTGTGCCTCGCTCTCTGTGAATCAAGTGGGTTTGTGCAGCTCCTCGGTCAAGTGTGGGCACTAATGCTGCGTTGTGGAGTCATTTCAGCAATGTGCGCCCAGGAATGTGCCTTATCTGATTTCCCTCCTGGATTTGCCCTTCCCCAGTCCTGCAAACCGGGAATGAGGATCCCCTCCGGGCTCCCAGAGCGAGGTGTCTTGGGGGAGCATCAGTGAGGTGGGATTCACTGGAGTCTTCCTGGCGAGCGCAGACTCAGGACCTCTCTCCAACAGTTGCTGTTTCTTGGGCTCTAAACAATTTCCCAGACCAGGCAGGGGCCACCCCAAGATGCTCAGGGAAGGCATTGAGATGATGACAGCTCTCCTGGGCAGCTGCTCTTTGGGGGTCCAAAATTCAACCTCCTCTTTGCGCTGCAAAATGGGGCAAGGATGGAAAAATTACCTTGGGAGCTCAAATATAACCAGATCGCCCCTCAGAGAGATTCCCCTCTGGATTCTTGTAGATGGGAGGCTCTCCATGCTGGATTTCTTTTGAAAAAAAAGACCTTTTCCTTTAGGGGAGTGGGAGGGGGCCGGCGGCCGGGGGAAACATGCCTGGAATGTGACAAGCCTGTTCTCCTGCTTGTTTGTGTAAACGAGTTGGGTCTATTCCCTTCCTCTTCAAGTGCACGTTTTTAAGCCTCCTTGAAAAGCAAATTTACTTTCAGAGCACATGGATGCCAGCACAGGGGGAAGGCGTGGTGGTTGGGGATGATAATAATTAATAATATTCATCACTGAGAATAATAAAAGCCAGAAGTGATGGGTGGTGAGCAAGGGCTCCATCCAACACTGCCCACCACCTTCATGCCTGTATCTCTTCACACCTGTCTATTATGAGACCCAGCTGGCCATTCCCTGCTGGGAAACCCTTGAGGAGATGGGTTTCCATCAGGAAAAGCTCTGGTATCCAGAGATGACCTTTTTGGCACATCCAGGTTGCAACGAAGAGCTCCTCAAGTCCTCAGTCCCAGATGCAGCCCAGAACTCCAGAGCAGAACACAGGGAAACTGGTAATTCGCTATAAAATTCACCTTGAAGGGTGGTGGGTGGCAACATCCCTAAAGGGTGAGGGAACTTTGGTAGGACACTCAGTCTGGCCTTGCTGCTATCCCAGGAAGACCATCTTTTAATTCCTACCACTGATGCAAGGCTCTGAGATGTCCCTGTGAAGCAGGTCAGAGGAAAAACCCTGCTGGTTTTGGCCTGAGAAAGTCCCTATCACCCCCTCCACCACCTCCTTCAGTTACAGCTTAGAACAGTTCTTGGCAGTAATACCTTAACAATAATAATTATTAATATTAATAAAAGTTATGATGATCTGTGATCAGTTACGTCTCTGCAAATGTTGTTCTCCCTGGAGATGCCAGTAGGTGCCTGGAGAATGACTCCCTCTCTAAGTGGTGTGCAAAGACCCCAAAACGTCCCCTCTCACTCACCACCCCACGCACCACGAGGGAGAAGGCAAGTTTGGGGAGATTTATCCACTAAAACACTCCCTGGAGCAGGGGATTGAGTTTTCCAGAGCAATGCTGGGCATGGCCAGGAGCTGTGGGCCACCCGTGCTCCTCATTCACCTCCCACAGGTGACTAGATGTTTCAGATAAAATCCATGGACATCCCCAGCGTCTTGCCTTTGCTCCCAGGACAGGCAGCCCGTTGTAATTCCCCTTTTCCCCTGTCATTCCTGGCTGTCAAACCGGCTTCTTGCTGCTGGGCAGGCTGGCAAACAGCCTTGGCATCACCTTATCACGTCCTCCCAAGCAGTGTTTTAGCTGTAGCTCTGCAGGTGAGGACAGACATGGGAATAAACACCTCCAACAAGCCTCCAAGCCCTGCAAGGAGAGGGAAACTAAGACCATCTAAGGCAGCTTGGATGTGGCAGTTTGGAGCAGAAGCCTCGTCTCTTGTGTTCAGATCCCTTGGGCTACCTATGTGTGTTTTCCATGGGCTCAGCAGAGGGATCACCTTCTCCTCCTGTCCTTTGGGTCCTGTCTTTGTCCAGCTGTGCCCATCCAGCTGTGCCTTCTCACAGTCCAAGGTGTTCAATCTACTCCTCTTACACGGTGAGATGCAGCTGAGAGGATTCCCTGGGTAAGGAGCGATGTGTGTCCTCCTCCCCGGTCCCACCCCGTCCTTCTCCTCCACCCACCAGCCTTCTCCACCTTTCTCCCTGATACTGACCTCTTCTGCCTTGAGGTTGATAAATCATTATTTCCAAACCCAAGATGTTTCCCTACATGCAAGATTGATTTCTTAAATTTTATCTTTTTACCGTTCAACAGTTTTTAACTGAAAATGGCTGAATGCAAGCGCCGGAGGAAATATTCCTTCATGGACACAAGTTCCTGCCTGCCTGCCTCTACTCTGCTCCAGGATCAGCCTACTGAGGATGGGATTCATGCCTTGAGATGGAAACAAACCCTCTCCCTACACATGGAGAGAGGGACCTTCCCAAGGCATCTTGTCCCACCAAATCTCCAACTTTCCCCCGGAGATGTTCCCCTTTGAGCGACTGCCACAGCCAACAGAGACATCTTCTCAAGGCAACTCATCCCACCAAATCTCTGCCATCCCTCTTGGAGATGTTCCCACCTGCTCCAACACGGTCCTCTAAGCCCTTGAACTATGCAGGATCAGCTCGTTCTGGGTTGGGCCCTGGGATCTTTTCCCAAGCAAAGAAAATTGGTTCCTCTACTGCAATTCCCCAGGTTTGAGAGGACTCCTGTCCACTCCAGGCCTTTCCAACCTCCAAACAACACTGCAAAGAGTGTCAGGCTTCCAGTTCCGTGTCGGGACACGTCCCAGGCATTAAGCTCCGAATGCCACGTGAGGATTGGGAACATTTTCGTGGCAAGCTGCCATCTACCCCTGGATCACTTCCCTCCCGAGTGACAAACCCTGCTCTGAAATGCTTCTAATGCTTTGCAGCGCTGTGGCTCCTCTCGTGCCATCGGCTCCCAGCGCGGGACAGACGTTATCTAATTACGGCCCTCCCTGGAGCAAAATGGGGCAATTCCTGGCATTTTCAGCGTGCCTGTGTTTGTATCACATGGAGCCAATCCAGGCAGGCAGATAATCCCAGCCACTGGTGATGCTTGAGTCTCTCTGCAGGCTGCTGCCTCCTGGGATGAGGAGGTTGGGAAGGACATTGGAAAGCAGGGCAGAGGTTTTCAATGTGTCTTTGCTCAGGAGCTTTATGGAAAAAGTACCTCAGAGTGAATTAGGGGCCTGGATGAAGCCCAGCATCTCACTGGGAGCTCAGGTGCCTAAGAAGACATTTACTATGAGCACCTCAGTTTGGGTGTCTTGTCTGCTGACTTCCATCCCTAACATCAGGTAGGATTAATCCCACCTCAATTGCAACCAGTAGTGGTGGAATCACACTCCATGTCCTCACTAGAGCATCTGTCCTTGTTTTCTTCTTGCACAAATCCAGCCTGGCCATGTGGGCTCTGCATGGGGTGGGGAATATCCCACCAGCTCTGTGGTCTGGGGTTATTTCCATTAGTCCCCAACCCAGTGGGTGAATTTTGAACCCACTCCTGAAAGTGTCAAGCAACACAGTTATTTAGATTTAAAACCAGCAGCTGATTTCTCCCCCTTTTATTCCTTCCCCACCCCTTTTGGCCAACACACTTGGATGATTTACTGGTGCAGATCTGCTGGATTAAGTAATTGATGTGATGCCTCTTGAGTGCCAAGAAAGAAATATTCTGCATTAAAAAGAATTAAAAAAAAAAAAAAAAAAAAAAAAGAAATGTCCCAACAAATCCAGCCCTAAGTACTATTTAAAAGCTTCTGAAAAAGCTGGTTTGACACTGGCAGGGCCACCCAGGCTCCTGTTCCTGTGTCCCCTGCTCCAGTGCCTCAGGAAGATCCTCCACAAGGATGAGAATGGGGGTTTATTCCCACCCATTTCAGGGCCTAGTGGGTTTTGTGGGATGCAACAGGTTCCTTCCAGCTTGAACAGTGTGGGAATTAATTATCATAGTAGGAGTTTTCCTGTTCCTCAGCAAGGTGAGCTCCAGGCCATCAAGAAAAGAACAGCTCTCACTGGTGGATCAGTCCTTCCCAAGGTCAGAGATCCAAGTTCAAGCCTCTTTCTTCCCTCTGTCTTGCCCTTGTCATAAAGTCCTTAAGGAAGGGAGTGATTTGATGGTGCAATGACTTAATTACTCATTAGAGTGGGTATGAACCACTCTTGTGATGGATATTTCTCCTTTGCTTTTAATTAGAAATTTTGGGACAAAAGAATATATCCTGGCAAGTTTGGTGGGAACTGAGATGTGCCTGGGAAAAACTGGCTGCTTTATGAAATAAAAAACACTCCAAAAATTGCCCAAAAGGCAACCTCAGACTCAGCTTCTCTCTGAAGAGCATTTCTGGTGGCCTAAATTGGGTGATAATTTGGACTGATAAACATGAGTGGGACAAACTAGTAGAGGATAGTACAAAAATATTGCAAAAAGCCTTTGTCCCTTCTGGATTCCTGCAAATAAAGGTCTGGTTTAGCCCATGGCAGGAATATTTCAGTGGGGACCTTTGGTGGGGACTTCAGGGCGGGATAAAACTAATTGAGGACTAGAAGTAAAGTGGGGGGAGGAACCTCTTCCAAAAATGTTCCCATAAATATAAGAGAAGATGTAGTGAAGAATCACCTGTGGAAAATTTGGTTGCATTATGGCAGCTCTTTTTTGCAATATAGATAAGGATGAGAAATTCAGGTTGTTTTATCCATTGCTGCTAAATTACTTTATTTTGAACTTACTTCTGCAGTTAAAAAGTAGGTGCTGGTTTTTGGTGCATCACCAAAGCTGGGTTTAGTGACCTCTCCTAAGGCAAGTCCAAGTGAGAGCAGCCAGAGGGCCCCAAACTTTGGATAAAAAAATCCGTGGCTGCACTCAGAAACATGATTTGATCGATCTGAGCCCGTTTCCCACCCACAAGAAATGCCAGGAGCAGTTTCAAAGCTCCTCAGCTCTTCTAAACTGCAAAATAAATACCACTGGTTTAGCAAAAAACCTCAGGAGGGTTGTCAACCTACTAATTATTTTCAGTGTTTTTTCCACTTTTTTTTTTTTTTTCATGGGGAATATGGTTTTAGCATTACCAACTACTGTGTGATTCTTGGGGTTTCTGATTCTTGCTCTTCCAACTTCTGGGCTGCTGAAATTTTGGAGAAATCCTGACTTTCCTTTTGAGAAATCATCAGCTTTTGGAACAATAGGTCTTGAAAGAGCTGGAATAGACAAATTCCAAGTTGGGTGAAAAAAAAGGGCTGTCTCCAAAGTCTAGATGGCTAAAACAATGACACATGTTTGAAATTCTCACTGATCCCAACCTGCTCATCCCTCTCAGGGCTCCACTGTTGGATACTTGAGTTGCCAGCCCTGTGAGATGCTTAAAACATCCAAACGTGATAATTACTGAAAAATTATCACACCACCAGGAAAAGAAAGGGAAAAAATAGGGGAAAAGAATGGTGTGGCTGCAGCTCCCAGCTTGTGCTTGGCATGTTCTTCCTTTGGCAGCGTATCTTTGGTTTTTTTGGGAGAGTCCCTCTGAGGGCTGGTGAGTGCCCTTCATGGCCAGGGCTCTAATTAGACACTTGTCTCTCCCTGCAGGCATCTGGATGGGCTTCCCCAGAACGCTGTGCATCCTTTGGCAGGCCAGGGAGGGGGCACTGGCAGGCTCTGGGCGTCACAGGGTGCGCAATTTGCATCGGCTTAAGAGCTGACCCGTCTCTGTTCTCCTCCTTCCCCCCCCCCCTCCCCTCCTTGTGCTGCTTCTTCACGGGCTGCTGAGTGCGTGAAGTGATGGGAATCGGTTTGATTTAATTAACCCCTCTAAGAAATACAGATCTGCTGCTTGCACGTTTCCCCTCCGTCTGCCCCGGCAGGTTGTTGGCTCTCTGCTCCGGCGGGATTGTTGAGCCGGCAAACTCCCTCTGCTGGCACTGCTGCCTCCCGTCCTCCTCCTGCCAGAGACCTGTCACAGAATCAGACTTATCCCGGTGACACGATCGTCTTCATGGGGACAACACCGTGCTTTGGATTCCTGGCTTTATGTTGTTGTGGGACTCGTCAGCATCCTGGGGATGCTGCAAAGTGATGGACGAGCCAGCGTGGGCATTCCCATGGGATCAGGGCTCTGCCAAAGGGCCCAGGTGGTCTTCTGACCACTGAGCTGAGTTTTCCAGCAAGGACACAGGTCAGGCATGGGGGATCTGGGTGTACTGACTCACAAAGCAAATTATTACCCAGGCTGAACAACTGGCACCTGCCGAGGTGGGGAGGAATGAGGGTAACTTTCTGGAGAGATTCTGCCCGTCTAGTGCTGGGACCTTATCAGGGCTGGACTGCGTTGAGGAAGGATGTTTATCCATTCAGACACTTTTTGTTGAAGAGATTTCTCCTCCACCAACCAAAAAGGCCCATTCTCCCGTGGAGAGCTTCCTCCTCTGCCGTGGTGAACGTACTTGACGCCGTGTACCTGAGCCCAGCCCTGAAAGCAACCACTGTGCTCGAGTGTTTGCTTGGCCCCAGAAATGTTAAGAGAGGGAATTTCTCTTGAGGAAGCTCAAAGATGGTGGTTTTGAGTTCATTCTGTGCCTGATCCAAAGCTTCTTGAAGTCAATGCAAAGCTATTGTGGGCTTGGAACAGGGCTCTGAGCCCCCAAACTCATATCCGAGCAGGGAAAGGAAATACAGGAGATATGAAGAAGGATCTTGTTTCCAAAATCCCACCCTGAAATGCCAGTCTTTGGAGTTCTCCTCCCTGCTGGACACCAAGGAGGTCACACCTCTGCATCTCCATCTGCAACAACGTCCAGCGTGCTTTTGAAACCTGCTGAAATCTTGTTCTCTGTTCCCCAGGGCAACAACACACCTTAGGCAAAGCTTGATTATTTAAATTACTCCTTTATTATCTTTTCCACTGATTTGTAGGTGTTTTGCCCTTCCCGATAAAGCTTCAGCAGGTTGTGTTCAAATAAATTAATGTGCTTTTCTTCTCCAGCTCTGTGGGCTGTGAAGCAGGTGCAGTGAAGGTGCCTGGCCAGGATGGAAGGGAAATTGTCTGCTGAATGGTTCTGAAGTCCTTTCTGGGGGGATTTTCCTCTCTCTTGCAACGGCCCCAGACTCACAGGATAATAATTTGGGTGGGAAGGGACCTCCAGAGGTCACCTGCTCCAACCCATGGTGTACTGTAAGCCATCACCTTAGCAGGATTTGGGGACTGGATGGTGACTGTTCAGCATGGATGGGACTGCTCTGCAATTCACAGGGACCCAGTTCTCCATGACCTGGAATTGTCTGAGACTGTCATCCATGCGGTTTGGACCTGGGCCAGCCAAGGCTCTCCCAGGCGATCCCAGACCCTGCCCTCAGCCTAGAAGGCAGTTTGGGTGTATCCCTCCCTTGCTGGGAGTTTGGAGAGCTGGATGGAATGGAGTCAGACCCCTTTAGTCAGCCCCTGGTTCCCAGATGGATGGATTTTGGCTGCTGGAGCACCAGGGAGTGGGTGCCACATTCTCGGTGTCCTGACGTGCGGCTTTTAGGGATGGTGTTAGAGCCAACCTGGTGCAGTCACTGCCTGTGCAGCCACTGCAAAGAGCCTGTCTCTGCTTAGAGGAAGGTGTTTTTGTGCTCCAGAGTGGAGCTGGCACACAACCAGGGTGATCCCCAGGGCCTGGGAGCAAAGGAAGCGAGAGAAGTAGGAGAGCACGGGAAAGGAGAGCGGTGTGTGACACAGCCCTGGGAGAATCCCGGCCCCAACCCCGACTGCGATCACAGGGCAGTGTGTTGGCAACACAAAACACATCAACAGGC
This sequence comes from Acropternis orthonyx, assembly GCA_035583155.1. Classification (NCBI taxonomy): domain Eukaryota; kingdom Metazoa; phylum Chordata; class Aves; order Passeriformes; family Rhinocryptidae; genus Acropternis; species Acropternis orthonyx. Next base: position 1,662,783 of record JAWWEU010000081.1, on the reverse strand, counting down.
AGCAATTAGGGCTGCAGCACAGACCCCCAGGGGCCACCAAAGGAGGTGACCTGGCAGGGGGGCTGGGGCCAGCGTGGGTCTCACTCAACACCAGCCCTGGGGCCGGCACAGCTGGATCTGGGCAGGTCTCCTCTCCCAGCTTCCCCCAGCACCCCAGGGCACAGACACTGCCCTGAGGTCCCACCAAGCACCTCTCACCTCTTCAAGCATGATGAACATCCTCCTGCTGATGTGAGCCGTGGTGTGGAGATGAATTTCTGGTTTGTTTTGTGAGGAGGATCCCCACCACAGAGGATGGTTGAGAGCAGTGGGCTGAGCCTGCACTGCCTCCTGACAGAGGCTGGTCTGACATTTTCCATTAGAATATGGTATTTCCAGTGTCCTTGAACTATGTCAGACCTCCAGGACCTGGGACGAAGTTTTCCATGCCAACCTCTGCCCATTTGCTGCTTTGTTGAAAAGCTGAGACCTCAGTGGTTTGTAGCAGCAGGTGCTGGTTTTGCTGGTGTGAGCTCACTCATTCTGGGGGCAAGAATTTCTGCCCCAGTTGGCAGTGGCCTTAACTTGAGAATTGTGTCCTCCTGCAAAAGCAAAACAGAAGAGTATTCCTCCAGGAAGGAAAACTCCTGCTTGCATGTGTCCAGGGGAAACTAGTTATAGTGCAGAAGCCAAACCCTATGACAGCCCATCTTCACTGATAACTCACCAAGCACAGAGCCATTGCCACAGACTGTCCTGGTCCTGGGGTGCTGCTGGTCTTCCCTTGAAGCTTTCCATGTCAGTGACTATCAGTGGTGGCTCAGGGAAACCCTTAAAATTCCCAAAGCCTGAAAACCCCATGGAGATCCAAATCTTCATAAAAAAGGATCCCAAGCCATACAGAATATCATAGAATCATAAAATGGTTTGGGTTGGAAGAGACCTTAAAGTTCACCTTGTTCCAGTCCCCTGCCTTGGGCAGCCACACATTCCACTAGGCCAGGTTGGAGCAACCTGGCCTTGGACACTTCCAGGGCAGTGGAATTATGCAGATGGGATTTCCCTTGCTCAGAATATCAGCTGCTGTAGATAATGTCCTTCAGCTGTTCATTTTTGGAGTGAAAGTGTCTCCTCAGTGTGCTGACAGAGCCAGCTGCAACCACCTGCCCTGCCCAGGTATCACAAGGACTTACCCCTATTTAATTCTGCACCAGGAGCCCATCCAGGGCCACATTCCTACTGCTTTTCTGAGCCCTCATGATGTTTATTGCCCCCTTTCGGGGATGCAGCAACCATTCCCTGGGCCTGCTGCTCCAGGGGCTGCTCATCTCCTGCAACCTCACTCGCTCCCTGCTATCAGCCCCCACATTCCTGCAGGCAGCCTGACACCTCGGGGCTCTCACAGGCCACCAGTGGGAAAGCAGATTTTCCTCCCAGGCATGTTTGAAAGAAGGCATCAGAGAAGAATTTCCAGTGGAAAAATACCAAACTCTTGCACTTGACTGAGAACCAAAATAGATTGCAACAGTGCTTTGCTCTGGGAGGAATTTTCCTACCTGGGGGCAGTGGAGGGGAGGGGGGAAAGGGGCTTGAACGGACAGGAATGAGGTTAAAAAACTGTCAGGTCCTTTCTTTGCACAAGCAAAAGGGGAGGTTGGTTGTAGGGCATCTGTCCTGCATGTGCTGTGCACCAGGGATGGTGGTTTTGGGCTCCTCCTTGTGTTTTCCTTGTGCTTTGGTGGAGCTGGATGGATCCATCAGCCAAGGAAAGGCTGGAATACGCTGTGTTCCACCGTGGTACGTGTTATACAGTCGCATACATTCTGGGCCTTGAAGATGCTCCAAGGACTGGGAAAACTCTGCCATGAGGAAAGGCTGAGAGAGTTGGGATTGTTCACCTGGAGAAGGGAATGCTCCAGGGAGACCTGAGAGCTCCTTCCAGAGCCTAAAGGGGCTCCAGGAGAGCTGGGGAGAGACTTGGGACAAGATATGGAGGAACAGAACAAGAGGAAATGGCTTCAAACTGCCAGAGGTAGGGACAGATGGGATATCAGGAAGGAATTCTTCCCTGTGAGGGTGGGCAGGCCCTGGCACAGATTTGCCAGAGAAGCTGTGGCTGCCCCATCCCTGGAAGTGTCCAAGGCCAGGTTGGATGGGGCTTGGAGCAAGCTGGGCTGGTGGGACGTGTCACTGCCCATGGCAGGGGAGTGGAACAAGATGATCTTTAATGTCACTTCAAACCCAAACTATTCCATGATCCTATGAATTTTTTTAATCTATATCTGATTTCACAGAGTCATGGAAGAGTTGATGTTGGCATGGACCTCTGCAGATCTTCTGGTCCAAACTTCTGCTCAAGCAGAGTCACCTAGAACAGGTTGTCCAGGATTGTGTCCCACTGGGTTTTGTGTGAGTCTGAGGGTGGAGGTTCCACAGCCACTCTGGGCAACCCCACCCACTGTTTGACCACCCTCACGTTGAAAAAGCTTCTTCTTGCATTTAAATGGGATCTTAAATTTCAATTTATGTCCTGTTAATTATTTTATTTTGTACAAGACAAATAATGAGCTCCCTTCCCAGTGCTCCTTTGTGTTCACGTGTCTGCTGGCCAAAGGTCCAAATTCAAGTCCAAATTCAGACTCCAGGGCTCTGGGGATGATGTGCAGACCTGACCCTGCTCGTGGATGGTCCCACCTGACCTACCCTGTTTGCTGGGGAGCGGGGAATACGCTGGGTCACCTCTCAGGCAGCTCTAACCACACCTCCCACTGCCTAAGTATCTCACCAGCCATCATCAGGTCCAAAGCAGATGTTGGGCCATGGCCTGAAATGGGCTTCCCAGCACCAAGAAAGGGCTGGGGACTCCCCTGGTGACTTCCTGAGGTGCCCTGAGCAGCAGGATCTGTGGCTGACAATGGGCTGCCTGTCGGGCTGAGGCGCTCGGCAGGACCCCGAGGTAAAGGGGAGACTCCCTTTTACTGCTTCTTGCTTAATAACAGGCTTGGGGATATTAATTACCTTAATTAGAGCTGGCCAAACCTGTTTGGCTTGGAGCTGGGAGTCGGTGGGACCAGCACTCTCAGCTTTTTTCTGCTCTCAGGTCTCGTGGTGTTACCCAAAGAGCGAGACCTGTCCTATTTCAAACATAATTAAAAGGTTTTGGAGAGGCTCCTCAGATCCTGCAGCTTTCCAAGCCCACAGCCCTCCCTCAGAAAGGGGCTGTGCTGCAGAAACAGCAAGAAAAGCGGCTTTATCCTCCCCAAAACAGAACCAGATGTTTTTAGTAACTCAGGGAGGCACTGGGAACCTTCTCATTATGGGCACAAGGCACCACCAATACAAAAAAAAAAAATAGTTCTTGGGATTGTAAATCCTCTCTGGAAATGTGGAGAGCGGGTTTGCAGGTGAAGAACGTGGGCCAGTTGTGAGGCTGGAGGTGGCTCAGTCCTCATTTCTTGGCTGTCAGAGCAGAAAAAGCCTCCTACCTGTTTCCCAGATGGAAGATGTGCCATGTGTCATCCAGTCATCACTTTTCCTGGCACATGGGCAATATTTGTCTTGGGCATGGGGTATCACAAATGGAGTTCGGTGACTCACTTGCTCTGATTTTGCCCAGAGAAGTGACTTTGTGTGGAATATCACATCACATCCACACAGGGGCAGACATTGTGATCCCAGAGCCAGGTGGCTCCTCTCTGGGTTTCCCTGGTTGTTGTCACTCTCCAGAACGGGTGGTTTGCTGGTGACCTGTTGCCAAGACTCACCTTTCTTCTTCTTCTTCTTCCCCTTGGCTGACAGTGCTGAGCTCACCTCGGGCTGACCTCCACACATCGTGGGTCATGCTCTCCCCGTGGCTGAGAGGAGGAGACGCTGGTGTGGTCAGTCTGAAATTCCCCTTGCAGGAAAGCAGGGCTGGCTGTGGAAGCCCCACCTGGGCAGTAAGTGCAGCCTCCCACAAGCTGATGGCAAGTCACAACAGTGCTGCTGGTCCCTGACATGCCTTATAGCCCCAAACCATGCCAGAGCCCACACCAGTTACCTCCAGCGCTCGTCGTGTTTGAGTAACAACCTCGGCTCTCTTTCTCTTTACCCTGATTACCCTTTCTCTTTATCCTGATTATCCCATCTCTGCTCATCAGCTCCAAACCTTCCATCTCTTTTCGAAAAACATGAGGACGTGTTTTGGGCCCAACCCTCTTTAGCAGATGTCACAGAGTAGACACTGGCCAGATGAAGGCACCTCAGAGAGGTGGTTGAACTCCCAGATCATCTGCCTGGGGGTCTCTCTGCCTTCAGGGGCAGAAATTCCTCCAGAATGATATTTAGAGCTCCTAAGCTGGAGTTTTGTCCTGAGGCACCTCCCAGAGGCACATGATCATTTTTCCAATTCTTCTGAATGCTCTAAGAGATATTTCTTACTTGGCCATGGCATTTGGGATCCATGGTGCCTCAGCGTGTGTGCTATCAACACAGCCAAAGACCCAAGGAAAAAATGCACCATTTCCCTCCAGTGACCATAAAAGGAGCCTGAAGTTCTTCATGAAAGGTCTCGTGATGGTTCAAACCCGTACAGAGGTGGCCTTGAGTCATCACATGGCCCTTGGGTTGACCCTGGGTCACATGCAGGGCCCCAGGTCCATTCTCCAGGCAGGTTGGTATGTGCATGAGCACTGAGCAAACACATCCTTCTTCCCCTTCCAAAGCACCATCTGGAGAGGATCCAGCAGTGCCAGGGCCAGTGACTGAAGTCCCCACACCATAAACAAAGCTGGACTGAGTGTCTGATACCACATTTACTCCTTCCCTTTGCAGAGCAAGGAGAATGATACCCTCTCTGGTGGAACACCATGTGCTGTCTAAAAAATACACATAGAAAATACAGAATATGTTCCATTTTGCTCCACACAGACCAAACAGGAATATTTCGGTGCAGGTGAGTTTTAGCCATTCAGCCAACTGACCTGCCCAAGCCAAAAGTGCCCATCCTAATCCTCCTCCTCCTCTTTTCCATTCCTTGATGGAGGGTGGACATCCAGAGGTGTCCTGTCCACCAGGTGTTGCTGTGACACATTGGACAAAGCAGTTTTCACATTTATCATTTTAATCCTGGCTTAATGCTGGAGTATTTTAAGGTTAAGGCAGTTGTGGGCTCTCCTGGCCCTCGGGTGTATTTAGTTCTTGCATTTTGCTCTGTCAAAGAAGACAAAACCAAACTAGAGGTTGCACGGGAGTTGTTCAACTTATTTTTATAACATTGAGTACAACACTTCTGTCTCCACTGGCTGGGGCAGTTCAGGGCACCGTGGAATGGAAAACAACCCTTTGTCAATGATCACACTGATTGGAGACCCCCTCAAGGTCCCTTCCAGATATATCCAAGTGCTTCAATCTCTGAATTGGCTTTTTGTTCACTTTTTCTTTTTTCTTTTTTTTCTTTTATTTTCCTTTCCCTTTTTTCTTTCTTTTTTTTTCTTTTTTCCCTTCCTTCTTACTACTTTTTCTTTTTTTTCTTCTTTTCCTTTTTCTTTTAAATCTTTATTTTCCTTCCTTTCCTTCACAGGGCTGCTCCTGAAACACCTGCAGGTTGCTGTCTTATCCCTCTGTGTGCAAGAGACTGAAAACCCACGTACATTAGTGCAAGGATAAAACAGACCATGGAAGTTATGATCCAAAAATATGGATTCTCCCACTAAATTCCATGAGCTGGGGTACTGAGGGCCCTGTTCTGCAATGTTAATGGGTCTGATTCACATTCTGCATGATCTCAACCCTCCTCTTCACCCCCAACAAACTCCCCGAGCCCCTGGGTTGGGACTTGGTTTCCCAGATCTCAAACAACTCCAAAGCAGCTCCTTCCCCCAGTCCTGATGCTTTAGCAACATCTCCAGCCTCTTCCAGGAAAGGTGTCCTGGGTTTTGCCTGCCTTACCCTAGGAGCAAAAAAATTGTTGCTTAAGCAGGTTTCAGACATCTCAGCCCGTGACCTTTCTGTAACTGTTTGAGTGAGTGTATTGACTTGTTCTGTGAATTATAAACTGCATTAACTCTTCAGTGACTCCCCAGTGCTGGATGAGAAAGGCTCGGATCCAGGGAACACCCAATGTGCCAAAGTCTTCAAGCTTATGGGAATGAGGAGCTTAATCCTTGTTTCAGATCTGGTTCAAAATACCCATTTTCAGTGGCAAACCCTGACAGCTTTTGTGTTAAAAATCCAGATTTAGCAACTCCATCATCCAGCACTGTAACCTCTTTTTTTAAAAATGCTTCCCTAACTTTCAGCCTATGAGAAATAAATGTCCTGTCCCTTTAATCTTGCCCTGCTAAGATTTTCTTCTTTAAAAAACACACACAGACACACACACAACCCAAACCAACTGCACCCCTGCAAACACCTGTATTGCCACTGAAAGGCCTTTTGCTGATATATTTCCCCCCCTCTGTTCTTCTTGATCACACCTGTCTAGCTTTGGGCAAAATAAAATATTCACATAGCTGCCAGAAGTAAAGTTCTTTCCTGGCTTGAGCTACTGTGTGTAAAGATCTCCAAAGAAATGTCAGATCACTTTATTGAATCCTACTGAAAACTTGTTTGACAGTAACATGCAGAAAGGATCAGGACCTCTCCGTAATTGCCAGTGGGTTGAAAAGAGGGTTTGTTTTGAAGGCTTGAAAAATGTGGGGTTTTTCTTTCTTTTTCTTGTTTCTTTTTTTTTTTTTTGTTTTAATTTTTATTTTTGTGCTGACATTTAAATGCATTAAAGCCATGCTGCTGGTGGATTTGCATAGATTCGTGAGCACACACTGTCTGCACAAGGGCACACGGAAAGGGCTGGATTTGCAGCTGGATTTCAGCCACCCCCAGCCAGCAGCATCCACGGCCTCAGCAGTTCAATATATGCAGTTTTTCAGGGGCTCTGAGTTTCACAGGGGAGTAAAAAGCGCCTTTATTTGCCCTTGTGAAGCCCTGAGTGTGAGTAGGTCAGAGCTGCTGCAGAGAGGCAAATTCCACCCCTCTGAGACTTTGTCACACAGGCCCATCTTCCTGAGAGTGGGAACAAACAGCTATTGTAGTGGGGAAAATGATTAGGAGCAGGTGAAAGGCTATTTTTAATGATCCTCTGCCCAAACTGATGTTTAATTTGCCACAGGAATAGCTGCCTCCCCTGGTGCTCCCAGATGTTCATTATGGTTTGTCACTCCTGTGCCTGCTCCGTAAAATACAAGTTCTCCTGAGGGAGACCCAGTGCCTACCTCTGCCTTGGAATTCTCCTTTAATTCTCCTTTATTTTTGAAAGAAATAACCTGGGATTATTAATATAATTAGATTTGAGCTTTTGAGGTGGGGGAGGCAGCTGGAAAATCACTGACACCCCAAATTCTACCTGAGCTTCTCATACAACTTTAACCTGAGGCTGACCTGTGTCACATAGTCTATCAGAACTCCAAATCTCTTTTCAGGGAACACTCAAACCCCAACTCTGGATTTCTTTTTCCCACACACTGTTGTTCCTGTTAGTCCAAGATCAAATCTCCATCCTCAGAGATGGAGACTCACTTCTAGGTCTGAGTTTTCCCAACATCCCAGTGTTTTCAGGCTTCCTCAAATGCTCAGATGATGCCTGAGAGTTTTTCAGGGTTTTTCCTGTCCAAACCCTGGCCCCAGAGCTTGTGATGTTTCCATTTTTCTGTGGTCATTTCCCTACTAAATGGCTCCCTGGATATCACGGGGCTTGTGGGAAACCTGAAGCCACCAGTGGAACCAACTCAGAAAACACACAGAGAAATCTCAGCCCCCTTGGCTTGGACAGAAGTCCAGCAGGTCCAATGGGGATGGTGTTCATCTCACCTGCCTTTTGGTGCCCACAAGGTTGGCTTGGCAGTCTGAGACAGTCACCTGCCTCTCATTTTGTTGCCCATAAAAAGGAACAGGAAGATTTTGAGGAAAGGTTCAGTCTGTGTCAGACACACAAAGAAGTTTCTACCTTGTCTGGATGATCACAGTTAAGAGTGTTGGACCATTCCCAAGGTCTTTATCCCCAACTGGACTCATTTTTGACAGTGCAGACAGCAACTGGGTTATGCTGGTGTTCTTAAATAATAAAATCTTAGAACATCCTGAGTTGGAAGCGCCCCACATGGATCATCGAGCCCAGCTCCTGGTGGAGCCGAAGGCAGTGAGTGGCTGAATCTGGTCTGTGTTGTACACAGGGACATTTGAATTTGTTAGCCTGACCTTTGGGGCCCGAACACACCTCTCTGTGCTTGCCCAAGGTCATAGAAAGAACCAGACAATGACAGGAAAAAAATGAAAGAGCAGAGCCAGTGGAGACAATATCTTCAGCTTGGACATTTGGGCAGCAGAATGTGTGGTTGCTGACGGGGATGATGTTTACTGTCCACCTCCTCCAGAAATTTCACAGCTGAGAGAAGGACCAAATGCTTCCTTGGCTTTGCCAGCACTGGCCCTACAATTAGCCAAAATTCTGAGCAAAGTCCCCTCATAAAACCAGCATGGGATAATCCAGGTCTCCACTCTAGGAGAGACTGCAGGGTGTGGGTGTCCAGGCACCAAAGAAGCTGATTAAGACAATACATCATGTGCTCACAAGGACTCATGAAGCATCCTGTTGCAGGGATTCATTGGGAAGGCCAACACGCCCCTCACCTCCCACGCTGTGGCAAGAGGCTGGTTTGGCACTGGCATCCCTCATCTATTTAGTTGTTATTTTTTATTTTTCACAGCCGCATCTAAGGAAGGAGAAATGGAGGATAACTGAGCAAGCTGCTCCTGGTGGTCACAAGCCTGGAGTTTGCAATGTCCTGTAGTAAGAGAGATCTTTTCCAATGGGTTTGGGAGCACTGGATGAGAGAAAGCTGCATGAATTAGAAGCTGGTCCTCCAGCATGGCTGAGCTGAGCGACAAGAACAATTTCAGACCAGGTCTACCTGCATAAAACTTAATGCCAGTTTAACAGCCTTGGTAGGGCTGTGAACCCCTTTTTGTGCCAGTCTTGCGAGGGAGACGCCTATGAAACCTTTATCCAAGGACTTCCAGTGCTACTGGAGGAGCTGGGACTACCTGATACCATCCAAAGCACTTGTTTCCTCATTTGGGTTGTGTCTCCCTTGCTTGGCAGGTAGAGCTTCCTACAGAGCCCTCCTCCTGCACAGTGCTGGGGTCACCTGCACGAGCACAGACTTCTCCCCTCGCAGACCCAGGGATACAGACTCTGTGTCCCATGTTAGGGACTCACAGCCCACCCCACCTGCAGGCCCAGGTTTAGGAAGAAGAAATCAGGAGGCTGAGTTGTATTTATTGTTGTGCTACACTGGCACTTATGGCCAGATCTCTCCCACCTTCCTGAAACCTGGGATCACCAATCCCTTGGAGAGGGACAGACCTCTCCAGTGCTATGTTGGATCTGGGGTGACCCAAGTTGCCCACTGGGAGGAGGTTTCTCTCTCTTCCCAAAGCTGCAGGTGAAGCCTGGTGTAAAATCAGTCTGGTCACGTGTGTCCACAGAGTATCTGTTCTTAACAAGGAACAAACGCAGGGGATATTCGAGCTGGATCTACAGGCTCTGTAAAGGTGGGAAATATTAACATGCACGGTTTAAAATCTCCAGTCTGCTTTGACACTGGGGATCCAACACACCCGGGAGTTCAAACCATAACCTCAGTAGGTCCCTGAACAGAGATGTGACCTGCAGCAGGTGCTTCTGTCTCCCAAACACTTCCACGCAGCCTGACATCTCTGCCTGTGTCAGCTCCCACTCTGTGCATGTTCCCTGTCTCGCTCTGGAGACTGAAAACTGTTTTGGTGACGGGGTGACAGCCTGTCCTGCACAACCTCAGCTCCCTGTGCCACCGGGGCTTCATCTCATGTCAGCAAACTCCCAGGCTTTGCAGCTTCACCACTCACTAATCACTGCTAAAGAAGCAAAGGGGCAGGAAGGCCACTGAACTCATAACAGGCGTGTTTAAATCAAGGAGAGAAAAATCAGAGGCCAAAAATTAAGGCGCTTTGATCCTTGATTTTATGTCAACGGAGACGAAAGAAGAACACTAAGTCTTTTTACTTTTTACCAGCTGCTGCTTGAAACAAAATAATTGGATAATTAAAAGGCCTTGCCTTATGTCAATTTTATTTAGGTGCCTTGATCCACTGATGGAATGTGTCATTGAGAGAAGGTTTAAGAGCTCATTAGAAAAATCCCAGAGATAAAGCAGGGGCTCAGCCCCTTCAAAGGGCTGTCAGCTGTGAGGGGAGCAGGGATGCTGGCCCGGAGTGGCCCAGGGAAATGGTGCCACAAGGGAGAAGCTGTGCTCAGAACAGCTGGGAACACAAAAACAGGTTGTGCCTTCAGCACAGCTGGGCTGCAGGTGTTGCAGAACACCCCATGCCCTCCCTCGTGGCTGATTTGGGTCCGAAGGGACAAATTTGCTCCATGTGATGTTGTGGCTTTTTTTTTTTTTTTTTTTTTGGTGGAATTTTTGGTGAGGTGAGACCATAATGGGCCATCTCAATCGTCTGCTTTGCCATCACTGGACAAGTGTGGGGTTTCCCTAATCAAAGCCACCATCCTTCTAACCTTCCCTCGCCAAAGCCACCTTCCCATCCTGCCTCTTGCCAGCCACCACCTCCTCTGTCTGGGTCTTGAAATGTAGACCCTACACAAAATACCATGTTGAATGTACCTTGCCCTTCTCCACCTCCCTTGGCTCCCCAAGTCTCCACTGCTTTCTCACAAGTTATTGACAGTTGTCCGCTGTCAATAACTCAAAAACCTTCTGCCTGCTTTGAAAACACCCCCACATTTAATGCCTTGCAAGCGATTTGGCCTCTCGTACAGAAACTCTTCCTTGTGTAAATGCATCTCTTCAGAGCCATGGCTGAGGATGATGTACACTCCCTGTCCAGGAAGACGGTGCCTTTGGAGTGATTAAAGCATTCGGCACAAAGAAAAATTTATTCCCAAGTATTTCTCCCCTCTGTGGATTTTGGGTGAATGTTTCTAAAGGCTCCTGAGCAGGAGAGGTCTAGGAGAGGCAGATTCCTGACTCTGCCTGCCATGTGAGCCTTGTCACCTTCAGAAATACAGTCCCAGGTGCTGATAAGTAGATGTTTTTCAAAAATAAACCTTTATCTTAAATATCTACATCAATTTGTTGACATTGGTTCTGTAATTACTGTTCTCGCTGACTCCATTTCCCTGTTTACTCCTTTTATGACCACAATAAACTGCAGTTCACAGCCAGAGAGGGGTGAGGTGTTACCTACCCTGGGCAGGACTGACCTCGCTCCCTCAAAAGGGAGACGGTTATAGGGGGGACAGA
>JAWWEU010000081.1:1574120-1644141 GCA_035583155.1 Acropternis orthonyx | reverse complement strand
GGCACGGCCCCGAGGCTGCCAGAGCTCCAGGAGGGTTTGGATGATCCTCTCAGGGACAGGGTGGGATTGTTGGGGTGGCTGTGCCTGGGGTTGGATGGATGATCCTTGTGGGTCCCTTCCAGCTCAGGATATTCTGTGATTGCCTGACAGCCTGAGGGCATCTAATTTGGCACCACAGGCTGCACTGGGATCCCTGACACCCCCCACAGCCTGCACAGGGGTGTCTGAGCATGGGGATGACCCTCTTGAACTTTGACTCTTAAACATGAAAAGAGCAGTGTTGAACTCCTGAGATCTTTTGCTGCAGAAGGTTGTTGAGGCCCTCAGTATCACCAGGTTCAAAAAAGGGCTGGACAAGCTCATGGACAGCAGGTTTGGCCACAGATGGAGGAGCAGGGAGTGGTGCACCCTTCAGCATCCCTGTGCCATGGCTGTGGGTGCTGGGGCAGCGTGAGGGCAAAGACTGCAGAAAGTGCCCTCCCTGGAGAGCATCTGCTGCTGCTGTGGCCACAGGCAGCTTTCTGAGCTACACTGCCTGCTGTTCTGACTCGGCGAAACACTTTCCTGCACTCTCCTTTTCTTGTCACATTTCTCCATGTGAAAATGCAGTTTTTCAGTTGAGATTACTTTGGCATTTGTCTTTTCCCCCCTCTAACTGTTGAAATCCCCACAAGACTCTCCGAAATTGCTTTCTGCATGTCCATGAACATCTCTGCAGGTGTCTGCAGGACCCCAAGCCCCCAGTGGGCATCTCCCCAAAGCTTTGCCTTGAATCCTCACTGAGTTGCAGACCCCTGCCCAGGCACCCAGGTCGTTTGGGGGTCCAAAGCTGTGACTGGCTTGGATGTTCCCTTCCTCTCCGTGGGAGGTTCCTGGCTCTGCAGAGGGGATGCCTTACCAGGACTCTGATCTTGCTCCTGAGCCAACACATTTTATAGCCCATTTTTCTTAGTGTAAACTGACATTGGCAGGAGTTTATGTCAATATGTTGGGCCAATCCCCCAAGACTACAGATAAGAGGCAAACACTACACTCTTCTGCTGCCTACAGCATTGAGAGAGAGGCCAGACTTGATCTAATCTCTCTGTTTGCATTATAAGCTTGCCTAGAGGCCTTGCTGTGCTAAGTCCTACACGTCGACCTAAGGAGAGATGGTTCCTGCCTTGCGTACCTGGTGGCCAAAACAGGTGACAGAGCTGGAAAATGTGAATGGAGCAAAAAGCATGGAGTCACTTGGCAGTGACCAACAGAATAATGGACCCCTGGTGACCTGGTAGAGGTCTGGGACTGTTACCCATCCCAGTTAGGCAAGCCTAACGCTCTCTAAGCCAGCTCCTGTGGCTTGGCACTGCGAATTATGAATGGTCAGCACCGACCATTATGAATGGTCAGCAGCAAATTTGACCTTGACAGTGCTGGAAACACCTCAAGGGAATGCAGAGCTTTCTTAATTGGCTAAATGAGGCCCTGGGAGCTGGGTGTTGAAAGCTCTGTTATTTAATTGCACTCGTTTCTCTCACACCATATCTGCTCACCGTGCCCCACCTGCTTTAGTCATCGTGAGCTAAGTGGTGAGGATGGACATTTCCCAGTCACCAGGGAGACCTGGTGGGAACGGGGTAGGAAAGGGCAACAACCTCAGAGCTGCGCCCACAGTTCAAGTCTAACCAAGCTGTGGCGACTCGGGGTGTAGCTTATTAGTTGCTGGGTTTTTTTCCCCCCCTCTGAATAATTGCTCTTACTGAGAAATCTCGTGGGAGGCGTGGCTGGAAAGGGCAGTTGGCTGGAAGGGTGTCGTGGTGCATCCTGCCTGTGGAATGGATGTAGAAGATTCCAGCTGGGATCAGAGTCCAGCAGAGGGCACTTGCTGAATGCATCAGGCTCCTGTCCTTGGGCCACAGTTTAATTACAAATCTTGGCAGAAAGGGATCTCGTCCTCTGGAGTCTACGGTTACTCAGTGAATTGGTTTCATAAACCTGCCCGTGACTCAGTTAATAATAATTAAATGATTCTTTAACAATGCTGGGGAGATCTCCAGCTATTTTTCAATATGCGTTAATAATCCTTAATGCTGGTAAACTTCCAGAATTCCTGGGGTCTGGATTGCTGAAACATACCCACATTGATGGGTCTGATTCTCTGCTCCCCTGGGCAGTCATTTACTGGTGTTTAAAATGCAAAGTAGGTGTAAGTGAGAGGAGAATGCTGATATTGGGAGTATTTTCTCTTAATGGTGCTCAGGTTTGTGAACCTGGTCCAACAGCCCTTGGTGCTGCAGAAGTAGAAGGCTTCAGTAGGCTTTGGAGGGCACTGGGCATGGCTGTGCAAGGTGAGAGGCATGGGATGTTATCCAAAACTCCTCCAAAGGCCTCGACTTGCTGACTGTGCAAGTAGGGAAGTGCCTCCTGAGAACAGGCTTCTCTAGTGCTGTGTCCTACCAGGAGGGAAAGCTTCATTTTCTGCAGTAGCTGGGCCCATCTCTCTCCTCTCATATCCAGAACACAAGAGTGTAAATTCGGAGAAGAAACCTTACAGGGGGTGGGTCCTCAGCTGATCTTTGCAAATCCAACACCACCAAAATTGCACTTTTTGGGCAATTACAGAGTCTGAGCTGTAAGATTCAAGAATAAAACAAAAAATTTTTATACTGCTAAGCTTGGGGATGACAGCACAAATGATCAACTGGTCCCATCCCTGGCATCATATGAGACAGAGGTGTCCATGTGTTGATTCCAGGGGCAAGATTTAAATACCAAGCCAAAATATTTTTGAAGAAAAATGGGGCAGCCTTGGTTTTACAAGGGTATGCACAGACAGGAATGGCTTCAGACTGAAAAACATTAGGTTTAGATGGGATATTGGGAAGGAATTCCTGGCTGGGAGGGTGGGCAGGCCCTGGCACAGGGTACCCAGAGAAGCTGTGGCTGCCCCATCCCTGGAAGTGTCCAAGACCAGGCTGGATGGGGCTTGGAGCAACCTGGGCTGGTGGAAGGTGTCCCTGCCCATGGCAGGGGGTTGGAACTGGATAATCTTTAAGGTCTCTTCCAACTCAAACCATTCTGTGATTCTATGATTTAATGTGTTTTTCTCATTAGCTAGTAAATTAATTCTACTCCAGATCGAAAGCTTATGCTTTATTTCTATGCCCAACTGATCTGGTGAGTCATCTGTTTCATTTTACATATCTGCTTTAGGATGGAGGGAATGCATACCATAGTTCCAAAGATTTTTCTTGCAAGATCCACTGTGACCAAAAAGGTAGCAAAGTGAGTTTTGCTTGGCCAGACATCCCCCACATTTAGTCATGTCAAAGCAATCCAGTCTGGGAGCTTTATCTTTTAGCTCTTGGATCATTCAACACTCGGTTCTGTTTGCTGGAATCACAGAAAACCCAAAGTTGGAAGGGAGCCACAAAGATCCTCGAGTCCAGCTCCTGGCTCTGCACAGGACAACCACAGAGGTCACACCATGAGAAAAATCAATAAATTAAGGGCACGTCTGCTGTTAGAGCATCTTCTGCTGTCCTGCAATGCAGCCTTTTGGGAGGAGTTTATGCTGGGAAAGTTTGATTGGCCGCACACAAAACTTGGCTAGACACCTGGAATAGTTACCCATCTGTGCCCATCCATGGGCGCCAAGGGTCAGCTCCTCAAAGGAAAAGGTGCATCCAACTTTTCCATTCATATGGCAACCAACAGGCATGAGAGGTGTACCCCAGTCACTGACAGGGTCAGCAGGTGTTAGTCCCCTAAATTTGGGCTAAGCCATCCTTGAAGCCCTTCTTGACTCGCTGGTTATAGTCTTAAAGGACTCAGAAACATCTTCCTTCCAAAGAAAGTTGCATCTTGTGATTTGCGTCTTCAGTAGAGGAGGACTATCAGCCACTGCCAGAACTGGGAAGAAATCTTTAAGTTCTGGGGCCGACATTGTCAAAATAATTTGGAATTCATGTTTGTTGTGCTCCCCGCAGGACAATTTACCCTTCCAAAGGTTCTGGAAAGACTTGGATTGAAAGGGATCTTGAAGAGGAGTTTTCAGACGCTCGGAGCCAGCGGGAACTAAGGATGAGGCTCAGGGTTTTTTTACCTTATGGTGAGATAAGTTGGACTCCACTGCTGGGACTCACCAGATCTTCAGAGTCCATCAAAGGAATCTAAGAGGACTTCCAGAAGAAAGCCAGATGGTTTTATTTCATGTTTTATTTCATGTTTGTACTTGCCCAGATGATGCCTGTGTGACGCCTTCTCCACCTCCTATAGGAAAAGTCTTTTCTAAATTCATGAATCCTCTATTAAGGCTGAGGTTCTCCTCAGGTGAGGGAATATTCTCCTCCACTCATCTTTCCCCTGGGACGGAAAATACCCAAGGCACCCTGTGTTGAACAGGATTTTAAAAAATGATAGCGAAGTACTGAATAACATCTGACTTCTCTCTTCCGTATTTTGTTTCCTAAGTTATTTGTCTCTGAGATGCCACAAACTGGACCTAAAATTTTCTGTGTCTCCAGCCCTTTGGTGCATTTATTCCTCAATGCCAAGAAACCGCCCCATGCCACTGTGAGGAAAAGCCAGAGGATGACTCCTCCTACTTGCCAAATCTTGAAATAATTTGTAATAGTGCTCAGTGAAAATTTTATGGAAAATAGACTGTTTTTCATGGAAATGAGCGGGCTATGGATCAGGTGCAGAAGGCTGGCTACATCCCACTGGGAATGCAGGGCAGGAAGGATGGAGGGGTGTGTTCTTAAATACACCTATTTTTAAAAGAGAACTTGTGATTCTGCTTCTGAAATGTTTGGTAAGAAGCTGGTGCTGAGGTTGGGGCCCAGCTGCTCACGTGGCTCCGTTGGAGATGAAGATTTGGAAGCACATCACCCTTTCCCTGTGCATTTCTCTCCTTTGTCTGCCGTGCTTTGAAGTGACACCTCAGTGCTCTGGGATCCAGCCAGGCATTAGGAGGTGATGAATCAGCACCCAAACCCAAATCCAGAAGGCCAAATGCTCAGCTGGCATGAAATAGCATCTCCCTGCTGGAGTCAGTGGAAAGGGGCTGAGCTCTATCAGCTGAGGGATTGGATGCAGGGGTTTGGGAGGAATTAGCCTGTATTTTCTCAAAGCAGAAACAGGCTGAAGCAGGTAAAGGATCCTGGGTACACAGTGCCTGGCTGCAGAGAACACCTCTCACCTCGATGTCAGGCTTTTAATGCAGCCAAGCCTTGGCTTTGCAGTGTTCTCCACACTGAGGGCCATCTGAAGGAATCATCCCTCATTATCAGACTCATTCCATTATTGAAAGAGCTCCAGTGATTCCTCACAATTACAATGCCTAATTTGCCCTCTGAGCATAAATTATATTAACACCAATGACGTGCTCAGCCCTTTTTCCACCTGCAAATGTTTTGGGTAATCATTGCAGGTGCTTCTTTATAAAGTGAAGCAACTGCCTTTAAATATTTCAATTATTTTTATTAGACTCCACTGTTTTGCAAACCTCACTGGCTGCAAGCCAGTCCTTAACCTATTCCCCTGTCTTTTAGTGGCTTAATATTGGAAAGGGTTTGCCTTGCCCTTAGACTGGATGTGTTTGTACAAGTGAACTGTCTGTTGATAAAAACAGACATGCAAACCCCAGATTTCTGGAGTGTTTGATCCACCTGAGTCCCCCAAAAAGACATTTACTGCCCAGCCAACAGCCTGATAAAAGGGTTACTGTAGAGATGTGGTGGTGCTTGGAGCAGTGACATGAGTTTAGATGCCTCTGCAGCAGGTCTAAAGGTGTGATTAAAGTTTGATCCTGTGGGTTCTCCAGTTTGTTTGACAGTGACTTCATTAAAGGTGGGATCAGATGGAGTCAATTGGGCCAGTCCTAAAAGGGTTTGCTGCTCAGGGTCTGCCACCAGTCAGCTTCCACAGTCTCCTGTGAGAACTACCTGGGGATTATTTTTGAAGGATTAGACACCAGAACTATGTTATGGAGTTTCATGACCCTTCCATTTTCCTCTCCTTCCCTGTTCTTTGCAGAAAACCATGGGCTATCTGGGGAAAATTGTCTGGAACATCTTTGGCAGAGCAGCATTTCCATGTCCTTTTTCTCACAGTAGCCACTCTTTCCCCCTTTATAAGTAACTCATCCCCTGTATTTCTGAAGCTGAGGTGTTTCCCTCCACAGCCACTTCCTTTGGAGACCATGGAGGAGTCAAGAAAGACCTAAAACAGCTTGAGGGATGTCTTTTCCTGGCTAGGAGGCGGAGATTGGGTGAGATGGGCCGTCCTTACAAACAACACAGCTCATGACACTGCAGAAGGTTATCATGGCCTGAATTTTCTAAGCCACACCAAATATTCCCTTTCAGCCATCCAACCCTGTCACCAGCAGGATGAGATACGGGGTAAGGAAACCCCTCTGCCTCCCTTTAGGGCTGCAGTGACCTGGGGCTGGGATGCCAGACTGCCTCCAGCCCTGATGTTTGGGATCATGCCTGGCCCATCTGGCCCATCCCAAGTGAGGTGACACAGCCATCGCCTCCCCTTGTTCTGCCAACACTTCCCCCTTCACCCAGCTGCTAATTGCACTTCACAAGGAGGTGCTTGCTAACACCTTTCACCACCTTTACCTTCTTGATGGGAAAATGAAGCACTTTATTGGCCCAGGAACAGACACTCAGACTTCAAAAGAAATCCTGTTTGTCTTTGGAGGAGGGGGGACCCTGTTTTGGGCTCAGAATGCAGCACGTTGCTTGCACATTCCGCACAGGTCCACCAGCATGTGGGCGGACTTACATCAACAGGACTGTTAAATTGTTGCTGGATTTAGCCAAAAGTGGCCTAAAAGTTTAATGAGGGAAAGGAGGGGTGGGTTATGTGGTTTCAAATCCCTGCTGAGAGCCAACATGTTTGGATGCATCTGTCCAGGCAGAGAGAGCCAGGGGTGCAGGATGTGTTTGCTATACCCTCAGGTTTCTCAGCTCCTGGTGCTTGTGCTGGGCAGGTGGAGGGTGGTGCACACAACTGCTGGTTTTTTGCTTCACTGGCTCCCCAGATTGTTCAGAGAACCAAAAAATGTCAAAACCGTTTTGCTTCGGGATGAGTGGAATGCTGTGTTTGGCTCCAAAATGAGCCATTTTGTGTTGCTTCTAAGCTCTCCTTGGATGACTTTAATGACTTAATATTTGAATTATTTTAAAGGCAAGAAACACCCAAACCCCAAGGTTTGACTGTTTGAGATATTCTCCTGCTTCCCCAAGAACCTTTTGTTTAAATCAGCATAAATTCTGCCACAAAACCACCTGGGATGATTCAAAACTGTGTGGCCTCATTGATGACTTCTCC
This sequence comes from Acropternis orthonyx, assembly GCA_035583155.1. Taxonomy (NCBI): domain Eukaryota; kingdom Metazoa; phylum Chordata; class Aves; order Passeriformes; family Rhinocryptidae; genus Acropternis; species Acropternis orthonyx. Next base: position 1,636,812 of record JAWWEU010000081.1, on the reverse strand, counting down.
CCTTCGCTGATGGTGGGGTAAAGCCACCAGAGAAGTGGAAGCTTGGCTGATCATCATGTTGGAATACTGACCCGCTCCTCATGACCACAGGGTCTGCATCCTCACACCTTCCTGATGAAGAAGAACGGATGGTCTCCACTGCTGGAAGGATGGGATGGGTCACAGGATCCACACAGGTCACTTGTCCTTCAGGTGGGAGCTGAGATCTCCTGTGAGGTCCAGGCTGATCAAAAAGGCTCTTAGACCAGCTTTGCCTGCCCCTCTCTCAGCCTGTATGTCCTTGGTCTGGTTTTCATTTCCCAGAAATGGGTGTTTTCTCCCCAGTACCCTGGATTTTGCCTCTAAACAGGAGGAATTTTCTTGGGATGTGAAATGGCCATTGGGAATGAGGTTTAACGTGTGATGAGCTTTATTGAAATGAAGGTTGCACTTCCAGCTGGGAAAGGGGGAGTAGAGATGGACCCTGGTGGGTGTGGGGCATCCCTGGGGGCATGTGTTGGGCTGTGGGCACAGATCCAGAGCTGTTCCCATGGGACCTCAGCAGGACACCCATCCTCGTGGAGCCAGGACAACCTCCTTTGGCTGAGTGACTCTCTCTGCCTGGGTCACACTGAAGGGTTTTCTGTCTCCAGCCTGGGATTCTGATTTCCTACGGATTTCCTGTGTCAAAGGCATTTGGGCATCTGAATCCCCGAGGCTCCCAACAAAGAGACCCCCTGAATAACAGAAATCCAGCTTTGGCTTTGAATAGCACCTCATGTTTTCCCAGGAAAGTGGTGGAGTCCCCAGATCTGAAGGGATTTAAGCCATGTGGATGTGGCACTTGGGGACATGGTCAGTGGTGGCCTTGGCAGTGCTGGCCTAACATGGAGAAGCAAGTGCAAAACAGTGATACTTAGTTGTTCTCTGGCATGACCCAAATGATGTCCAGGGCCTGCATCCAGGGCACGGAGGTTTCGGACCCACCTGCTCATCCTGGAGGAGCTTGGAGTGATCACGGAGCAGTCTTGGGGCATCTTGGAGGTTTTTTCCAACCTTAACGATTCTGTGATAAGAGGTCACATTGGTGATCAATTTCCTTGGAAATGGAGAACATGGCTTCTGGACCTTGTGAATGTAGAGCATTCAAACCTCACTAAATGAAGGACCTGGATTTTTGGCTCTTTTCAGCGTGTGTTCCCTGACCACTTCTTCACTCAAAACTGACACAGACCCAGTTTCCCCCCTCCACCACCCAGAACTGCCTGATGACTCCTCAGAATGGTTGTATGGCTACTCATTTTGAATTAATAATGCAATTCAAACGGCATTAATTGGGCAGGTGGATAACAGCAGCGTGGTTCATGCCTTGACATCCATCCACCTGGGAACCACCTCATGCACACAGTCTGGAGAAGAGTCCCAGCACTGGCAGCTCTTCTGTGACCTTTGGCAAGAACTCTCAGGGTGTTCTGCAGATGTGGCCACTAAATTACCTTCATTTAAAAACGTTGAGAACAGAGGTACAGGACCTTGCTCTTGTTTTCCTGGGTTTAGGGCCATCCCAAATCCTATTTGGCTGCCAGGCAGCCATGGGATGCCCAAAACCTGTTCCAAAGACACCACTGCTGGAGGAAGTGGATTTTGCATTCAAAGATTAAGACATCTGGTCAACCAAAGCACCAAACCCCTCCTCAAGCAGCAGTCACAGCTTTTCATGTTGAAGTGTTAATGGCTGGTCAAAGACATGAAGTTGCTTTTTCCTGGCTCAGCAGCACCTGGAAATACACTTTTCCGCCCCAATTTACAGGCACAATTTATGCAGTTCCCAGTCCAGCTCTAATTTAAACGACAGGGCTTTTTTTCCCCCCTTCCTTCACGAGGTAAAAATGCCCATCGAGAATTTCCATTTCAATCTAATCAGTTGCTACCTGGGCCCATTATTTGTGCTTGGAAATGCACAGGACGTGTCCATACAGCTCTACAGCACTACACTCCTCCCTACACCCTCTCCACCCCCGCTTCCCACCTTCCCCCCTCCCCAAACTATGACTCATCTTAAGGCAGAAGGTTAATTTAGGTTAATTATCTTCCTGGTTAGCAGTGCATACATGTCCTGAGCAGCAATAAACGTTTGACACCCCTCCTGCTGCTGCAAATCAATTTTCTTCCTCATTTACTGTAAATGGAAACGAGCCAGGTTCTCCGGCATCAAAGTAAACATTTCTCTGCATGAAACTCAACTTGTGAACCTGGTAATTTCAGATTTGCTTATAACATGCGCATTTGCCAAGGGAAAAAAAAAAAAAAAAAGGCAGCTGTTTGATGTCTCCAAAAACTAGAATTAGCCCTGTAGATCAAACATCAGTTCTCCTGCTGCTTTAATAATGGAAGGATCCAGTTGCATTAAGCACGAGGATATCATTACACGGCGCACGGTGCTTACACATAAGCCAGCCCCTAATTCCCCTACTTAGCAGCTAATGCATGTTATTATTATTTACTCCGGGAGTCAGAGGCTCGCAGTGATGCCAGTCCCGCGGGGTGAGCAGCTCTGCAGACATGCCATGCCCCAGGAGAGTCCCTGCCCTGCAGAGCTCCCCGGCTCAAAATAGGCACAGGAGACAACAAAGGACGTGTCGCTGCCCCCGGGCAAGGGGAGCGTGAAGGGACACGCAGATACCCCAAAGCAAGTTTGCAGCAGGAACAAGGCGCTTGTGGTTCCAGTCCTAACCCAGGCATCTGCCACTCCTGGGGGTGGGTGTCTTTGTAGGGTGGAAGTGAGTTTAGCCCTTTGAAAATCAGGGGTTTTGGCTAAGCTGGTCATTTCAGCCGTGTCCATGGTCAGTGGAGAAAAGGCAGTACCTTCAGAGGGGGATTTTGGGTGTGAGGAAGGAGCTTTTCATTGTGAGGGTTGCGAAACAGTGGAACGGGTTGCCCAGAACGGTGAGGGATTCCCCATTCCTGGAAACATTGAAGGTCAGGTTGGATGGGGAGCTGAGCAGCCTGATCTGTTGAAGATGACCCTGCTCATGACAAAGGTGTTGGATAAGATGACCATTAAAGGTCCTTTCCAACCCAAACTATTCTATGATTCAATGATTTGACAATTAACTGCATCCTTTATAGGTATAAGAATATTTTCCCACTGACCACAGGGTCTGGGGCCAGATTAATTTGTCCAAAATGAGAGTTTACAGTCCTTGGAGACGTCTTGGAGCATTGACAACAGCCAGAAATGTTGGCAGCCATGGAACACACATTAGAGACCCCACAGGGCTGAACCTGATGGATGCCAGGAGGGATCCAAAGGCATCTCAAGTGAGCTGAGCCCTGGATGACCAGATAAGACTGAACATTTCAGTAGAGGAGGTGAATCCCAAACCCAGCTCCCAGTCCTGAGAGCAGGACTGCAGGATACAGGGTATTCCCCCCTCAGGGGCAAGAGTACCTTCCCAAGAGGTGGAGGTAGAAGGTGATGCAAGAAAGCATGAGAAGATTGGTGGTCTTGTTAATCAAGACTGAAATTGCTTATGTGAGGTCTGAGTTGCATTTGAAGACATTCAGCACCACCTTGGCACCATCTTTTCTTCTACACAGTGGGAATGGTGATCCCTACTTTCCCCCCAGATGCTGATGAAAGCCTCTGCTCAGAGTTAAGGGGGTGCTCTGAGAACCTCGAGGGAAAGAGGCTGTGAAAGTGCAAATTCCTCCTGCAAAGTACAACACCAACTAAATACCTGTCCTCTGTGATCACCACAGCTTTCAGCCTGGCTCTGGGGATGTAAATGTCCTTATCTTGATCTTCTCTCTCATCCATGCTGGCTCCAGGGGAAGATTTCAAATATATTTCTCAACTGGGTGAGTGTCTGCACCTCTTAGATCAGCAGAATATATCAAATGGCCAACTCTGTCTCTTCTAACCTCAGTTGTTCCATGAATTTATGGCCAGAGATGGGAATTTTTTGAATATGACCTAATCAAAACTCACCCTGGCATTGTGGGACCAACACTTGAATTTCGTAGTAAACAGGGAAAACCATTTACTGTGACAAATATTCAAACTCAAGAAGGAAGGACTGAAGCAATGGGAAGGAAAATGTGCTTGAAAGGCTTTGAGATGGTCAGATTTGTTTTTAGGTAGCAAATGGTAAGCGATAAAAGTCACTGGGAAGGGCCACTGAAAATCTGATGGAGGAAAACCTGGGGCAGAGCAGACAACTTATTGTTAGCTCTATTTTCTCTGTTTTAACCAATCTGTAAGTCAAGAGTAAATTTTCTCTCTATCTTTCTAACACTCCAAATCTGTCCTTGTTAATTTGCCTTTTATCCCCCCAAGCAAAATGCTCTTTGATAGCAGAGGAGCAATAAATTTCTGTTCCTTTGGTACCTGGACCTTCCCTTGTGCCAGTCTGGTCTGTGTGGGTTTGGCAGCTTTCTGCAGGAATTGATGCTCCTCCCACCTTGTGACCCACCAAGGCTCAGATCTTTCTCTCCCACATCTTTACAAGCATGTTCAGTTTGGCTGAGCAGTGCCCCATGTAAATGATGCCTCCGAGGAGGACTTTTTATGGAATTCTGCCTAACCCATGAGCAGAGAAAGGGGCAATTAAACTTATCCTTAACCCCACATGTAAAAATTGAAGATGAGAATTACTGGTATTTGTATAGGACCGGTTTTATGGCTTTAAAACTAAAACAGCTCCAGGATAGATGGACAACTACATTAAAAAAAAAAAAAATCTTCATTTCATCCCATTTGGAAAGAACAAGCTCATATCCTTCTGTAATTCCCTTCTTCCCATTTAGCAGAAGGTTCTTAGAAATTGGGATGAAGCTCTACCTGCTCCAAGGAAGGATGTGATGAGTAGACAATGTGAAGTCACAGAAATTAGACGTTTCTGGGAGGGTAATTAATTGCACAAATCTATAATTCATCGTGATGAATCACATCTCCTCTCTGACAGCTAAAAAACCCCTGTTCAAGCTGTACTTCAGCAGCTGAATAACTGTGATAAGGACAAGCCAATTAGGGACATCATGGAAGGGATGTTATATTTAAGATAGAGTTAATTTCGCTCAGGGCAGAGAGATGGAGCAGATTTCTCCAAGTTCCTCTAAGCAGGATTGTCTGTGCCTTTAGACACATTTAGAGCTCCAAGAAGAATAAAAACAAAACAACCCTATTATTTAAGCTTCCAACTCAGGATATCCTGTGATTCTATGACACTGCAGTCCACACTGCTGGGTATTTCATTGGGATTGCAAAGGAAAAAATGCACAGGTGTTCACTGGACTTGTTGGTTTAATGAAACAATGACTTGCTGCAGTAAAAGCTGGGAGAGCATCAAAACTCAGTTAGAAAAAAGCAGCATTTCTACCTTGTCCTAAATCACACCCAAACTCAGAAACACTCACACACAGGATTATCTCACTCTATGGCCTTCCTGAGATTTCCCTTGACTTTCCTTTAGGACAAGAATAAACAAACACCCAGGTTGGGTTGAGTTTTCACTTTGCCTTGATGAACTCTCCCTCCCTTTATCCATAGTTTCTCCTGCTGGCAGTGATTCCCAACCTTTTATTCAAGTGAAACTGAGTCTTCTATGTCCAGCCCGCACTGGTTTGTAACGTGCAAGAGTGGGATGGTTTTCTGTGCCATCTGGGCAACCACAATAATCCCTCCTGAGAAGAAGAGGAGCCACAGAGCATTCCTATGTTGGGACCTCCACACTCGGAACAAACCACTGGAGCTGAACAAGCAACTCTCTTATTGAAGGCAGAAATAGTTTGGGTTCTTTTTATCATAGTGGGACATTTACTTCCAGCTCATCAAACATAATCCCAGCACTCAGTTTGGTTTTTGGTCCATTAGTGACACCTTGTTGTCCAGCCAAAGCTTTCATTTCAGTCAGCCTGAGTTTGGTGGGCCCTGAAAGAGCTACATGGGAGATAGTGGGGGCTTTTACAGTTCCATGCTTGGTTTCCCCATCTGGTGCTCACCTCTGCCAATCTCCTGAAACCCCCAAAGTGAGAAATATTCCTGAGAAATACTGTGTTGATATTGGAACACAACTGAGCGAGCAGATGGTGGACAAAGGTACCACCACCGGCTAAGAGGCCCATGAGCCACAGGTGACTGGAAACTGAGATGGTAAATATTTATGTTGCCATTTTAAACGTTGGTTTTGTAGCAGCGTCTCAGTTCTTAATGAAATGACGTCTCCACTGTGCTTGGTTTCATGCAGGAGCATAAACTCTTCATTTGTGCCCAGGGCTGATCTTCAGCCCCGTGGCCAGCTGGCACAACCTGGCTGGCACCAAGACTCACTTTCCCCTGAAAATGGTGTAGCTGAATCCAATCCGCCCTTCTCCACCTCCTGAGCTGAGCCAGCCACTGTGCAGGACTCATCAGTGCCAGGGGCCATTCCAAAAATTCATCCAAACGTGAGTTATCCTCAAATCTTTTTTGTATTGCTAATTTTCTAGCTGAAGAAGGGCAGTCCTTACCTTAAAGAGCTTGTGATGAAGATGATGAAGAGGGGGAGGAAGAGATGTCTGTGGGACACGGAGATATCCCATAAATTGCCAGGAAACTGTTATCAAACTTGCAAACGGCAACATTGTCCACTCTGTGCAGGTGGAAATAAAGAAAATTGGAAAGGAACAGCGTGTTTGGAGCAAAATTGCACTTTCCTTGGGGTCTCAGAGCTCCCAGAATGACACTTCAACAAACAAATGGCAGCAGCTTGGCTGTTATTAATGAAGTTGCCATCATCACAGGACTCAGGGAGCTGGCACCTGCTCCAGGAAAACATGAACACAAGTCTCAGTACAAGTCTCTTGCTTGAACAGCTCTGCTACAGTTCAGTTGATCCCAGACTTTGTCACTCTGTCCCCTGATTGTTGCCATCTCCACTTCCACGTTTCTGGATTTCTAGTTCCACAATTCCGTGGTGAGGGTTTATCTGCCCAGGCAACAACCATGTAAGAAAAATTAGATAAACTATTCTCTAATGGTTCTGATTTCTCCCTGTTGACCCTGGGAGGATTCCTGTGTGAGCAGCTCCCATCTGAAATGAGCTGAGTGGAATCCCATCCCTGCCGGCTTGTGCGAGCTTGAATATCAGGCTTGTTCAGCTCTGTGTGATTACATTATTCCCAGGCACCTGGAATCCACAGATCACCATCCCAGAAGATGAAATATATTCCTTAACTCGAGAAATCGGAGTCCAGTTGATGGGAGCAGAGGATTCTCCCTTGGGTTATGCCGTGGGAGGGCTGGTGGCACTGATGTCCCCTGTGCTCATGCAGCAAATCAGCAGATCCAGTGCAGTAATTTTCTTTTATTTTTTTTTGGCTGAGAAGGCAAGTTTTGCTTCAGGATTACTTATGCAAACAGCTTGCTCTCTTCATGGCTATAAACACTAATTTGGAGACCCACACCAAGCCAAATAGTTGTTTATGAGATGTTTATGAGGCAGAGGCCAAATAGGTGTTTATGAGGCAGTGGCGGTGCCAAAGCCAAACAGCACCTCTGGGCCATGACTGGCACAGCACCATCTCTCCAGGCTCAGCTACTGAGCAAGGTTATTGCATTCACTGGGATGAAGAACTCTTCCCAAATAACCCAGCAGTGGAATGGATGGGGAAGACATGAATCCCACCCCGGTTCTGGCAGCTGAGCAAGAGACTCTTTGCAAAGAAGAGAGGAAACCTCATGTGAGAAGAAGAGCATGGTACTGAACCCCGTGGAGACTCAATGTCCATGGTGTCCTTTCCTCATTATTCTGCACAGCTTTTTGATTATCCTTGTGGTTTGGACTCCTGTGGGAGCTGCAATGTTGTTTCAGACCTTCCCCCACTGAGACCTCCTCGTGTAGTTTGAGGCCTTCTACAATTCCAACACTTATTTTTAGGTATGACATGATTTTTGGCTGTTTATCTGCGCAGGCATCATGTTATTCATTGTCCTGTGGAGATCCTACAAAGCTCTTGGACATGGAAATGACATGACTGAGAAGCATTGGAGACTTTATGGGAGAAAAAATTTTAATCAATGGGTGCCTTTCATCAAAAGTTGAAGTGCTTTGGACAGATATTTGTTCTTAAAAGCTCTGCTGAGTGAGATTCTTTGCTTCTTGTTTCCAGTCTCCTCTTTTCCAGAGCAGCAAATCTCTTCTAAGCTTCCTCATAAACTTTTCATAAGTACCTTAGAATTTTCCTCTCTCTGCCTTTTTCCAGCTTGTCTACATCTTACTGAAAATTGGGTGTCCAAAACCAAACCTTTAACTCTGGCCACTCACACATTTCTTACTCAAGAAAGAACTTTTAGATAAGGAACTCCTCTCCTTTCTAGTTATCCTTGACTCCAGATTTTGTAGCTGCCCAGGGTTTTCATTCCCCACGAGTATCTCAGATTATCTCACAAATTACATTAAAGAAGAATCACTTCAAGAGGAGTCTTTGCCCTTCCTTTACCAAGCCAAACACTTGACTTGACTGGTTTTGTGGATCTGAGGTCTGAGGTCTGCACCGTTTTTGTGCTAGTTCTGAGGTCCCAGCTAGAGCTGGGATCTGATAAGGAATGACTAGAAGGATCCAAGAAGGATCTGATAATGGAATGACTATGTCCAAACTTCCCAAAATTAGGAATGGTAGATCCTGGCACAGGAGCTGGAGGTGGTGGATGGAAGGGGACTGATGGGGAGGATGAAGAAATGGCATTTCACAGCCCGAGGGGAGGTTCTGCCATCAGGAGGAGGCTGCAGGAGCCTTCCCAAGTCCTGGATGGAGATCCTGCTGCAAACAGGAGCCACTTCTTCCCTCCTGTGTCCTCAGTAGCACTGACCCTGTGCAACACCCTCACTAAAACCAGCAGGGACACAACCCTATCAAAACCAAATACCCCACCAAACACGCCTGTGGAGGAGAGCACAGACCCTACACAAACCACAGAGTTTAATTCAGGAAAGGGGTCAGATGTTACGATAAGAATATTTGATAAAAGTAGGAATTTTTTTTAATAAGAACCATAAGTTTGGAAATGAGTACAAGACAGGAGAGGTACCAGCTGCTCTCCTGAAATAACACTGTGATTGCAATAAGAAACTTATTTTATACTAACTGAACATGCAGACGTCAGCAAGAGGGCACCACTCCAAGCTATTTAGATGCTGGATGTTTATTTACACAGCAGAAAGCCACGTGGGAAGGTGTTTTGTCTGTAGTGACTGAAACCCCGTGGCCTGATTCAGAAGAAAGAGATAAACACAGCTGGTGTTGTGGCACAGGAACACGAGACTGGGGGAAAAAAGAAGACAAAGATGACGAGCCAGCATCTTCTCAGCCTTTGGTTAGAGGCTGTTGGAGTCACAGTTCAATCAAAGGCACAAGAACAAAACCCTAATGGTTCCCTCCCACCACGCTAAGATCTGAAAGCCCAGATATTGTGGTGGACACAGCAGGAAATCCTCTGTCAGGCGGTGAGATGGAGCTTTTGTTGGGCTGTGGATGCGTGTGAGAGCCCAGTGCCTCCATCGCTGTCCTCCTAGCTGCAATTACAGGCTCACTGTGCCCTTAATAAACCAGGGGTTGGCTCATTATTCACATAATCACCTGGAAATGTATTTCTCAGGCTTGTTCTTTGCTGTATCAAAGGCTTGTTTCTATATGTCTCCCTTTTGGTCCGGTCCCTCCTCCCCTTCTTGCCCCTGTGAAGCGACCAGGGATGTCTTACAGTGCAGCCCTTGCCTGTGATTAACGTGCTGACCTAGCAATTATTCACATCTGGATGGGTCTTTGTTCTACTTTGAAGTCTCTCAATGACTTCTCTTTCCCCTCACCTGTCTTCATTTTCCCCTCTGTGCCCCCATCCCACCTCCTCCCTCTCCACCTTGTCTATTAGTCCTCAGAAGTGCCAGTGGGCCCAAAATGAAAGACAGGACGGACCAGAAATTCCTCCTTAATGGGCCCAGGTGAGCTTGGAGTGGCAAAGGGAAGGTTCAGACCTTGAAGATGACCTTTCCAAAGTGATCAAGTCAATAACAGCGTGCAACCCTCCCCAGCCCCCTTGTTTATAATTGACAAGGTGGGGATGGACTGGAGGCTCTTTCTTCTCTCCAAGCACGTGAGATCTTTTAATCTTCACCACCCCCCAAAAAAAGAGATAAAAAATAAAAGGGGGATGGAAAAAGATCTGGACGATGGAAGAGATATGGTAATTGTTTCACCACAGAGTGAGGCTGAGGAGCTGAGGTCCTTCTGTGGTGGGAGAAGTGCTGGTTGAGCAGCATCTCCTCGCACAAGTCATCTTTTGTAGGGGAGAGGAGGAGGGGACACCTCCCTCTGACACATTCTTCCACCGAGCCACATTCACCAGCAACTGGTTAAGAAGGAAGATTAAGGGTTGTGGGGCTCGGGGGGGAGTGGGAAGTCCCTTTGCTTTGAGGAGATTAACTTTTGAGAGGAGGTAAAACACAAGGCGATAGTCTTTCAAAATTGCCTTCCAGCCGTGACAGGCAATGGGGAGATTAATTAGATTACGAATGCTCTTTTATATCCAGCAGATGGGTTGGGACAAGGTGGGCTAGGGGGCTGGGAGAGAAATGCTTCATTATTTCCCTTTTTTTTTATTCCATACTGCTGGTTTTTTAGCTCCACACAGGTGCCCCTGGTGTGCTGCAAAGCCCAGTGGTCAGCAAAAGGCCTCCCAAGGGTCTGGGTGGGCTTTGGAAAACGAGGCTGGAATAAACACTGGTGTGGGAGGTTGTGGAGGAAAACTGTTCGTGGTTTCAAAGGGAGCAGGAAGAAGAGATATGAAATGTAAGATGTGAAGGCACCATGACCAACAGCAGGCTTCTGTCCTTTATGTAGAAAGTGCGGGTGAAGTGGTTATGGGAAAACACAAATTTTTGGCACACAAGGAATTACATCCAAAGGGTGCTGAGGCTGTTTCTAACACAGAGCATGAAAAGAACATTACTGAAAGGCCAGGCTTATTTTTTTTATATTTTTGTTTTTTTCTCATGTGTTTTTCCTACCTAACCTTGAGAACTCTTTTTTTTCCCAGGACTTTCTGGAGGTAAGGAGGGGAATCAGTCTGTTCTTTGCTTCCATGAGTGTTTGAAACAGTGGGACAGAAAAGCGCAGTGGGTGAGGATAGATCTAGGACAGAGAAGAAAAATTTTGGGTTAAGCCACAAACTAACAAATGTCTTGCAAGGAAGACTCGCTGTCCCAGAAACTTTGCTACCAAATAATTTTACCTGTCTTTAGGTGTCAAAACATTTCATGCTAAAGGAGATTCCTTCGTCTTCTTTTATATCCAATTGCTAGAAGGAAACATCTCTCTGACCTTTGGATGGGATGATACACTTTGATTAATTCTTCTAAACTGCCTACAAATGAGGCAAATATGACCAATTGTCGCTATTAAATCCTAAACTACAGCTGAAAACCCACAGATTATTCTAATTAATTAACTTTTGACAAACTTGGAGATGATCCCCTCCAAAACATGCTGTCCATTGCTGGTGTTGGTTAACATTCCAAGATGTAGACTGTCCATTGATGGAGCTGTAAGGTCATGAGGTGGTCTCCAGTCTTGGCCCATGATTGGAGTATCCAGGATTTGAGGCCCTCTCCAGGCTCAAGGTTGATTGCAATCATCTAGGCTGGTCCTTCCAGTGGGAGCACTCAGGGCTGGAGGATGCAGCAAAATGTGGAGTTTCATGGGCTGAAATGTGAAATAATTCAGCAAGCTGGAGTGATAAAAATAGCAACCTAACAGGAACAAGGAGCTTGGGATCCAAATAGCCCAAACAAGACCTTACACTTTAGAGAAGGAGCTCTGAATATTAGTCAACGTATTTGTGACACTGGACACACGTGCAGGGTAAGTGTGAAAACAGCTTGTGTAGCCAAACTGGAGGACACATAATACCATGGAGTAGGGCATGTTTTGGATTTTAAGGAAGCTGCAGCTTGGAGAACCTGGGAATCAGTCATTGGAGAGCTGTGTCCTACAGCTGGCTCTGGGGGAGGAGTGAAGCCAGCAGGATGAGTTAACTACAAGGATAACAGGGTGATGTTCTCTGGTTTAAGCCCTGTGGAGCAGGACAAACCCTGTGAAGAAGGACACTGATGGAGACACCTGTCCCTTGTGTGGGGACCTGCCCAGACCTTGTTGGTCACTGACAGGGTGAAGGGACCTCTTAGAAATACCGCTCTGGGCTGGTTGTATCAAGAGTATCGAATTTTCCAGAAATACATTGCATGCCTGTTGTCTTCTTCTGGTCTCAGGCAGGGAAGAGGGAACTTTAGGAGTAACTCACAGCCAGAAGGGGCATCCCAGGAGCACTGTTTCTCCATGGTGGGGACCAAGAAGCCCACCATGGAGCCCCTCCTGGCTCCACCTCCAATATTGTAGGATGGAGCAATACTTGAGCTGGTTTTTGAAGACCCTGACTTGTTTTCCCCCACAGTACGGGTGGACACACTACCCAAGAGGTCTGTCCTGGTCCCTGCTCCTGGCCAGTCCATCACTGTCACCTCTCCTGGCTCCCAGTCAGTCCTAGGCAGACATTCCATGCCATGGAGGTGACACAAACACCACACGGGCAATAGACGGAGCAACACCTTCATCTCCCTTCCAGCTCCACCCCCTCATCATTTTTGCCTGTGCTCATTGCAAATATAACCACAGATGGATCTGGAAAACTTTTCTTGGTGGTACAAAGGAATGTTTGTCCATCATAATGTCCCATCTGCAGTTTCTGAACACTGTTCTTATAGAATCATTATAGTTATCATTATATCTCTAAAATCATCAAGTCCAATTGTTAATCCAGCCCTGCCAAAGCCACCACTAAACCAAGTCCCCAAGTGCCACATCCACACATTTTTTGAACATTTCCAGGGATGGTAATTCCACCATTTCCCTGTGTGGGAAGTGTGACTCTGTGATTTGGCCCCACTCAGGACCATATCCTCCATATACTGATAATTTTATGCAGTTCTCTGAGCTGAGGGGGTTTAGAGAACTATACAAAAGTGTACAGGGAAAGAAAACAAAGAAAAATACGAATGGCAAAGGATTTTCATTTGGAAACTGAATCTCATGCAGGCTCTGGGCAGAGGAGCTGACCTGACCATGCACATGGCTTTGTTTGGGACTTTACCACCTGCCCATCCCAAAGTGCTGGTCAGTGCCAGACCAGCCAACTGACACAAAGCAACCCCAAACATGACTAAAGGAGTGAATCAGCTGGTCATGGCTGGATGGATTGTGCTGCTTTTTATCCCTGATCTCTTTTTTTTAAATTTTAAACCAGTAGTCTGGTATCCTGTGATGGTACATCCCACTTGACTGCCTTTATTGCAGAATTAAAGGCACATTTATAAGGCTTTTAGAAGGAACTTGTGCTCTTCCACTGGCCCTGGAGATGAACCAATCTAGGGACTTTTATCTCTCTTCCAACCAAAGCAAAAAGCCTCTTTTCTCTTCAGCTTCCAAAACTGCCTGTAAATAACCTGCCTTGAAACAACCCCCTGGCCCTCCCTCCTGCCCTCCACACTCCTTCCATCCCATTTTCTTCCTGTAATAGGTCTGAAAAGGTTGAAAGGTGCTGAACTCTTGGTAGGGGGAATTCAGCTTTAAAGACTCTGAACTTTTAGATTCCCTGAGGGGCACGGAGGAGGGGAGGAGGAGGAAGGGGGGGGTGTCTTGTGCTTCAGCACAGTGACCTAAATGATACATCTCATGTACATGTCATGTCAAATGTCATCTCCAGGGCTGGAATTACTCTGAATAACCTGTCTGGTCACTAGAGGTGACTGAAAATACTTAGCTGCAAGCCACTGCTTTGAGAAGGCCTTGCCTTTTATACTTCCTTCTTTATTTATTTATGGGCTGGGGATTTTTTAACCTGTCCAAGGTCCACCAACTGATTCCTGCTCCGACCGATTGCAGATCTGTTTGATGAGCAGCAAACAGCAGCGGCAAAACAGGAGAGAAACAGCAAATCCTATTACTAGGTGGCTTTTGGGGGTCAGAAATGGGAAACTGTGCCCAGGAAATGACAGCTGGAGGCAGCAGCTTGAACAGCTTCATTTAGTTGGGCTCAGCGGGGAGGAGGTTGGTCCTCGTGTCTTGCAAAGCTGAGCAGCGGTGTCAGTGTTATGGCCACTGTCCTTGGGGGTGCTGGTTCCATCCCCCAAACCACCTCCTTTCTCCCTCCTTCCCTCTGCAGAGCCTCTTCCCACCTTCCCTGGCAAAGCACCCATGGATTTTCCAAAGGATGATGTACAAAGCTCCTTTGCTGGAGCCTCCCTGGGGTTGGAGAGCTGCCTGCTCAAGGGCTTTTCAATCTGCTGGAGGAGTGTCCAAAAAACAAGCAGTGGGAGATGAAAACATGGATAAATACACTAGAAATAAGGTTCAACCCAGGTGTTCCACTTTAACAGCCCAGGAAAGCCTTGTTGGCTCTGATAAATGCCCAAAATTTAAGCAGGTGATGTTTGGGATGCCACTAAAAAGGGAGGCAGAAGATGCTGAAGCAAAACCAGAGGTCACAGCCTGATGGAAGGGGAATCCTTTGGCTCGTGTTGTGCTGGAAAGCAGATGAAATGTTTGTCACAGCCCTTCAGTCCCTCTCTGAGCTGCATTTTCCTTTCTCTAACCCATCAATCCATGCTGAGCCTTCCTCTGCGCCCATCCACAGCAAAATAAATCCATGCAAAGCAAGAGTTGGTGTGTGCCTGGAATGATCTGGTCTTGGATGGGGCATCAGGACTATTGAAACAGGAATAAATTACAGATCTGGGTGTTTCAGTCTCAGCACCGACTCCTGCGCCTTTCCCATGGGAGATGCAGGTCTCCATCTCAGCAGAGTTTTGTTCTGCCATGATTATGGGGATTATTCCTTCTAGCAGGTTGGCTGGAATGTATTTTTCTGGGCAGTGGGAACTCTGACTTTGGAATTCAGGTATGGCAACTTCAGCTCAAGAGCTTAAACCCCACCAGAATGAGAACGTGGCCGACAGCTGGAACGGCTTTGACACATCTGAGAGGGCTTTTCCTGGAGCAATCTTCCAGAGGACAGGGAATCTCTTGCAAAACAGCCATCTAATCCCTGTTCCTGCACAGCAGAGATTGCCAAAGGAAGACTTTTCCAAGCTTAGTGCTGCATTATGCCCTTCTACCAGCAGGATACAATTCATCCTTGGTGTTGCAAGCAGGAAAGAAAGGTTAGATTAAGCCTTTCCAGCAACTCCCATCAAAAAAGTTGGATTTTTTTTTTTAAAGATTAAATCTACAGGGTGATGGAATTCCCTTGGCTTTTTGATAAATGCTTTGAACTTCCAGCTGTTCTGGGGAAGAAAAGGAATATCAAAGACATATCTACAAAAGCTGCTTTTGTACCTGAGTGGAAGACTATGAGACTGAAGGACTGGGGTGGGGGGAAGTGTGGCTTCTCTTGGGAATTTGGGAGAGTTCCCTGATTTCTGCAATAAACTGGCCTTTTCAAAAAGCTTCATTGAAGATACTTTTCCATCTTTTGCTTTTCTTCAAAGACCCACAACATCTCAGTACCGATTGCCCCTCAGCCATGTGGAGAGTTCCTTTTCTAGGTCCTTCCACAGCAAATTGAAACAATTAATGTTTCAGCATACCAAACAGCAGCCAATTAATTGCTGAGAAAGGCAGGTAAAGGATGGCTCTGAGGTTGGGCCACTACAGGGGGGTGAGAGAAGGGAAGAGGTTCCCTCAACACAGGATTTTTGGATGACCTTGGGTGAGTCACTTGCCATCAGTTGGTGTCTTGGTTTTAAAAGCTGGGTCTGGCATCACTTCCTCAGCTCAGAAAGGTCAGATGATGACCAGGTGAGGCTGTTAAGGCTCAGACAGGGAGGGTGGAAGGGCAGTGCAGGGGCTTGGAGCCAGCAGGGGATCTCCTCACTTGGGGCACTGCACGAAGACAGTGTTCCCCCTGCAGGGAACTCGCTGCAGCTCCAGAGCTTTCCGTGGCTTTTTTGGGGGAAGGCAGAATGATTGAGGCGGCCAGAAAAGCAGGAGGGTGTGATTTATCACGGGGAATATCCCGATGCTGCTTAAATAATTGCTAAGGCTGTCGTGGCAGAATGTAGGAATGACTTAGAAAGCAGCACCTACTTCTTTTGAAATCAGAGCCCCAGTGGATGTTTCCTGCGTGTTGTGACTGGAGAGATGAGCTGGCCTTTTTCATTTTTGGTTGCTTTTGTTGCCTCTTAGTTGTTTTTGCACCTCTTGGTTTCCTGAGATGAAAGTGTTGTCAGCAGAGAATCTACAGAAACAAACCCAAGGGATTTTGAAAGTTAAAGGATCTAATTGTGCAGAATAATTTCTTTCCAGTTCCAGAGCTGAAGTGACCAGGGAAAGGAGGGGCAAACATGTGGGGCTTACAGGGAGAGAGAAGGTGTTTGGGGGTCTGGAGTGGGCCTGAGGAGAGTTTCTAACATTGGGTTGAGACCCTGCACCTGAATAGTCATCTCAGAGCCACTTTGGTGTCTCCTGCCTCTCCGTGCTGTGCTCTTGTGTCTGATTTCAGGGAGGGGAGCGCTCGGTGGAGCTGGGGGAAGGCACAGCCTGGAACCAGGGCTGGAGAAAAGCTCGGGCTTTGATTTTTTTGCCCCTTTTCACAGGAAATGGGAGGCAGAACGATTGGAAATTGTTTGGATATTGGAAAAAGCTCAAAGATAGAAAGGAAAAGGGAAAGGGCTCTGGACTGATGGGGACAAATAAATTCCATTTTTTCCCCCATGCATTTCAAACATCCCTTTGAAAATAAATAGTTTAAAGTAATGAAAAATACGTTAATGTACTGATATATATTTAGTGTAAATATAGAAGATCTAGATAATATATAATATATAATATGAGCTGTATAAGATAGAATATCTAGATAATATAAATATGTGAGATATATGATATAGAAGATCTAGATATTATACATATATGAGATATGTGATATAGAAGACCTAGATAATATAAATATATATGAGATATAATATAGATCTAGATAATATAAATATATAATATACAATATACATATTAATATATTTAATATATTATTACTTTAATTAAGAAAATAGCATGGAGTCATATTGGAAAGCCACTTCTTCTTTTGCTGAAATGAAACAGTTCCAGTTTCCTCTTACCATCCACAGATTTTTTTTTTTTTCCCCCTCTACAAACCAAAACGAAGGAAAACCAAACCCACCAGTTAAACTGTCACAAACTTTAAATGCCTTTCAGGACCGGGGACACGAGTCAAAATAAAAAAGAAGAATGCGGGTGAAGAAAAGTGACTTTGCCAGGCTCTCGGTTTCCATTAAAAAATTACCAGTGTTTGCAGGAAAACAGGAGAAATTTTGCCACACGCGTGGGGTTGGGTTTGGTTTTTTGGGGGACACACATCTGGGAGCCCACAGCTGCTGCCCGCGATGTCCCGATGCTCACCGACATCAAAGGGCAGATTGTCCGACCTGGAGGGTGACACATCCCCGGCTCGGGAAAGCGGCTCCGGGAGCCCCCAGCGCAGGCTGGAGAGGTTTAGAAATGCAGGAACGCCGCCCCCGGGGTGGTTCCCCCGGGCAGGGAGTTACTGCCCGGGGGGTTTGTGCTCGGGATTGCCCTGCAAGCCGCCCCCCAGCCCTTTTATATGGTCATTAGGAGAGCCGAGCGGGGGAGGCTGCGGGGGCTTCTCACGCCTCCAGCCCAATCCAGCCCCTCTCTCAAGTACCTGCTAACAGGTCCTCTGGCCTTTGGTCTCAGTCAGGTCCCAGCGGAGACCGGGCACCATTTCCTAAGCTAATAGGTGTGAGGGCAGCCAGGAATGTCACTCTTTTTTTTTTTTAGGGCTTTTCAAGGCAGGCTGTAAACCTCTTGTTTTCCTCCTCCTTCTCTCTGGGTTTGTTTCTTTGCTTCCTCCCCCTCCCCGCCACTTCCCAGGTGGTGTTAAAAGTCAACAAGCTCCTTTATCTCGGGGCTGGCCTTTTCCCCCCCTCTCCGGGATGCTGGAGCAAATCCACATTGCTGAGGAGATGGCAGTCCCACATCCTTTAGGTTTTTCCAGGGGCTTTCCCCACCTTTGGCTGTGGAAGAAGATAACCCAAGCTTGGGGCAGGGTCCCTGTTGGAAAAGTTACACCCAGACAGGGCTGTGGAAATGCTCATTTTCCTTCAGTTTGCAGTGGTGCAGCTCAAGAAATGCTGCGTGATTGTGGTGAGGTCTTTTCCAGCTTTAATGATTCTCAGATGAGCTGCAGAGATGCTGAGGAAAACCTGGCAGGGGTTGGGTGGCAGGGGATGGAAACTGGGTTTCCCCTGCCCCATCCTGGGTTACCTTTGAACCACTGGATGTTGAACTGGAGGGGTCCCAGTTTGGCTTTTACCTCCTGATTCACCATCAAGTGCCCAGAGCAGCAAAACTGGTGAATCACAGGAGCCTCGTTGACAGCCTGACATGGGGCTGATTCCGCTCTTTGTCTGCTTATTCCCGCTGGAATAAAATGACTGAGCCCTTTTCCCAGCACAGCAGCAACAAGGAGGGATCAGGCCCAAACTTGAGGGTGATTCAGTGTTCTTGGCCCAAATCACCAACCTTTTTTTTCCCTTTAATTCTAATGTCCCAGATCTGGAACGTGGATGTTTCCCTTCTCAGTGTTAACATTGGAGTGAATATCCTTTGCTGTTACTCTTTCCCGTTAGGAATTGCCTGATAGTGTCGAGGAAAAGTTGGTATTTGCTAAGCAGCTTTGCAAAGATCTCTTCCTTCTGATTTCAGTGCTGTGCCTGCTGTAAAACGATGGGACTGCTCTGCTCTTCTCCAGACAATCATAGGATCATTTAGGTTGGAAAAGACCTCTCAGATCATCCAGTCTAAAGTTCAACCCAGCACTGCCAAGGCCACCACTAAACCATGTCCCCAGGTGCCACATCCACATGGCTTTGAAATACCTCCAGGGATGGTGACTCCACCACTTCCATGGGACAATGGAGAGATGTTGCTCTGATGTCCTACTGAGTCCTCACCTCTGGCCCTGGGAAAGAAGGATTTGATGGTCCATGCACCAGGTAAACACCTTGGTTTCTCCACTCACCACATTAAAAAGAGATATTTATGAGCAGTTCCTCAGGTCACTGGGTGGAGGGTGATTTCAGAAGCGTAAATGTGAGCCATGAGGGGTGTGCCATGCAGTTCATCCAATGTTTCTGCTGCCAAGTCTCCCTGCCTCAGTTTCTGCTCTGGAAAGACAGGGATGGGGAGGCACAGCTCTGAGCTGGACTTTGGGAGCTGGAATGCAGCTTTGTTTGAAAGTTCTCTCCCCTCCTGCATCACACTGCCTTTTTTACCCCACTGCAGGAGAGGAATCAGGCCTCAAGATATTTTCCATTTCTGTGTTGTTTTTTTTCATTGCAAACTTGACGTTTAACTCTTCCATGTGCTGCTTTGTAGTGCTGGGAGGGGGAATGAGAGGATGACATCCAGAGGTCTCTCCAACCACCACCTTCAGGACTGTTCCTACTTCTCGCCTCTTCCCCTCCTGACAGCACCATTCACCCTCCTTGCCCTGGTGTTGAAACACCAAATCCCCTTCCCGAGGGAGAAAATTCCCTCCGTGGTGCTCAGAGAACTCCCATCCCAATGTCCTCCTGAGGGACACTGGGGAACATTTAATAGAATCATGGAATCCTAGAATGGTCTGAGTGAGAAGAGACCTTTAGGATCATCTAATCCAACCTCCCCACCATGGGGGAGGTTTCTTATTATCCAGGAAGCCTAAAGGGATGTCTTTCTCACCTGGATAAGGCAAGTCTCAAGATTAGCAAGGCTTGCCTGAGCTTACACAAAAGCTTGGCACTGTCACTCCTTCTCTAACTCCATTGGCTTCCCCAGAAGAGAAAAAGGGACTTTACTCTTGGCTTTCCTTGACTCTTTAGACTGGAAAACCCTCCAAGTGGCTTCGATGCCTCTTGTTGAGGGCAGTGCAAGATGAGAGTTTTGTGGGCAAGGAGCTGGGGTTACGTCACTGAAAAACCCTGGAAAAAATGAGGATGGACTCAAAATTTCCATGTCCAGCAGAGATGAAGGGTCAGATGCCTTTGATGGGATTGGAAGGGTTTTGGAGGTGGTGGGGGTGGATGTGGAGTGGGGAGTTCTTTGGGAAGTGCAGCCTGGGGCGTGGCATGCTGGGGGTTAATTGTATCAGAGCGAATACCTGAGGAATTAATAATGATTTGCTGCTCATCAGGCAGCCCCCTTTGAGAAATGTAACACAAGAAAAAACACGTTAGGAAATGCCAGAAAAATGTTGAGAAAAAAAGAATTGTGGGGGGTGTGGGGGTGGTGGTGAGAAGAAGCTGTCTGGGACCTTGGTTTAGGAGTCACACCAGAAGGCTGGTTGCCTGCTGGACGGGGCCACCCAGCACCCCAGGGCCTGAATCTGCTCTTTGCTCAACTCCACCAGCTCCAGGAGGCTGAAGTTTTTGGGGGGATTTCATGCAGGGCACGACCTGGCTTGCTGAGGTGCTGCAGCTTCCATAAAAGGAGCTTGGGGAAAGAATCCGTCTGTTCTGGAAGGAGAGGCACAACTGTGGTATGACAGGCATTTGTGAAGAGGATGGATCACCTGGGCTCCTGTCAGAGTGAAAATCAGGGATGCAAGCCCAACACAAGCCACCACAGCCGTCATGTAATGTCCCCATCCTGGGAGCCCCTTGCTCCAGGATGCTGCTGCTATCAGAGAGAAGAAAGGGATACTGAAAAAAAAAAGTAAAAGGAAAAAAAGAAAGAGAAATAAAGTTATTTAAATGAAGTTACTTAGAGGAGTGATACAGGCACCTGAAGGTCTGACTGAACCTCTGAGAGCTTACAAGTGCTTGTGTTTCAGGGTTTAGGAAGGTGACGCAGGAATGTTTAACAACTAAACCCTAATTTTACACATCAGGGATAACTGTAGACAGCCAGCTTGGCACGGGAGCATCTCCAAAACCTGAATTTCCCTGCTGCCATAGGCATGTCCTCGGAGGGACGGCAGTGCTGTAAATCCTGCTGCATGGAGAGGGGAGCCGAGGGACAGGGAGGTGCCCGAGAGACTTGGCACAACACACAGTGCCTGCCCCAGGCCTGATCCACAGCTCCACAATAGCCCCCTTATTCCCCCTCTGGGCACTCTTCCAACTTGCCACAACGATGCCCTGCCAGGGAAGCTGGGTGCCAGAGCCTGGTGGGGATTGGGAACATGAGACATTCCTGCTTGGCATCCCATCCCCCACGGGAACTGTCCGCAGTTCCCCCGCTGCTTTTCTTTGGGAAGTGAAACCCTTTGGTTTATGTAATTCCCACATTTTCTTCCTTGTGCTTGGTGGTTCCCACCACTGGTTTCCCCTAAGGTGAAGCTGGTGTTAGCTTGGAATTTGCCTCCAAATGGATATTTTGGCAGCAAAAGACAAGTGGCTTGTCTTTCACTTCCCAATGGGAAATATGTTGTGGCAGGAATGTCCAAAAATTCTGAGTTTGGGGCTTTTTTCCTCCCTTCTTGGAGCTTTTTGGGATGCCCACCCTAATTATTAGGCAAACCACCAACCTCAGTGCAACCTGCTGCCTGGCTCCTTCTTTCTTTCCCATCCTCCCGCTCCCTGGAGTGCCACATCTGCTGGAAACAGCCCAGGTGGGATGTCAGATCCAGTATCAGGGAACCAACACAGCCGGCTTTGGTGTCAAGGTGTGTTTTTTGATAACCAAGGTGCTGCTTGCAACTTCCTTGTCTGTCACCTGCTTGGAGGAGGGAGCTGCTCTGATTCAGAGCCAGCCTGGTGATGGAGTGATGCTGCTGGAGCTCGTGGTGCTGCCAAACAGCTGATGGGCTGCTCCTCAGCCGTCTCTGCCTCTTGCTGGGCATGATTTTAGTCTTGATACCACAGAGTGTGAGGGATGTCTGACTTTGAGAAAAAATCTGCCCCAAAAAACACGGCATAGGAAGAAAATATGTGGCTACTTCCCAGACAACTGTTTCATTGATCTTGGTGAATATAAAAATTAATTTATTAATGTCCAAAAACCTCCACCAGACTTAAAAGGCAGAGATGGGACCCTGCCCCTTGGATTTTTATGTCTGATATAATCATTCCTAGGTGACTTTTCCTGAAACTACAGTCCCTGTGAGGAAAGCAGGGAGGAAAAAAAAAAAAAAAAAAAAAATCAGGACAATTTGTGTCCGTTTGCAAGTCTGTGGTTCGACACCCCAGCTCATTCTCTCCTTTCTAATTGCTGCTTTCTTCTCTTCCTGGCCTCCTTTGTTTCTCTCCACAAGCAGCCACAGCTTTCAGATGTTTTAGGGTCATTCCTCCATGTGCTGCAATGCTAATTATTCCTCCTGCCCTAATTCAGTTGTACGTATCCCTCCCAGCCACGCAGGCCACAGGATTCCCATGACAAACCCTCCCCAGAGCCACGCTCAGGACAACACAAAGCCGTAGGATCCCGACTCTGGACAGCAACCCACGGGCTCTGTCTCTTCCTAATTGTATCATCTTAATTAGAGGGTTCCCAAAACCAGAAACCTGGTGCTGCCATGTGCCATGCTTTGGAATGATGAAAATGGCATTAATAATAGCCAAGATTCCTTCCCTTCACATTTGTTGTGCCTTTTCCGCAGCATCCACAATATTTTCAGTGGAAACTACTCAAAAGATTTTCTGGTTGGTGAATGATTTGGGAAAAACTCCCTCTTCCAGAAATGACCGATAGAAGGATTGGTGCTGATGTCATGCAAGAGCTCCCATTCAGAAAAACCATTGAAAACAGTCCAAATTCCTCCAAACTGTTAAATCTCTTTTAATTTCTCCTCTTTGTGTGGATAGAAGCTGTGGGGGTTTTGTTTGTTTGTTTATTTCCCTCTTGCGGAGAGTGAGTTTTAATTTAATTTGCATGTTGGGTTGCTGCTCTTTTTGTGTTGCTTTTAATGTATTCAGAGCATTTGGGGAGCCTGAGGTTTGGAGGCAGAGGAGAGTGAGATTGTTTTCATTGATGAAAGTGGTTTTGAGAAAAGAAAATAAAAAGTTGGGGAAAATAAATTCCACGAGTTCCAGCACAGGCAAGGAAAGGGAGGATTTATTTTCTGTGCATTTTTCCCAGGAAAAATCAGCAAAAAGCCTGTCCTTCCTACTTTTTTTTTTTTAAATAATAATTCCTTTAATAAAAATAATTGCAGCAATGGCAAGAAAGAAAAAAGTAGGCAGGGATTAAGGTAGATAAGTCCCAGGGAAAGATTAATCAGGAGGATGCATGGAGAGGAGCAGCTCCCATCCAAAAATACACTGGAAAATTAATATAAAGAGGATTATGCAGAGCTTTCCATGGACAATGTTGAGTCATGTACGTTTGGATGGTGTTTTGCATCCTGAGGGCTGTCCATGAGCATGAGGGTGCATGGGATGGGGATACATGGATGTAGCCTGTTTTCTGATATATATAAGCCTCTCTTTCTTCCAGATCCTTTCTTCCCCTTCCCCTCCCCACCTCCAACTTGCTTCTTTCCGAGGTGACATTTCCAATTTCATGTTTTAGAGCCTGAAATGAGCAGTGTGTTAGGAGGAGGAGGAGGAGGTGGTTTCCTGCAGGCTGAAGCAGGAGGTGATAATGCTGAGGACTCTTTGCTGAGGACACTTGTCTCTCCTAAAGAAGGATTTAATTTTTCAAGGGGTTTTAAAAAAACCCAGACAAACAATCCAGCTGTAGGAAGGGTTTTTTTTTCCCTGGGCAGGAAAGGGATCTGATCAGATTTTGCCACGCTGAGCTGCTGAGGTTTGGTGTGGTTAAAACACGCACCGCGCATCAGCACCCAGGGTCAACCTCACAAACTCTCTGGTTTTTGGGACCATGTGGCCAAATCCAGACTTGCCTGTCAAAATGAGAGGGTGCCTAAAAGGGACCTCGAGGATGTTTATTTTCCTCTTCACTCCCCCCAGAAATGCACCTTTAGAAAGTGGATCTCTTGCCCGCCCAGCGGGAGCACCTGGGGGATGCGACGAGCAGCGAGAGGGGGGATGCTCGGGCCGGGGAGAGGTGATGCCCGGGGCATCCGAGAGGGGGAATGCGCGCACCGGGGAGAGGTGATGCTCAGGGATACCCACTTGAGGGTCAAACGTCTGCCTCTCCCGCTCAATGCCACCCCCGCTCCGACGGGAATTCCTGGAGACAATGCTAGCCGCCCCCCGGCCGATGAAAGGCTCCGGTCCGTCCCGCTGGGGCTTGGGGGAGATAACCCCGGCAAAACCTCCGCCCTCCCCCCGGGGAACCCGCAGGGCTGTGTCTCCCCGTGCTTGCAATTCCTGTGTGTGGCACCATTAAGAATTGATATGCTCGATATGAATGGCCATACTTCAAAATGCCTGAATAGACCCCCGAGCTCCCCCCACCCCTCCCCAAACCACCTCCCTCCCTCCCCCCCCCAAAAAAAAACATTGTTGGAAAAGTCCCCTACTCAGCCTGGGAGGGAAAGTTTGTGTATCAATCTAGTTTTATAATAGTGTAATTTAGTGTCTAGGCCTGGGCTCTGGTGGTGATATTGTACTGCAATGAATGAGACAGAGGGCTCCAGGCTGAGCAAGAGCTCGAGGACCCGGCTGGTTCTATTCAGGCCAAACTAATCGGCTTCAGCTCCTCTCTCCGCCAAAGCTCCCCTCTCAGTAGTGGGTTTTTCTCTGGGTTTTTGTTACTGTTTCTTAAAGAGCTCAGCTGGCTGCTGAGGCTGAAAAGAATCAAATTATTAAAGATTTTGTGGAAAATCCAGTGAGAATGGGCCCATGCAAGAATAATAGCATTGTGCCACCGTGGGCCATTCCCAGCTTCCAGTCGGGAGAAATTGTCAACTCTGTCTTTGTTTTCTTAACCCTTTCAATGGAAACAAAATAATATTTAGCTCAGCACAAAATACCTTCTTTTTAATTTCTAATCCTTTCAGGTTCTTTTTTTTTTTTTCTTCTCCTTCCCCCTTCTCCTCCTCCTCCTCCTCTTCTTCCCTCCCTCTCTTTCTCTCTCCCCCTGTCCCCCTTTTTGTTGGCTGTCCTCTGAAATACATTTATATCCCTCATACATTCCCCTTTTCCTTGCCAGTTGGCCAGAGGGGCATCTGTTATCAGGAAAGACCCTTCTTTTTAAAACAGGATGTAAAATGGGTGATTAAATCCTTTATTAACAGTGGCCACCAGAAAAGGGAAGAGGAAAGGGAAACCTTTTCTATCGAGCTATTTTTAACATTTATAAGCAGCTAATAAACCATTAGTGTGTTGTTCAGTGGGCTGGCTGTACAATGTGCCATGTTTTTTAATGTCTATATATTTTAAATTTAGACAAGTATTTAATTGGTGTATTGTAATGTCATTAAAGGGCAATAAGGAAATGTCTGTCTGTGTGTCTCTCCATCCTCAATTCATCAGGGTAGGTACAGACAAGCAATTTAATCACTCTCCTCTTTTATGTAGGGACTAAGTAGCTTTTCATGTGCGAGCTGTCTCTTTTCTTGGCTGTTTATCCTCTGCATGCACCGATCCTAAATGTGTTGAGGAGCAGCATTGTCTCAGAGGTGGGAGGAAAGGGCCATCAGACACAGCGTGGGGTTTGAACCCAAGCTGGGCTTCAGGTCTCTCAGGTTGCAGAGGTACTGGGGTGGGGAGTGAGGAGCATCCCATCTTTGCTGGGGGGAGGAGAACCCACGGTCACAGACCCTTTGCCTGGAAGGCAAAGTTGCTGCCACGTCTCCCAAGGCTTTCTCAGGGCTGGAGCAGAAGGAGAAGGGATTAAAAAAACCCTAAAAAATCATCAAAACAAACCCCCTCCATTGCCAGTGTCCAGCACCAGGGATGGGGCAATGCTGGATCTTCTCATGGTGGAAACTTGGTGCCAGCAGAGCCCATGACTCAACAAGTTCTAACATTGATGGCAAGCCCAGTATCAGGGTATGGGGGTGAAAATTAAGGGACAAAAGGGTACTCACTGTCCCATTGTGGGACATCCCTCTAATCAGGATATTCTCCCTCAACTTTGCTCCGCTCTAACCTATTGACAACAGAACTAGGTCATCCTGGTGAATAGGGTAGGTTTTGTGCCCCCTCAGTGTCTTTGAGGCTGGAAGGGTTTGTGTGTTCAGTGTTACAAACAGACCTTCAGGCTCTATTTCCCGACCGGCAGTGCGACGCTGAACAAGGAGAGCTGGACAGGCCATTTTCCCCGTAACAAATGGAGGGTCCCATCCAAGCCGCCCTCGCCAGTTGGCTTCCAGACAGGGGAAGCTTATTCATGTTGTTAGATCTCAGCCAAATTCAGTCAGGAAGCTTGAGATGTTTTAAACTGGGGGGAAGGCGTGGGTTTCCAGGCCTCCTTTGCCAGCTGGGAGGAGGAAGGCGTTGCATTATCTCCGTGCTTTCTCAAGTTGGGCCTTTTTTTGTGTGCACTCCCAGGGATAGAGTTGTCTCTCTACCCCTGGCATAATGCTGGCTTGGGAGGGAGGTGTGTGAGAGCTGTTTTTGTTCTCCTGGCACTCCTCAAGAGGACAACTCCACCCCTGCTTGCTTGAATCACCTGCAAAGGTGGGAGAAGGACGGAGGATGCACTGAGGGTGCTGGTGGTGAGGGATCTCACCAGTGAGTCACTGATGGTGTAGGTGGATATCACACTGCAGCCCAAGACACTCAAATGTCTTGTGATGAGCCAGACACAGAGAAGCTGTTGATTGCCTTCCTTTGGAAAAGGTGTTCAGTCCCCATCCCACCCTGGGATGTTTCCTCTCCAGCTGTCTGCTCCAGGACAGAGCATCATCATGCTTTCCAGCTGAGATCATGGGGGAATGTCCCAGAAAAACACTTGCACCACCTCTGTGTAATGTTGCTCCTGGCCCTTTTCAAGTGTAAAAACATCCTTGGGTGTTTCAGGGCAGAAGATAAGAAGATTCACTTCTTCTGAGGAATCCTACCCTAGAGATCCTTCAGACATGAGCTCATGACCTTAAACCCATTTTCCTGGTTAGTCAAACCTCATCACCATTACCAGGAAGAGTGGCTGGTGCCCTGGATCCTTCTCTGCCCATTTTCAGGCATCATACAGAAGTGTCACCTACAGCTCACTGAACAGCCACACCCTGTGGGATACTCAGGAGAGAACACCCTGCACTGTCCACCAAGTGCTCCGTGACTTTCCCTGCTGCGATTCCCACTCCTGACCCCACGGCCACTCCTCAGCACCCTGTGCTGCACATCGGAGGTCAGGATGAAGGAGAAACACCTGGATGAAATGACTGATGGTGTCTGTTGGAGCAAAACCTTCTCAAGGACATGTCTCACCCTGGTAACACTCAGCCTTCCCGGTCACAAGCTTGGAGTTCAGACAAGGAGGGTCACAGCAGAAGGGATCCTTCTCAAAATGCCCTTTTTCTTGTGGTCATGTCTAACTGTCCTCTTTTTTTCTGCTCTTGGCGACAAGTTTTGGAGCTCAGGGGGCTTTTGGTTGGTCTGTCAGAGCTCCTCTTGAGCTGTAGGATGCTCATATAAAGTTACAGCCTGTGCTGAAGGTACTGTAAGACAGGAGACAATGTGTCCTAAACTTGGCTATATGCCTGGACTAGAAATTAAAGGCAAATAAGGCAACCTAAACCCTGGAACTGCATCAAAGGCAAATCCAGGCTAAATGGGAAGGATCCAATTTCACAGCTAGGTTTGTTACATAGGTGGGTGGTGGTTGCTGGTGGTGCACACGTCCCTTTATTAACAATTTAAAAATGAAAGGTCCCTGCCTGGAGATACCTGGAGGATCAGACCTTCTCCTGGCTGCCTTGCCACAAGTGATCCTTGCCCATGAAAGGTTCTTCTAAACTCAGCAGAGCTACTCCATCCACATGAACCATCCTGGACAAGCAGAACATAACGACAAAGATCATGGGGAAATTGCAAGGACAGCAAGAAATACTTGGCAGTCCCAGCACAGCAGAAATAATCTGACAAATCTACCCCTTTCCTTTTCACCTGTGAGGAGTTTGTGAGCAAATAAGTCCCAGATTCACCTGTTCGTTCACGCAAACATGTTTTTCATTTGGGATGGCTTCTGAATTTTGCTGGAATCAGTTAAACTCCAGCCTGTGCTCCCTGCACTGAGCCTCTGACTGCTTTCCCTGAATAACATGCTGGTTAAGGATGACAATTTGCAGAAGAAAATTTGACAGATGATTTTTCTCTTGGGTAGAAATCTTAATGTCATCATTAATGGATAATCATGAAAGCAAGAGCTGGTAGAGCTTCACTGACAGAGTGTTTTGCTTGCAGATTTCTCTTTGCAATGTAAAAAAAGGCTTTGTATAACCTCAGAAAAAGTTTAAAAGTTTCATTCAAAGGCTGTTCTATGTGTTTGCTTGCAGCATTCACTGGACACAAATTATTAAAGATGCCTCCTCTACCTACATCGACATCAGGATGAACAAATAAGACTTGCATTTATTTTTGTCTTTGGGTGTTGAATTATTGCTACTTTTTGCCTGATTCTTTTCTCGCTTATGGTGAGTTATTATTACAGTGCAGACCTTTTCTATCTAAACTTTCCCTGGCGTTTGCATTCTCAGCCCCGTGATAAATGTGAGAAAAGAAACAAAACCTCTTTGCGGGGCTTTCAGTGCTCAGAACCAGGTTGGAGTAAAATCCCCAAAAGCAGAAAATAAATCACAACGACTCCAGCAGGAATTATCTCTGAGACGTCATGATTTTTAAACAGACCTGATAATTTCTAGTGTGGAAATGCCCAGAGAGGTCGGGCTGCTTGGCAAGGGCAGTGCTGGGCTCTGTTACATGGAACAGCCCTGGAAACAAAAGGAGGTAATTAAAATACATGTGCCAGAAAAGAGCCCAGATTTCCCATGCAACGTGCGGGACTCGGCACAGCAGAGCTTTTCCTTTCTGTGCTCCCCTCAGCTCCTTGGTTTTATCATCTCTCAGTCAGAGGCAAGCAAGACAATAGACATTCTTTGAGAAATTCACTACAGGGGACACGACGCCGAGGTCTGTGGTGCCAGTTTTACATCTCCTTAGGACTTGTCTTCATGGCAAATGTGACCAGAATAGCTATTTTGGAATTAGCTTTCTGTGGTGCCACTATTCCAGAGGGAAGAGATTTTATTCCAGAGGGAAGAGATTTTATTCCAGATGAATTCCCCTGTTGTGGAAGGCTCTTCTTGTTTTGCAACTAAAATGAGTATGTGTAGAACAGCACATGGAAACATGGAGAGACATCTGATATGAGGAGGGTCAGGTGGGATATGAACACATTAATGCCATGCTCAGATCATCTTCTTAACTGCAGCATCATGTAGCAAAAATAGAATATTCCTCCTTAAAATGACGTTGCCTAAAGTAAATTGTCCAGTGTGAGCTGCCCACCTTGTCTCTCTCTCCAGTTAATGGGATGAGAGGATCCTCCAGAAGGCTGGTGGTCTCAGCTGTCTGGCGTGTCTTAGGGTGGATGAATTCCTTTGTATAAACCTGTTGATTAGAAAGGAAGCCAAAATTCAGAGCTTAATCTACATTTGTGAGAGTGATGATGAAACAAATCCTTCTTCAGGTGATTTCTCTTTTCAGACAGGACGTGGGACTTGTCCCATCAGGTCAGACCAGGTACATGTTGCTTTTTCAGCGTAAACACATGTCAGACAATATTGGTTGCAGTCCCTGTGATGAAGGTTTAAGATGCCAGCAGGTCACCTGTGGACAAAATCTTTGCGATGAATTCTCTTTGATAGCTGGACTTAGAAGTTCCCGCCTTCTCATGAATTTCCCCACCCCACAACCTCTTGCCAAGCAGTGCCTGTTGTGTGGCTCAGCTTCCACCACCTGCATATTCTGGGCTGCACTTAAAGTGTTTTAAAGGGGATCCACTGCCAGGGAAACTTGTCTCCACTGCTTGGTGGTGACCTTCCTGCAGCAACATCCATCCTGTCCACGGTGGAGGTGATGCTTCTTTTTGAATCAACCAGGTATGGCCCATGAAGGATGACAAAAGAAAGTAACACCTCACGTTCAGGCAGCATCAGAAAGCACCTCTGAGCCACAGATCCTCCATACCAACTACCCCAGGGGAGAGATGCCTGCATAGGTTGCAACAATTTGATGAAAAGTAAGTAACCTTAGTTTTTAGGGAAGGGAAGAAAATCAGGATGTCAAGTATTGTTGGAGAAGAGTGGTCAAGCCCTTGATCTTGTGGTGAAAAGTGCTCCATAAATTCAAGTGGAAATCAGTGCTGCAATGAACACAGGCCACTCAGAGTTTGTGGGGAGGAGGAATGTCTTTTATTGGGCCATCTGATAGAACTGGAGCAGAGAAATGTGCTCCTGGGTACACAAGATCTTCCTCTCATCTAGATTAGTCAAAATTAGGGGAGAGCAGACAAATGAAGTAGGTGGAGAAGATTGTGCCCTGTGGTGGTGAATGGTTTGCGGCCTCCCAGCTGTGACGTAGGCTGAGCCTTATCTCATCAAGCTATGCTCAGAATGAACCTCAGGGGCCTTTTCCAGCTGCAATCATTCCTTGTGTGAGAGACAACTCCTTAAGGACACCCATGGACAGCTCTGGAGAGCAAGGGCTGCAAGGTCAGCGTGTTTCAAGACCCGTTCTCTACACAATATGTTGGCAAAAGGCATGTTGCAAGGGTTGGATGGAGAGACTGGCCCTGGGGATGAAGGGACTTGGTCTCCATGTTGCAAGTGCAGCATTGGGAAGGTTCTTTGCTGTGGACCCATCTCACGTTTTCTATCAAGAATCAGTGTTCGATTCAAGGTAGTCTTTCACCTTCTCCAGTTACTGAGAGAGCTCTGGTTGTCTACAGAGTGATTTATCCCATCCGTGTCAGGGGCAGAGTGAGGCTGTAAGCTCAAGGTGTGGGAAATCAACCCCATTTCACAGCTGGCTTTGCAGAATGAGACATGTCCATCTGTCTCTTAATTTGAGGACACTAAAGTCAGCTTAAAAAAAAACAAACCACTTGTCTTTTGGTTATCTTGTGTTTCTTCTCTTCATTTGTAAAATAAAGATAAGTGCCCTCTGCTTCATCACAGAGATGGGGATAGAGATGTGTTACTGACCCTGAGGTGTGTGTGCTCTGCTCACAGAGCTGAATCTGTGGCTGCCCCATCCCTGGGAGTGTCCAAGGCCAGGTTGGACAGGGCTTGGAGCAACCTGGGCTGGTGGAAGGTGTCCCTTCCCGTGGCAGGGAGTGGGATGAGATGACCTTTAAGGTCCTTTGCAATCCAAACCTTTCCATGCTTCCATGATTTTATGATAATAAAGAGTCACCACTGGGAGGCATCACTGGCAGGAGGGTTTGGTCACACTCATGGTTTTGGTCTACAGTTGGTGAGGAAACAGGCCTGGATCTGGATTCTTGCTCAGGAAAAAATGCTCCAACTTGCCTGAAGCAAAATCCCCTTGTGGAATTTTTGGGATGGTGGAAAACCATGGACAACTGTTATCACTGGTTGATGCCCAGTGTGACCTCAAGAGCAGGTCTGTCCATCACTGTGCTGTCAGTCTGGGCCTCCTGGACCTGCCTGAAGTGCTGATCTAAAAACCTTGTCCAAAGAGAGTGTGTCACTCTGGAGGTGCTTTTGGTGGTGGGAACTTTGCAGGCTACAGCAGCCACTGCAGATCCATGTGCCTTAAATTCCATAGCAAAACAGGGATGGTGATAGTGACCAGCTCTGTGCTGTCCTTCTGATATTGGGGTCCCAGGAAGAATGGGAAAACCATACCATGTGGGGCAACAGTGCAGAATGGAGCTCATTTTGGGGCATTTTTTTCTTACCTTTTATTTGATCCTCTGAGTGGACAATTCCAGATCAAATTCCTGTGCTGGTGACTCTTCAGGTTTAGAGTCTGGAGGGATTTACAACCAGCAAAGGTGTGTCTTGATGGAGACATCGACATCTCAGCACTCACACCTAAAGATCTTGAGGTTTCTACACTAGTCATGGAGTGGAGAATTAGGAGGAATTACTGACAGTGCCTGTGCAGGGTTACATTCCAGATCCTGGGTTTAATGTTGTGACTCTTGTTTTGAGTCAGGTTTTGTCTTGGAGGACTGCAGGGATTAAACAACCCTCCGGCCCACCCAGACCTCTGTGCCAAGTGCAGAGGAGCTTCTTGTGAAGCCTGGTGGGAAAAAAACCTTTTTTTGCCCATATTTTGTTTAGAAAATGAGAAATCAAGACTGGATTGATCACTACCCTTTGGATGTTCTCTGAGATGAAATGAAAGAGGGCTGGGGATGAGAAATATAGGCTTGAAGCCAGGACTAGAATTTGTAAGATTTTGCTTGTATTCCTGTTTCTCTACAACCTCCCCCTGAGATATTTTTATCCTTCTCTAAACAGATGTCACATTATTTATCCTTCCTATCTGTTTTTGACACCTATGGGGCACAGAATGCCCATCACTGTGTACATGCAGAGTTTTGGTTGTGCCATAAAAGAAATAAGAAATTAAAATTAATGTTCTTGGGACCATTCTGGTAGAAAGGCTCCTTGGCACTGACTACCTGGAGCGTCTTTGCTGCTCTAAGGCTGCTCAGAGACACACCCCGCGCCCTTCCAAAAACACGCCCCCAAATATGTGTTTCCTGAAACTCACTTGCAGAAAAGTGTTTAACCACCAGATGTCCCTCCACGCTCCCCCGGTGAACGGGGAAGCTAAAACTGGAACTCGAAAGTCATATGGAAAAATGCTTGTTTATAGCTTTTAACTCTTGTCTTTGTTAAGCAAGAAGCGTGGAGTTGGTTTTTCACCATCTCCTGAGATACTCTGCTGCAGGGGTGGATTTTGGTGCATCTCCGCGGGTTGAGGAGACTGGGGAAAATATTCCCTGGAGCTTTTTTTTAATCAAGGAGTTTTGTCTGCCCATGGCTTTACGTGGCAGCACCATCAAAGGCTAGCACTAAGAAGGTCACTTTGGAGGTCATAGGAGTTTGATGGAAGAGATGGTCTTTAATGAAGGGGTTTCAAAATGAAGAGTGTCTTAGATGGAGAGGAATAGTCAAAGAACATCCAACCATGAACTTAGAGCATGGAGAACATGCTTATTCATTTCCAACCTCCACTGTTTCTCCAAACTCTTGATTCCCAAGCTTTTTCATCCTTTGGACACCCAAGGCTCAAAGGATCCAAAATCTGAAGCAACTTTTGCCTTCTATTTATTTTGGGAATTTCACAGTTACAGACCATTGTGTCAACATTACACTTCAGAACATTCCATACAAAAGGGGAAATTGCACATGAAATTGCACATTTCTGAGACTAAGAGGTCGCGGACATGAAATAAGTAAGTGCAACTTCCTCTGTCCTTACAAATCATGACTTAACTTCAGTTCCCAATGGGACAGACCATTTTACTCTGCTTGTTAGTCAATCCACAACAGTTTAGGAATTAAAAGTCCCAAATAATTTGCTCTCTTTTCCCACAGGACACACACGTTTTTCCTTAAAAACTGCAATACAAGCTGAGTTTGTGGCACTTGTGGAGTTTCAGTCCCTCTAAATTTACCCTTCAAAGCCAGCCCCAATCTAGATTTACAACCACCTCTTGAGTCTCACAGGAAGCCCTCGCCTTGAGAAAGTGAAAGACAACAGCTCTGATGACTTTGGATCTGAAAGAGGAGCCAGCTCCCCACCACTGGAATACTCTGAAAGCCTCGGCAAAGTGAGAACCAGGTTTGAACACCTTCAAGGTTTGCCTCTTCTTGCAGCCACAGAGTCAAAATCCACATGACTTTCCTGTTTCTTCAGCAGCTGAGTAGAGTCTGTTCAGATTAATCCCATTAAATATTGTTTCATGGTCTGGACAGGCATTGAGGCCATTTTTTGGTAAAAAATGAAGTTTGCTTTGGTGTCTTCAGCTACAAGTTTGTCCCTAGTTAGAAGTGGCCTTTACTTTTGAGGTCCTGGGATTATCAGGAGGTTTTCCTTCTTATGGAAAAAGCATTGTAGACTTCTCAGGGAGAACTATTTTTGGGTTGAAAGCTGACATGAAAATCTGAGAGAAACTTGTGGCACCAAAATTGAATTAACCCACACAAAAAAAAAAAAAAAAAAAAAAAAAAAAAAAAAAAAAAAATGGAATAATGTGCATTTTCCTTAGTGTGTAATACCTTTCTTTGGGTACTTTTCTCATGTTCTACCTCACAACTGAGATTCCCGCAAATCTGAGGTGAGGCTTGCAATTCTGGGAAGGTTTCATCAGCCCTAATTTACACCTCTAAAAGTTAGATGCCCAGGTCCAAGTTAGTCAGCCTAGGCTTGCTTTGTGGTCAAGGGAGAGGAGAGTCACCCCCAGGGGGAGATTCATCTCCTAAAACAGACACCCAAGGTTGGTCATGCAAATCACTTGCTGGACATGTCCCTCTCTCTTTTAGCTCCAAAGGCTTGTCAGACTTTTAATCTTCTCAAAGTGAGGTGAAACGACCACTGTCTTCTTTTTTTTTTTTTTTTTTTTGAGGTCAAACTGAGAGAATAAACCACCTTTTTCTGAAAGTCATTCCTCCCTGAAGTGCTGAAGGGATATTAGCCTCTCCCAAATTTGTTTCGTGGACGTTTACATGTTGATGAATAGATAGGTGGGATAGATAGGGTAGGTGACTGAGGAAGAGCAGAACAGGACAAACCCAGGGTGACACTTCCACTCCCAGCAACCCCCAGCTGGGATTTCTGATGGAAAGGTTGTGTCTTTGAATGTAAAAACTCCTCCCATGTATTTCTTTAGTCCAGTGGCTTTTTAAACTCGGGTAAATTTAAACATCCACAGCTCCCCATGGTGGAGGTTTCTACTGTCAAGCAACAACCCAAGAGAAAAATCCCTCTTTTTTGTTGTTCTCACCCTGCTAATCATGGTGGGTGTCTCCCAGGTTTAATATCATGAGAAATGGTGGATATTTGTTTCATATTCACCTCTCAGCCCTGTTGCCTCCAAAAGCCTGGGTTCTCCAAGGATTTCTTTGGCAGATTCTTTGCCAGCTTGCACCGTAGAGCCCGTGCTTACAGGGCAGTTCCCACCTTCCTCAGGCCAGCAAGGTCTAACCACATGCTTGATGACCCAGCAGCATGTTAAGTTTTTTATTGGCTTGTACTAATTACAAGCCACAAGTGAAAAAAGGTAATTTGCTTGACATTACATGTTTGATAAATGATGCTAAAAGGTGGACCTGACTTTTCTCTGCTTAACACAGGAACTTTACTGCTAATATTGGATGTTTTTTTCTGCATTTAGATGACTTGCAAGACATCTGCTTGATATGTCCAGCTGTGTGGCCTCCTTGGGCATGGCTATTTTACAGGAAAACTGGCTCAGGTAGCCCACAGCAGTGCTTAGGAGCTGGTTTTATTTATGAGCATCACTAGGGATGGAAACAGAGCTAGATAAAACCTGATCATTTGAATTGGAAGTTCTTTAGGACAGGGTCTACCACCTTGTTCTGTATTTGTGCATCACCTCGCACTGGGGATGGTCTTCAGCTGTGATGAGCCCAGAGAGCCCATCCCAAGACAAGGATTATCACTAGGATCAGGACTATCACAACAATGACGCCTGGATCTCACTGTGTTCCCCAGATATCAAAACATTCTGATTAAAGGGGAGGAAAAATAATTCATCCAGGTTGCACAGCCACCCTTTTGGTCACATTTTACTCCACATTTGGAGCATCTGCTGCCTTTTAATGTGTAACAATCCTCTCCCTGGCAGGAAGAACATCTGCTGCTAAGCCGAGGTGTGTCCAGCAGTCCCTGCCAGCCTGTAACAGCAGCTGGGGAGCTTATTCAGAGCTCTTGACGACCTCTCAATTATCACTCATTAACAAGCCTAAAGGTTAACTCCTTTCCAGCCCTCCATGTGCCAGACTCCTTCTGGGTGACTGTGGTGCTTGGAGGGTGCTGTTCCCACTACATGGTTGAACCAGGGACAAGTTTCCTTGTTGATTTAGCTGTTCCTGTCAGCCACAGTCCTTCCTTTACCCACTTCAGGACAATTTACTTGTCCTGCCCTCTCCACTTCACTGAGACACTGTACTGTCCCAGCTGACACTGTGGAAAGCGTGGAGAGAAATCCCCTGCAAATTCCTGCCTGCTCTCCTGGCCTGGGATAGCAATGTGGAAGGCAAAACCACCTGTAGGTGTTTGAAGGGGCTTTACATCATCATATTCTACCTGCAAATAGGTAAGCCTTTGTCCAAAAATTCCCCCGTATTCATTCCCATCAACCAGACAAGGGCTCCTGTGTGGTCTCTGCTGTGATCTTGGGTCTAAAGAGCGAGTTACTTCATTTTTGAGAGCACCTGGAATTCAGGTGTATTGCCTTTGAGGGAGCAGCACGGGGAACAGAAATTCCAGAGGAAGCATTTCTCCCCTGGAAAGCAGCAGTTTGTTGAAACCAGAATTCCAGCGAGGTTGCTCAAGACTGGGCTGGAGTTATCAGTCACCTGGAGACAGCTGGTGACTCAGTCAGGATATTGGCTGTAGGAGTCTCTGTCTGATAGGAAGGGCAGGCTTGCCCTTGGATTTCCATATGCTGCCATAAAGACCTCGACATTCCCAGGATGAAAGACACTTCCTGCATAAACCAACTGCATTGATTAGGACAGAACAAACAGGTTCAGGGCTCAACTTGGATGCCTGCATGGCAGAAATTCCCACTGTTGGCACCTCATCACCACCACCACTGTTTCCCACACACAGAACTGAGAATTATCTCACATATTCCTGGAAAAAACATCATAAAGCCAATTTATTTCTGAGAGCTCAAGGGCTTGGTGACACATTCTCAACACAGCCTTGTTGTGCCTCATCTCTGACAAAAGAGTAGATGAAATTTGGGGTGTTGGGATGTGCAGAAGGGAACAAAGATTCAAAGGGTCAGGTCCAGAGCACAGATCTACTCTAAATCACTGTTAAATTCTCTTTAACATTGCTGTCCTTGCATGAAACCAACTCAAAGAGAAACTGAGCTGACCTCACCTTAACACCACCACCAAGTTCATTAGTTAACACTTCACCTGTTGACACTCGCAGGCAAATCCCAGACCGGATTGTAGCCCTGTGGAATGCAAATCTGGCTATGTGCCTCCAAATGACTCCATGAGGGGGGAAAAAACCCTCCACACCTGCAAATAAAAGGCATCAGTAAGCAAATTCCAAAGCCAGGCTGGGTAGCAGTGAGATGGGCAGAGCCTTTCAGATTTTATTGGGTCACAGCAGATTTCTTTCTGGCCTGGCCAGGAGTTGCTTTCAGCTGGATTTTGCAGCTTCAAAGGCTGTTGTATTGGACTGATTGCTCAAACGGGATCGGACTTGCAGATTAAGACACCTTAATTTGGGTGGCAATGTGTAATGTGCTGCCTCTGTGTGCTCGAAGGCTCTAAGCTCCTGTTACAGGCACTGGAGGTGGAATTTTCAATGTGCTTGACTAACCACAGGTGTCCAGTGCCCTCTGTGGTATCCAAGTGTAATTCCTCTGGGTATCCCCCTCCCAGTCCAGAAGGACATGGACCTCCTAAAGGGTCTGTATGTGCCAAGTCCATATGATATTGCAGATGGACAAAGGGATACAAGTCCATGTGATGTTGCAGATGCCCAAAGGTTTATGGTGAAATAAATCCCTCATTAGGCTTCACTAACAGTAATGGGAACTTGAAGATCAGACCTCAAATTCAGGTTATTTTGGCTCAAGTCACTTGACTAAAGAGCCCAAGGCCTGATGACGTGTCTTGGAGTATCTGAGACATCATCCTGGAGCTGCCAGACACGACACAGACCTGCAGGAACCTCATGGTGGTTCTGGAATAGCACCTGGAGGACAGGGAGAACACTCCAGATGGAAGTGCCCCAGGGGCATCCACATGCCTCTCTGTGGCTCTGTGGGCACCTACGTTGGTGTGTGGGAATCCATGAGCTGAATCCCCCTCCTTGTAATCAGTGAAGCCTGTGTGGCAAGGCTGTGAGTTTGGGGAGGCTCTGGGTCCCTTGTTCACGTGGAGATTTGTCTGACTGGGGGTGGTTTGATTCCATCAAATTGGTGCATGAGGACTTGGGGGACTCTCAGCAGCCTTGGGCTCACTCTACATGTACAGACCAACTTTCCGGTGTCCTGTGGATATGGCACATCCCAGGCTGGTTTGAGTTCCTGTTTGTGTATTCCCGGGAATCCTGTGCATGGAAAGCGGTCAGGAGAGGGGATAAGTGCTACCAGCAGTTGAACTTGGCCGTGGTTTGCTCAGGAGTAGTGTGGTCAGGACTGTTTTGACAGGCTGAGAAAGTTGGGGATGTTCAGCCTGGAGAAGAGAAGGTTGTGTGGAAACCTCATAGCACCTTCCAGTATTTGAAGGGACTACAGGGAATCCAGAGAGGGTGTGTTCATCAGAAAATGGAGTGATAGGACCAGGGGGAATGGCTTCAAACCGACAGAGGGGAAATTTAGGTTAGATACATGTCAAGAGTTCCTTCCTATGATGGTGGGCAGGCCCTGGCACAGGTTGTCCAGAGAAGCTGCGGCTGCTCCATCCCTGGAAGTGCCCAAGGCCAGGTTGGACAGGGCTTAGAGCAACCTGGCCTGGTGGAAGGTGTCCCTGCCCATGGCAGGGGGTGGAATGAGATGATCTTTAAGGTCTCTTCCACCCAAACCATTCTGGGATTCTGTGGTTTTTTGCTGGCAACCGAACCTTTGACCAAGTTCATTGCACTGTTTCTCAAAGAAACACGGAGCTCTCAGCTCTGCTGATCAGTAGGTACCTCATTGTTTCTCTGTGTGCACATCAGTCCTTAAATCATGCTTGGGAATGAGGTTTGGCTTTTGGCTCTGGGTGTCAAAAAGCTGACACTTGGCAGTCAAACAGTTTTAGGTGACTTCTAAGGTGTGTGTTGTCATGAACAAAGGCCATTGCCATGGCTAAATGTGACCACAGTTTCTGCTGCTTTCCCATAGAAAAGACTGTTCTAGAAAGAAAAAAAAAAGGGGGGTGGGAGGGGAGGTGGGGACTTGAACAGTTTCCATAATAATGAAGAATCCAGGTCATGAGGCAGCAATAAGTTATCAAACCCATATCTTCTTTCATTCCTAAAAGGGACTGTAAGGGTTAATAGCATGTGTAAGGTGAGAACAACTGGGATGTCCACTCATTTCTGAGTTTTTCCTATCAAACTAAAGAAAAAAAAAAGGCTCTTGCTCAAACCTGGTGAAGGAGGCAACACAGCTTAACAAATAAGCTTATCTCAAGTGCTCTTTAATAAGAATGTTTATCATTTATTTCTGGAAAATATGCTGAGTCCGGTATGCTGAAAGCTCTCCATGGTGTTTGACCTGTGTCAGTCAAAGCCAGGCATGGGGGGTGTGTCTGGGGTGGGGATATTTTGTCTGGGGCATCATGACGTGCTTTTCCCTCCCTTCCCATAGGAAAGGTACTTTTTTTCATTTCTAGGTGTGTTCATTCAGAGGAGAAATATTTCTCTGGAAGGTGAAGTCTGTGTTTTAACTAAATGGGATAAATCTCTGGATGTTCTCAAATCCCTTCAGTGGCTCTAAAGGAGTCATCAAGAAAGATCTTAGAGGAGATACTTGGTCTATGAGGGATAAAGCTGGGTGGGTTGAATCTCTCCTAAGTGAAGGTCAAAAGAAGACCTGGGATCTGATCTGTTTGTTTGAGTGGGGTGGGAGGTGAACAGTCATAGAGACCCTTGAAATGCTGCCCTGTCTGCCAACCCACTGCCTCTACAACCAACCCATCACCTCCACAACCAACCCACCACCTCTACAACCAACCCATCACCTCCACAACCAACCCACCACCCTCTACAACCAACCCATCACTCTGCAGCCAACCCAGCCAAACTAAAAGTTCCACAGAGAAGCTGTGCTGCTTTCTGAACCAATGAATCCCTTGCACGCCTTTCCTCACTGAGGACAGAGGAATAGGAAGATCAGTCACAGGGTTCCTTTCGGAAGCAGATTCCTCTGTACCCAGACCATGGCAGGTGCAATGGAAGGCCACACACGGTACGTTCCAATGAAAGGAACAACATGGGTTTCCCATCTTGCCTGTTCCCAGTGTCTCCTCCTAATTATATCCTGATGCTTGTTCCCTGCACTCTATTCCCTTTTGGCGTTAGAGGTTGCAAGACTGTCCAACAGGGTCCCAACATAATTTACTAACAGAGGAAGAAAATGATTGGAATTGGAAGAACCAACTCAAAATTCCTTAGTGAAAACCCACATTTCCCCCACACTGGGCTTTTATTCCTCTGGAAAAAGAAACTGGATCCCTGTTCCAGTGATGCTGTTTAAATATATTTCTTTTACTCATAATTGGGTTGTCACCTACCACAGCATCTGCCATGGGTTAACTGGTGCCAACGCAGGTGGCATATCTTCTTCCAAAACACACAACTCCTGTCCCACAAGAGGAAGACGTTTTATTTCCCCACTTTCCCCCAGCTGTATTTCGTCCCATGATATGAAATACCATCCCATCAAAACTGTGGGACAGCAGGAAAAAAAATACCCAAACACAGGTTAAAATCGATGCTTTTTTTTTTTTTTTTTTAATTTTCATTATAAAGTTAACACATCTATCAAACTTAACTGGTAACAAAAAACAGTTACAAGACATCGCTAGTGTGCTGTCAGTAGAAAATAGGGTAAAAGCCAATGAGGTCACAAGCACAACAGCAGAGCAACAACACTGTCCCAATGAGTTATTTATATATACTCTTACTAATATATACATTTATTCATAAAATAAATAATCATAAAAAAATCATCAGACTTAACAAAATACTGAGGAGGGAAAAAAAAAAGGTGACAACTCTACTTTGTACAATAGCTTTGGAATTTCAGGTTGTATCATACATGCAATCTGTACAGAGGGGTGCTGGGGTGGGGTGAGGGCAGGGGCAGGCTGGGGAAGGGTTACAGACAGTGATGTAGCTTTGAAGAAGGCGATGTAATCAGGCAGACAGTCTGTGGGAAGGGAAAGCAATGGGGAAAAAACCCACTCACAAGAAGATACTTGTCCTTGACTGCCGGACAAGCATGTTTTGTACCATGGGGGAATCCCCTGGGGTGCTACAGGTTTGTGTTTTATGTCTTCCACACTGCTGGTGGGCTTGTCAGATAGTCCAAAGCTATGACAGGTCTTGTTCAGGCAGGTTTTGTCCTGGGAGTGACAGAAAGTGATGCCAGAAGAGACAGATTGAGTGGGTCTCCACTGAGATTAAGAGGCGTAAGGCTGAGCTTGGGGACAGATGGGCAGCGGGACAAACAGGTCTGGAGGAACCCACACCAGTGGGAACCAGGGGATTTGATCACGCACTGGAGGATTTTGGAGTTTTTGGGAGTCTGCCTTGAAAGGACTTAGGCCTCTTGTGCTTTCCAAGTGGTAGCAGCAGGTGGTGAGTGTTGGGAAGGAGCTGTGACATGATGGTGCTGCCCCTCACAAACGTGGGTGATACTCAGCTGCTTCTTAGCCCATGCCTGTATCTGACATGCCTTCAGGGTTTTTGGTGGAGTGGAATGAATGGTGAGAAATAAATAAATACTAATAAATAACAAGAAGACACTTGGAAGAGAAAGGAAAATGGGGAAAGCATCTCCTCACACTTTCCCCACTCTCCACCTCCTTGCAGGGCTGTCCAAGACCTCCCCTGGTCCACAGAACATGCGTAAGAAAAGCCTACAGAGAGAGAAGACCAAGGCATGTGAAAAGACCCTTGTGGCTTCAGGAGTTTTCTCTGTCTGGATGGTGTTCAATTAACAGCAAGATTTGGACTGTAGGTGACTTGGTGGGACATGTCTATTTTCATCACGTGGTCACCAAAAGGAAGAACAGAGATGCTCCTTTGGGGTCAAACCCGTGACACGCCAGGCAGTAGAGTGGATTTAGATAATTATTCTTACAGAAGAGGTCCACCCTCTGCTCCCTCTGATACACTTGTACCTGATATCTATCAGTGTAAAAGAGAGGAGAATTGAGACCACACACAGTTTTCCATCTTTTAGAGTCTCTAAAGTTAGGGATCTGGAGTGGGATCCGGCTCATAGATGGATGTCCACAAGCGTGTGCCTCCATGTGAGTTAAACACCCATGTCTGATGGCAAAACATCTGTCAGATATGCCATGAGATTTCAGGGAAACCCACACTCATCCAGAGTGGCTCCTGGGAGCCAGTGGGTTGCCCTGGAGCTTCCCAAAGAGCTCTAGACACTTATTTCAATAATTTAGTTCAGGCCTAGATGTGAACTTTAGGCAAATGGAGCCCATAATTTGGCTTGTATGGGACTTCAAGCACTCAGCTTACATGTAGATTCCTCCCTTTAAGCATCTCACTTTGTATTCCAAATCCCACTTTAGCTACCACTGCCTGGGAATTGATTCCTGCCCTCTTGTTTGTGCTCAAGAAAAACTGCCCCTCCAAGGCAGGGATGCACCAAAGACACTTCTGGGAACTGCAGCAAAGTGGGAGCAGAATGACTTGCCCAAGTCCATGAAGACATTGGAAGTGTCAGGAATGGGAACTAAATTTCCCTTTTTTTTTTTTTTCAGAATGGAGGGCAGAGGAGCCTCAATTTCCCATCAAACTGAGGGATCTGCAACTCAGAGCTCTTAACAGGGGTCTGAGTCAGGGGCTGATAAACTGCAGATCAGAGAGGGCAGGAAACATGAGGATGGAAGGGTTGAGCCGGGAATAAAACAATTCAGCCACATCATCCCACCACTGCCCAGTGAGAGAGGTAAAATCTGGGACAGGGATACTCCCTTAACAAGAAGTCCCTATTAAAACATCCATGACTGAGTTTGGAAGGAGGTAGAAAAGAGGAGACATATAGGTATGAAGAGGAGAAGAGATCTCATCCTGCTCAGCCCACCTTCTCTCCCACCATCTAATGCTCTCCCTGCAGCTTCTCATCCCAACAGCTGCTTGGGCACAGGAATGACAGATCTGAGCAAACACCCCACTCGCTCACTCACTCCAGTGCCAGCAGAGCCCTTGGAGCAGGTCTCTGGAAGAGCCAGGAGCTGTTTTCCTGTGGGCAGCCTATTTAAGCAGGTGCAATGGCCAATATCTGCAAGGCAGTTT
The DNA here is from genome assembly GCA_035583155.1 of Acropternis orthonyx. NCBI lineage: Eukaryota > Metazoa > Chordata > Aves > Passeriformes > Rhinocryptidae > Acropternis > Acropternis orthonyx. The sequence goes on along the minus strand of JAWWEU010000081.1, from coordinate 1,593,652 downwards.
GATTTGATGCCTTTTCACAGCCCTGTTTTATCTTCCCAAAGCAATTTCATTAAAGCATCAAAGAAAGGCTGGAGTAATTTCCATAGTGCAGATCCTAGGACTGGATTCACAACTCCTGGCTCCTGCACAGTGCTCATGCTGTAACCCTGAATATCCCCAAGAACATCAAATTCAGGATTTTTTCCAGCACTGCAACCAACCTTTGAAGCCAAAAAATAAAAGCAACCCAAAGCTCAGAGTGTTTCTCTTGTACATGAACTTAAGGATGGGGCTGTGACAAGCGTATGAACACACATGGCAAATGTAACATAACCCACGGACACCTCTGTGGCAAAATATCTGAATGCACTCAAAACACCAAAAATATTTTGGACTGAGAGGCAGAAGAAATTGCTTTCTGAGGTTTGCTGATACAGAAATCCTGCAACGCTCAGCTAAGATGGCATCACTTCTGCCTGATGTGGTCGGTGCTGCCTCAGGGATTTCTGTACCACATGGCAATTTGTGGTGTGGTTGTCACTGCAATCCCCTCCAACAATTAAATCCTGACTGCTTTAGTTCTGTAAATGAAGCCCCTCACAAGGATTGGGAATAATTCTGGAGACTTCTAAATGCTTTGGAGAAGACTGTCTGGGCATGACACTGAGCCAAGAGAGATACAGCAGGGGTCAAGGAACAGAAAATGTCATGCATTTCCCTTCCTACAGTCTCATTTTCTCTGAGAAAGAGAAGCCCCCAAATTCTAAAACTAAACCAAACCAAGAAAAAACAAAACAAAACAAAACAAAACCAACCAAAACCCCTAAACTTTCCATTTCTTTCATAGAAAGAAAAGAGATGAGGCCAATTTCACCCCTCGCAGGTAACTCGACTGTCTCTAATGAGGTTGGATGTGGAACTGATGGGGCCCTTCCAACCCATCTGTTCAGCTGAAGGAAAGGTTGGGTAGCAGCACGTAAGGGGATGGAATTATGTTCCTTTTTTACTTTTATTTTTCACATCTGGGTTGCCTGGTTGGACGATATCGTCTCCCTTTGCCCTGGTATTGCCAGACACATCCCTGATACTGCCAGACACATCCCTGATACAAACCATCTGCCTGAGGACAAACCTCCTCAGAAGGGGAGACTGAAGGGAAGGACACCATGGATCATGGATGGTGAGTGGCCAGCTCCAATTAGTGTAAAATAAATGATCTTTTAATTTTTACTGTAGACTGGAGCATTACCCAGCTCAGAAAACCATTTCCAGGGAAGTGCACCATCCAGCTGCGCACAGAGACATCTCGTGTCATTTTCGACACCCAGCTGCCCAGGTTTAAGACTTGTGTGAGTCTTATGTCATTGAAACAACATCTGGATCCCAACAGGATTATGTAGGGCACCTAAAATGTCACCAGATGCTTATATTACTGAGGGAAATTCCCAGTCCTCTCCATAAGGAAGGCCCTACTGTTCCCACAGAAGGGGACAAACTGAGGTGGAAGGTGGCTCTGGGCTGTATTTGGGCCATCTCCATTTGGGTCTGATGGAGATGTGATGATGTGTAGGGAGGGAGGGCACTTCACTCATCATTGTCTCCATCTTTTATACCAGTACAGTGGAAACCCTGACTCGAGATGTCTGATGAAGGCAGTGGAGCGGGATCTTAGTTTTCCAAAGACACTTCCCCGATTCCTGTGTAGTAGGAAGCAATGAACCAAGACCTTTCTCCTCCCAGACCCCCTGCAGGCTCTCTTCCCTCCTCATGGATGGGCAGAGTTAGACCCAGCATTACAACCCTTGGATGTGCTTGGAGCAATTAACAAAATTCACACAGGAATTTTTCATTGACTTTAGTAGCAGCTGCCCAACCCATTGTGTTGTATCACCCCAGTGGATGATTAATTACACAACAAACCCAAACAAGTGTGCAGAGGCTTTGTTAAAAACCCTTGGAATGGGGTGGAAGTCCCCAGCCACTGGGCTGTTTCAAGCCTGACCCCAGCTTTGAGTGAAGGAGCACAACTTCCAGCCCATCTCAGCTGATGATCAGATTGCAGCTTCACCTCCTTGACTCCTGGTGGACTTCACATCATCAGTCTGTACCCATCCCAGAGCTCATCACCTACTGTGAGCTCACCAGCTGAAGTCAGAGGCAAGACAGAGGTACACCCAGAGGGCAGTTTACCAAACACGGCTTAGGTACCACCCCAGGTATGATGAATCACCTGCTGGACTTGTTTGTTCCTTGCTATTGGTCCCAGCAGAAAACTGGATTGATAGCTTAGATCAGGTGAAATAAATGCCACTGTTGCAGTCAAAATCTGTTTGTTCACCTTAAGAGGCAATTGCTCAGCAAATGCCCAATTTCAATTTTCCCCGTCCCCGTGCTTCCCAAAGAGCTTCACCTGCTGATGATGTTGGGCTTGTTCTGGTGCAAAAGCAGAAACACTGGGTGTGAGCAGGCTGTGGATGGGCTGGGGCACAGGCCAGCTCCCATGCATGGAAGTCAAATACTTCAATCCATTTCTTCACTGGTGTGGTACAAAAGAAGGAGTTTGAAACCACTCTGCTCAAAAATCTTAGGTAAAAGAAGTTGTGGGTGTGACCCCGCTGAAGTCAATGGATTGAAGGGACCTTGACCTGCGCTATTTTGCATTTCTGCTGTCAGGTCACCATTTATTGACAGAAGGACCTGGTAGGACGTGTCTAACATCTCTCACTGTGGCTGCTTCTGCTGCATCACATTAAGTAAATCAGATGTATCTTCCCTTATCCCATCCTTTCCAATTCGTCAATGTCTTCCACCCTACATGTGGTTTTCTTCAGCATTTGCTTTCTTGACAGTTTGTGTTTGAACGTTGCTTATTGTGGCAGCTTCCCCCTGCAGTGGTTTCCTTCTCCATTTTCCATAATGATTAGGTTTTCCTTTTCTCCAAGACTGCATACAAAAATCAGTCATGTGTCCATTAACTGGTCCATCTTGCTCTCATTTTTCAGGGCTCTATTGCTTCCTCCCAGCTGGTGTGTGGCCATCCATTGGGTGCAATGTTTACATGTACACATAGCATAGATTGATTTCCTCCCCATGTTTTCCTTTGCCCCTGTTGATCTCTTCCTCTCTCCTTCTCTCCCTCCTGTTTCTCTGCTCTCATTTCTTTGCAGCTACATTTTTTTTTTATTTTTATTGCAAAGCACTGGTAGAAGTGCCTCCATCAATAAGCAAATCTTGCTTGTGCCCTTGGGCAGAGCCCTGAGACAAAAGGGTGATGCATAAACTGCACCAGCCTAGGAGTAGTCCCAGGAGACGCTGTGAGTCAGAGTCAGCCCTTGGAGGCATCATTTCCTCCTGTTTTCTCTCTGATGGGATTAAGCTCTGTTTGTTCCCTTCTTCTTCTGCATACTCCCTCCTCTGGTTCCTGGGAATAAGCTGGCATGCAGGGAGGGAAGAGCACTGACTTCTCTAGGTAGACATCCAGGTGTGAACCAGCCAGCAGCCACGATCACATTGCCATGAGAAGATTCTGGGAGTTCGCTCATGCCCTGTTTCCTTGCCTGTACTGCAGAGAAAGAGTAAACACCAATCCATTGTCCTTTCTCCAGGACAGGAACTCAGAAGTATGGATAAGGAAAAGAGAACACAGAACAAGTGCATCTGAGGCTAAATAGTCTGTGACCCCGTGCTTGACTCACCACTCATTTGTGCCAATATTGGCCACTCCAGCAGCGATATAGTTCTGTAAATACCAAGGTGGTGGGGCTGAGCTCCTGCCTGATCCCCACGTGGCTGAAGGAAGTTCTGATGCCCACAGAGAAGGTGAGACCCGTTTGTGTAAACTGGTGGCCCTGATCTGGAATCAGATGTAGAGCAGCCTGGGAAGATGTGAAGTCAGAGGTGAGCAGCAGAGATGGGCCAGCACTGAAAAGCTGGGATTTTGCTATGTGTCCAAACTCACACAGACTCTGGGCTGGTTCAGAGTCTGGGTCTTGTCCCTTTTAAGCTGGGTCTCCTTTACAGGTGGGAATGGCTGTAGAAATCAGGTGTGGAACAAAATTTGGCTCGAGTTTGAGACTGTTCCAGCTTGTGGGGCGTCGTGGGGAGGTTGGGTGGGTTCACCCTCATGTAAATTAATGGGTGACAATCAGTCCTTCAGAGTCGTGCTCCCACAGACCTGTGGAATAAGGCTGTTCCTAAGTGACCAGGGGAAGCCTGAATGAGGTGCAGAGAGTAGATGGACTAAGTGCACTTTCCACTGTTGGTGACAGCATTCTCCAATGAGGTGGGAAGGGTAAACACTTTCCCTTTCTTCCTCTATGGGAACAAGCTGGGATGCTGAGGAGATGGATATCCTATGCCTAGGTGTGAGTATCCAACCCCAGGAGACTCACTCTGCCCTGCACATTTCCAAGGAAGACTCAGTGGCTGAGCCACATTCTCATTTGGAGGACCATGTCCTTCCCAACACACACACCGAGTCCTCTTCACTTCACATACCAGGCACTGAGCTTTTCCATACTGTGCCCATCACCTGTGTGCCAACAGGGCATTGGCAGGAAGCCATCAGCAGTTGTCTCTCTTTCTCTGCCTTTTCTTCTCCTTCCTTCCCTTTCTACAGGTGTCACTGTATCCTATGTCAAATCTGGCAAAGCTACTACACTAAAAAGTTCACACAAAGAGCCTGCCCACGCTACAGCTCTATTTGCAGACTTCTCTGGTTCCAGGGCAAAAGCAAAGAAGTCATGTTCTTTTTTTTTTTTTTTTTTAAATCATTAATTTATCAGCTTTTATATCTTTTGCTGCTGTTGCTTAAATTACACACAGAGTCTGGCCATTTGGATATGGAGATGGATCTCTTGGAAAGCTCAGTGCTGCTGTCTGACACAGCCTCTGCCTGGCTGAGGGAAAAGGAGATGCTTAGGAAGATGCAAGTCTCTCAAAGGACACTTAATCACACGTCACTTCGGGTGGGTGAGAGCAGGGCAAATCCATGCTTTTGCTAATGCTCTTCTTCCCAGCTCTGTGTTGTTGGCTGGAGGCATCGTTGGGGCATAACTTGTGTGACTGCCAGATGTACCTCAGGATAGCCCAGAAGTCCTTAGACCTATTCTATCCAACCAAGTTTTAGCCTTTTTATTTTTATTTTTAATTTTTTTTTGCTTTTCAGTTTTTATTCTTTTAGTATCGAAAAAAAGCAGGCTTCTCTCAACGTCTGCAACCTCAGAGGAAGTAGGCTCAAATCCATTTCTCCACTCGGAGCCCAGCAAAGGGGTCTTTTGCCTGCTTTATTTGCACGTGTGGACGTCGTAGACTCGTATGCACTCCTGGCACCGGACGTAGCAGCACCAGTGGAAGATACAGTGGCACTTCTCCTTGCGTTTCTCAGTCCTCGTGTTGTGCCCGCGGCCGCAGCACAAGAGGTCGCAGCCGTCGATCCCGTGGGAAGTGACGTTACAGATCCTGTCACGGGTCCCAAAGGAACCCGTCTCGGGGTTGGGCTCACAAAAGTTCGGTGAGTTCTCATAGTAAACCAGGTCCTTCTCGGTGGGGGCCTTGAAGAAGTTGTACTTGGGCCTGAGGGTCTCGACCCAGCCGCGGGATTCCCGGTGTTTCTCCACCACCATCTCCGAGGCGCTGTCGTACTTGTCCTTGAGGTAGTCCCCGATGACCCTGAAGTCTGGCTGAGACCACCAGCAGGTCTTCACTTCGCAGCTGCCGGAGAGGCCGTGGCACTTGCACTTGAGGTGCATGAGTTCAATGATAGACTGGAAAAGAGCAGAAGGGCAGAGCAGAAGGAAAGGCATTAACCTGCAATCAAACCACTCGTGATATTCTGCTATTTAGCCATGATTTTCTAAGGAATTAGGAATGTTTTCATGGATATATTTGCACACTTGTGAACAAAAATCACCTTATCCCCCAGTCCATGCCCTGCTCTGCCTAAGGCAGGTAAAACTTCTGCAGCTTTAGTGTTTTCGGTGACTAGATCTGATTCTCACCTTAAATGAAGAATCTATCAAAAGCTTTCACCAGGGGATGAAGGGATTTCTGAGCATATTAACTTCTGCCTTATCAATGTTCATGTGGGAATGTTGCAGTACTGTCACCCAAGAGTTCAGACACATCTCGGCAGAGAAGTGAAGAACACACAAAACTACTCAAATGATGTCTTCATAAATAGAATATGCAGCTATTCCACTGGAAATTAAGGAAACGTGGAATGTCCTGACTATTTAGACCAGAATTCTGTGTTTTACCTAGAAGAGAATGCTACCTTTTGCATGTTTCCTGTTTAGTTCAGTAAACAAGATTCTAGCCTTGCTGTGGCTACATTCAGAAACCGAAATATAATTTATTACTATTTTTAAGCCAAGTACAGGTTGGATACCTCAGGATACCTCAGTTTATACTAAAATGCATTTTCTTAATTCTGCAATGACTTTTCTAAAACCATTTCAGAAGACCAAAAAAACCCAAAAGTAATAGAAGCCCAACTTCTGATTTTGAAAGGCTCAAACTTCAACACAAAACACTGTCCTGGAGTAAATGCAAAGGTGATTATTGATCCCAGAAATTTGCTATTCGTTTTTATACCTCTTATGAAACCAGTTTTAACATTTCTGGAGGTGCTGCCCTCCAGGACTGCGAGGTGGGAGACGGCCTTATGCAACCGGCTCGATAATCTGCATTTTCAGGCTGATCAGCAAATTTCTGGGGACATGAACAGACTCGTGCCAGGCTGAGCCCGAGAGATTTGCCATGACTCAGCACCTTGGTGCTCACCAGGTGCTTTCCTGCGTTATTTACGGAGCATCACCCGCCGCAAAGGAGGTTGTAATTAGTGCTGAGAGGGAACCACAACACGTTTGGTTCGTATAATCAACGCTGAACTTAATCAAAACTGCTGGCGGAGTGGTAGGGTTGGAGTTCTTATGGGAGCTAAGGTGAAACACTGCCTATGGCTCGGGTTTAGCTGGAAACACTCCGGTATGGGGGCCTGGAAGAGCTACCCCCGGAGTGCTGGCATGGTGAGAAGGGAAGAGTGCTCTCTAAAACAGCAGGATTTTAGGGCATGGTGTGACATTTTCTCTCTAATCTTTGGGACCTGTAAACTGTCCTAAAAGAACTCAGTGTCAAGGAACAGGATTTACAGTAAAAAGACCTCTGCAGGCCTGTGATCACAGGGAAGTTTGCTCAAAGCCCATTTTTCCCAAGGATTTTCACTTTAAAGCAAATCCCTTCTTTCCACTCCATACAGCTTCTCCACAGTCCTCTTTGTCCCATTATCTACCCCAGAAGCTTCCACCAGCAAAGCACCTGGGGATACCTGGGATTATTTAGGCCAGAGCTGGAGGAAGCCACATCATTGCTTGTGGTCATCTACACTGGAGACAGTTTTGGTTTCTGGTGGTATTTAATTTTTGAAAGCTGTGTTCCAAGAGCGGTGCTGTCATGTGAGGTGGGATAACTGCCCTGGGATTTGATGGTGCCCATCAGAGCTGACACCAGAGGCTTAGTCTGCCTGAGAACAGCTGTTTCCTAACACAGCACAAACTGTGGTGGCTTTGCTATAATGTCCTCCTAGACATGTGCAAGACCTTCTGCTGAGGAAACAAACCATATTAATCTGTTCTTTGATATCTCAGTGAAGCTGCATCACGGTCTCCATCAGCAAGAACCTTGTGGTCCACTTTTACAAATTGATTCCCACAGGTTACAGTCTTCTGTAATTTATGGGCTATTCTTGAGGTGAAAAAAAAAAAAAAGATAATATCCTCTTAGTGGGATTATTCCACCCAGGGAAAAGATTCACTGTGTATGAGGCAGCCAATGTGATAAGGGAAAGACTTGGTGCTTTCTTTTCCCTTACACATAATTTTCCATGATTTTTTGAAGTAAAAACAGCTTTAGGGCATGGTCTAAGTTTAATCAGGTTTAATCAGTCATACTGGCTCAAATTTTCCTTAAATATTTCCTGGGAAACAGAAGAGTGTTGAGAAGAGGGTATTGGGAAATGGTCTTCTGCTCTTCTCCTCCCTCAAGCCTACAGAGCAGAAAGGTGATCCCATGGGAAAGGACAGTTGCACTCAAACTAGGATTCAGTTGCCCAAATGCATGCATGTAATGGTATTTTTGCCTGTCAAAGGTCTCATAAGGCATTGGTTGGACCAGATGATCTCCAGAGATCCCTTCCAACCCCAAACCTTCTGTGATCAGTCCCAGGATGGCAGACGATCTGCAGGAGACACTGTCTTTCCCAGGAGCAGCCTAAGTACAGGTTGGACACCTCAGGATATCTCAGTTTATACTAAAATGCATTTTCTTAAGCAGTTGAATCCACCCCCTAAACCCTGGTCCATCTCAACTTCAAATGTCCTACAGCCAATGGACAGGAAGAGTCACAGTTAGGGCATTATAACTGAGTTAATAATTATAATCATGGAATCACAGAATGATTTGGGTTGGAAGGGACCTTAAAAACCATCCAGTTCCAACCCTTCTGCAGTGGAGAGGGACACCTTTCACTAGACCAGGTTGCTCAAAGCCTTGAACACTTCCAGGGATGGGCTGTCCACAACTTGATGATGCCCTCACCAAACTGGGATGAAATCTAGATCCATTCTCTATAAAAGATCTCTGGACAACTGATTCCAAGGTAGACACTTACATGTGGGTGGCTGAATTTACTCGGACCTTTCATAGATCAGTGACATGGATCACCTCCCTGACAAGAACTATTATAGGACATCACGTACATTTTGTGATGTAAATCTGCCCAGATTTAGGCCTGGTCATTCCCCTCAATCCCCTCCCACTGTCCATCACGGCAGGTAAGAAAACATTAACAGGAGATTGAGAAAGGTGAAACTAAATGTCCTTACGGTCCTTCCGGCTTCGTTGTTGTGCCTGTTCATGGCCGACCGAGCGTCGGGTCTGTTCTCCCGGGCGTCTGCAAACTCCCGGGACACCATGCTCCCGAACTCCACGTCCTCACTGCAGCCCCCCCACTTCCAGCCTTCCCCAGGAGAGCCCTTGTGGCGAGTGTCACAGCCACAGATGGTGGCAGAGCCCTCGGCACAGGACCTGGTCACGGCAAAAGCCACTCCGGCTGAGGCGATGGCGTGGACAAAGGCTGATTCCCTGGTGGCTGTGGAAGAGAGAAATCAGTGAATAATGGCCAGTGGAGGGACCACACATGGGTTTGTGAACACCTTCTCTCGAGGGCATGGCAGGAGGCCAGGAAACTCTTCTCTTCCCTGTGGTCTGGCTTGGACCTACTCCAAAGTTGTTTTCTTTTACTAGGAAACAAGCTCCTGTGTAGGCAGGACCGGGCTTGATTCAAGGCTACTGAGGTCAGCCAAGAAGATTTGACTCAGGTCATCCTAAGGTCTTCAGAGAGGGCCATGGCACAGCAAAAAGCTGGGAAAAACTGGGTTTCAGGGGGCTTATGGAATATTCTACATGGTACTTTGCAGTCAGTGCACCACAGAGCCGTATCCTGAGCCGTGGTCTTGGCTTCGGACGCACAGAATTTGGTATATCCCCATAACATGGAAAATGCAGCTCTACACTTAACAACAGCCTTCACCTTTAGTGGTGGGACCAGCACCAGGTAAAGCATCTCCTCCTCCTTGACCGGGAGAGGTGCTGGTGGCTGGAAGGTAGGAAAATGCCAGGATGGCCAGATAGTCTTCAATCCTCACTGTCTAAACCAAACACTGTCCCCACCCTCCACCCTGAGGCCACCTTTTTTTCCCCCAGGCTGTGTAGCTCACTCAATGACAATGTTCAATATATGGCATCCTGCACCTACCTGAAGTTTCCCTCACTTGCCTAATCAAGGTCCCTGCCAAGGGGACTGGAAACGAGCTTTCCTTTCCTGCCTGTTGCCTTAGGCTGTTGGGTGGGATCAGCCAAGAGATGTCATGGCTGAAGGCTGAGGAGCTTAAGTCTGTGAAGACCTTCCATCACAGCCTTTCATCCCAGGTGGAGCTGGGTGGGGAAGGGGAGCTCAGCATTTGCCTGACATTCCTGGATGCCAATGCTTTCTCTGCACTGTGCCAAAATGAAAACCAGACATTTCAAACCGATCTGCAAACGGGAAATATCCCACAGGATCAGTTGGTATTCCCCTTCTCCTCCCCAGTTTTGGTGTCTTCACTCACAAGTAATGACCTTGAACGTCAGCACCACACCTCACAAAACACCACTGCTTTTTGGCTTCAGTCAAATGGTATTTTTACCATAAACAGGGCTATTCTCAAACCCTTGAGGGAATTTCAAGCAGACACAACAATTCTGATAACTGGCCTCCCTTAACCTCTTATACCATTCCCCACATGAACTCACTTTGTGTCTATAGACCAGTTATCCAAGAAATCGTGTTGTTTCTGACACCTTTCAGATGATTCTGCTACAATAGTGTTGAAATACGAATGGATCCAAAAGGCACAAAGTCACATTTTCAGCTGAAACCATCTTCACCAGCTCCTACTGAGCTTTGTATCAGCTGACTGCTCAAAACAGCTCAAACCTTCTCTGCATCATGTTTTGCTGATCTGAGCTTTCCCTGGGCATTTTGGCTTAATCTTTACCCTGCAGATGCTTCCAGGCTTTACTAATGCAAAGAGTTTAATACACCAAGCCAAAAAGTCAATATGTTTTTGGGGAGCAATCAAGACTGCAAAGCAGTCCTGGCTGGATTGAAGGCTTAAGCAAGAACTTAAGCTTTGCTTGGGAAGACTACCAAATACAACAATATGCAAATCAAAGAACGTGCATGAACTTACAAGCTGAAGGTATGAGCAATGTCCTGGAAAATGTTTGTCAATGCACAAGGGGAGGTTAATAAGTCACCAAGGGCTAGAACTGAAAAAAATAGGAAAATGCAGGAACCCTCAGGTCCCCAGCGGGATTTTGAAAAACGCTTGTTCAGCATCTGTCCAGCCTGGAGGATCCCAGCATCCTGCAAATGATGACCATGCAGTTCTTGACTGGGAAAGCTCATCTTGGAGCATGAACAGATGAGTCCAGTTCTAACAGGACTCGGGACTTTATATCTTGCCCTTGCCTAAGTTAAGGTGGGATTCAGAACCCAAATTTTGGGGGGGGGGAGGGGGGAGAGCTTCATATGATCCCTCCAAGGACACTGATGACCAGCCTTGGGGCCTTTGAAAAGCAAAGGCTTCTCATAGAAGCCAGTCAGATAAGCTGATAGTTTAAATGTCATTACACTCCAGAAGGGTGCCTGCCCAGAGAAGAGCTGACACACTTTCCACCTCCTCCCACTGTCCTTGAGAGCAACAAACAGTGCCAGTCCCAAAACCAACCCCTGAGAGCCACTGGTCTCCACTTGGACATAGAATTGTTGACTGAATCTCTGTGAACTCAACCATCCAGCCAAATCCTTATCCACCAAGAGGTCCATCCGTCAAATCCAGGTATCTCCAGTTAGGAGACAGGGATGTTGTGCTTCTACCCGACATCTGTAGTGCTCCAAAGCATGTTGCTTGGGCAGGTTACCTCCCATTTCATTGGAATCACCCTTTCCTCTGCTCAGGAGAGAGCTGATCCAGGCCTTTGGCTTATTGGGAATTTGCTGTAGGTGCTGAACTGATGTTTGCAAATGCCATGGAGACCTCCCCGTGCCTTAAAAATAGTGTCTACAGCCACAGTGTTTGTGCAGAAAACCTTCTCCTGCATGGGTATGGGAGTGGTGGCTTTGGCTTAGGAGTTCGTAGGTCATGGATCTGATTTTGGATTCAGAAGGAGCTGAATTATCTCAGCACAGACATTGAGGTACTGGAGCATGTCCAGAGAAGCACAAACAAGCTGGGGAAGGGTCTGGAGCACGTGTCTTATGAGGAGTGGCTGAAGGAGCTGGGGATGATTAGCCACAAGAATAGAAGGCTTGGGGGGACCTTACTGCTCTCTACAACTACCTGAAAGGAGGTTGGATCCAGGTAGGAGTTGATCTCTTCTCCCAGGTATCAAGTGACAAGAAGAAAGGAAACGGCCTCAAGTTGTACCAGAGGAGGTTTAGGTTGGATATTGGGAATAATCTTCCCTGAAGGGGTTGCCAGGTATTGGAACAGGCTGCCCAGGGCAGTGGTGGAGTCACCAACCCAGGAAGGATCTAAAGACATGTAGATGTGCCAGCTGGGGACAGGGTTTACTGGTAGATGCAGCAGTGCTGGATTAATGATTAGACTTGATGACCTTAGTGGTCTTTTCCAACCTTAAGGATCCTATGATTCCATGATTCTGGACAAGTGCAGAGCTCACCAAACCCCAGGGAGCTTCAGGCAACACAGCCTGAAGAATTTCTGCGTCTGCCAGGACCTGGTCACAGCTGAACAAGCAGTTCCAGGAACACAGTTTTGGTTGTAGATACCGAACCCTAAATTTCAGGTCCATTACCTAAACTCCCCACTGGTTTCAGCCCTCACCAAAAGCCTGCAGTTTCAGGAGGGTATTGATAGGATTTCCCTTAAGGAACACCAATTATACCGAGCTCTTCTCTTCCCAGAAAGAGCCCAGCGCCTTTTACAGCCCGTGTACGATGTAATCACTCCCCTCGCTTTTGAAATGCAGCCACCCCTGGGGTGGAGCGCAGCCACCACTTAAACAAGCACACAACAGGAAGCAAAGAGGTTGTATCTGATCGTAACTACCTGGGGAATGTAGGCAGGCAGGGCAAAGGAGCCGAGATTTGGCCCGGGGCACCGAGGTGAGGAGTTTGTCTCTTGAGAAAGTCGCGGCCCAAGATCTCTTAATGACTCCACGAAATTAGGGCACTGGGTTTACGTCTCCTGCCCCTAACTTAAGGCACGGAGTTCAGCATTGACGCAGATGGAGCGGTGCCATCGCCTGAATCACGTCCTGCCACCTCCCGCGTTATGGCACTGTCCTGCCACTGCCGAGCAGCCCTGACCCTGAAGAGCTGCCCAGGTTGTAGCCGGGGGCGGTGTGGCTGCAGGAATGGAGAAGGAGTGGATAGAGATGGAGATAAGCCGAAGGAAAGCATGCACTTGTAATGGAAATGAGGGGTTATTAAGGTGCCATATAAAAATGCGAGAGATTTAGCAAAGATAACAGGAAAGTGCCCTTATATTTGTCAGGTCGCCTCATTCCTCTCTGGGTGGTTCTGGTAGCAGGAGACAGGCAGCTCGTTAGGACTTGAAGGGAGCTTCTGGAAAGTCATCTGGCAAGGGAAGTTAATAGGGACTAATATCTCATGGGGATGTTGACTTAAGAGCATTTTAACCACTTGCTTTTCGGTGCAGCACAAGGTCACCGAAGCTCTGGCTTCAGCTTGTTTAGTTCCTGCCTGCTCCTGAATTTCCCTGCAGGGCCTGGAGACTTGGGTGGCTGGTGCTTCCAGGTACCCTGTTCTGGACCCTTTTGGAGAGATGGAATATCAGTGACAAAGGGCCTTTAGGGATGCTTTGTAGTTGCCCTCTAATGCAGAGATCTCCAAGTCACTGGTTACTACTAGACATGGTATCCTAAGGAGCCCAGTCTGTGAATCTGAGATCCTGAATGTCCCCTGAAAATCCCATGCAGAACATTTCTGACCACCCTGTCTCAGCAGCAAAAACATCTCCAGGTGCAGAAACACACAGCTGAGAGGTATCAGGAGAATAATTCAGAGTCCTGAGGATGAGGTGACATAAGATTTGCTTTCCTGCTGTCCCAGGACTGTTTTATGTGGCTTTAGGCAAATCCTTCAGTCACTCTGTGCTTCTGCTTCCTTATCTGTACACCTGAGGACAATCCTGCTTATCTCCTCAGGTGCCTGCAATGCTGAATTCAGTGATGGCTTCAGAATTGTAGGCAGAAGGTGTTGGAGCCAAACAGAGGGTCATCGGGTTGTGGGTGAGGACGGGAAATGAATAACTGTATAAATATCTCAACTGTTTAATACACGAAACCTGCTCTCATGTGCTCTTCTGCCCAGACAGTGACTTATTTTCCCTGAATCCTTCTCTGGATGACTAAATTATTAACCCCAGGTCAAGTATATATCCCAGATACGTGGGAAGAAGGACTATGGTGACACAGGAGGAGGAATATAATTGTTCATTTTGCTCTTAAAAAGCTTAAAAGTCCCTTTTAACCACATCTATACCATAACACTGAGCTCTGTTTGTCCTCGGGAAGGGAAGGGAAGACTTTGTTGAGGTGGTTCATCTTGCACAGAAGGAAGCAGAGCTCAGCAGCAGCAGAACAGCACACCTGGATCCTGCTCTAAGGGTCTCCTACTCATCATTCCACTTTTCTAGGTGGTTCTCCTGAAGGTATGGAACCTCCTTTGCAAAGGGAACATTGATCTTTTCAGGACAGCTACTGACTCTGTTCTGTGGAGACAAACCTGCCATGCCAACAACTCTTTGTTGCCTGGGACCTTGTCACCATCCCTTTGCAAATACGGACCTTGGAGTGAAGCACTAATTTAAGGCTTTTTTTTTTTTTTTGGCTGGATAATGTATAAACAACATTGAAAAGAATAAAATTGTCTCATACAATGAAGGAAGGAATTCCCACACCTCAGCCACTCTTCCCAGCCGTCAATAGCATGTCTACTCTTGAACACAGGCTCCTGTTCCCTGTTCCACACCAGGAAAGACACTGCAATGGTGTGGCTGTAAACCCGGAATTTATGACACCACAGTCATCTTGGGTGCTCTTGGGAGAGGCAAAAAATTGAATAAAATGGAGGAAATATATCTATTTAGCAGGAGTGAGGGGAGGACTCGTGCTGGTTTCACTGAGCTTTATTTTACAAAGCTAAAAGACAACAGAAAGGTACCTCTTGCATCAGCTACTTCAGACACCCATCTGAGAAAGGTGGAAGGTGTAAAGTCTTTCCAGCCCTCGTCTGGTAGGCCATGTACTTAGGGAATGTGAGAAAGGGTTTCAATTCCCTCCTTGCCTCAGGGGGATATAAACCCTCAGCTGTCAGTTTGGATTTGCATGGCAGTTGACAGTACATTGACTCTGGATTAAAAAAACCAACCAAATAAACTAAATAAACCCCAAGAAACTGGAAATAAAAGAGGGGAGAGACTAGTGCTGCTGGTATTTGGAGCCAGCACAAACGTTAGGCCTGTCCTAACAGCTCAGTTTGCCCTGATTACTGTGCCTGGGGTCCTTCTTGCACGCTGGACATTGTGAGGATTGCAGGGGAGGAAGGGGTTGTCCAAGGGAGAAGGGTGGTGAGGAATTTGTGAAGAGAACTTTGAGAGTTTTCGGAGCCCAGTCCTTGACTCAGGTGAGGTGCATTTTGGTTTTGGCTGTAGCATGAAGAGGACAACCCAGCTGCTTTCAGCACACTGTGGTTTCCTTCTTGAATCCATCAAGATGTGGGAAGAGAGCTGTGCCATTCCCTTGTGGTGAGGGTCACCCAGAAACACTTCCATGGTGAAAGATAAGCCAGAAGGCTTTGAATGAAAGGTTGAGTTGCACCACTTTGGACAGAAAAGGAGAATACCAGAAGAGATTAATACCAAATGCACCTCATCAGTTGTTAAGTAGATGGTGACTCCTGGGAGAAGAAGGTTTCTGTAGGCTCTGCCAGCTTTGCAGGCACAGCTACTTTCTGAACAGCAGGAGTGAAATCCAGTGGGACTGGTGACTCAGAGCTCACAGGATTTGGAAAAGCATTTGCAGGAAACATGAGGGGCTTGCCTGCCCCAAATCCCTGTGCAGGATAAGCAATGCAGCCTTACTTGTCCCAGGTAACAGCAGAGGGTACCCCAGTCCCTCAGTCCAGCCTGTCTCTGCCAAGCTCGATGACCAGTAGATCCCTCAAAGCCAAAAACTGACAGTTCAAGATATGGGGATGACGTTCCCCGCCTTAAGATGCTCCTTGGGGGCTTAGAAGAAAGAAGGGGACAGATTTGTTAGGAGGGCCTGTTGAGACAGGACAAGGGGTAATGGTTTTAAATTAAAAAAAAAGTGGATTCAGACTTGATATAAGGAAGAAATTTTTTTATGATGAGCACGGTGAAACACTGGAACAGTTTGCCCAAAGGGATGGTGAATGCCCCATCCCTGGAAACATTCAAGGTGAGGTTGGATGGGGCTTTGAGCAACTTGGTCCAGTGGAATATGTCCCTGCCCATTGCAAGGGAGTTGGACTAGGTGAAGTTTAAAGGTCTTTTCCAATGCACACCATTCTGTGGTTCTGAGAAATGAAGGTTCACATCTTCATAGGACTTATTTCTCACCAGGGAAAGGAGTGAAGGTGGGGGGGGGGCAGGGGGGGGCAGGAAGTTAAAATGCCTTTTTTTTTTTTTTTATCACAAAGAAGGAAATGGTTTGCCAATCAGAACTATTAAATATTGGCACAGCACCAGGGGAAGGCAGAGAACAGGGAAATCCTTGGCACACGCCAGCTGACAGATCCATTGACACGGCAGAGACAGTGCCCAAGTGCTGGAGGGGAACAAGTGTTGTTCCCATCGTGGAGGAGGAGGAGGAGGAGGAGGATCACAGAGGTGTCACGGCTCCTGTGAGCCTGACATTGCTCGTGGGGAAAATAGTGGGAACGTTGGAAACAAAATATTGGCTCTCGCAGCCTCGGAGGCAGCAGAGCTTCAGTTTCCCCACATTCCTCTGGATTGTAGCAATAGAGGATCCCATATCAGATAAACCAACTGAAAGGTTTAACATAAGCTGTCTGGCTTAGCCTCAAGCTTCCCTCTGGAGAGGTCCCCTGTTTCCAGTGTGTAATTTCCCCTGACCCATCCTCACATCACAAGGTGTTGGTCCCCTGCAGCAGCACGTCCTGACCTGACACCTCCTCAGTTACCCCCTCACTCCTTAAAAGGGGGCACTTGTACCCCACTTGCTGTGTGCTTTCAAAAATACACCTTCCACCCATTAGGAAAGGCGGAGAGGAGCTTTGGATGTGCTCAACACAAGGATTATAAAAGGAGGGGACAAGTCAGGCTTCCTGGAGGGAGGGAGATTCATTCCACAGAGCACATTTCCCAAATTCTACAGCACGTACCTGTTATATTGGAAAATACTTTCCAAATCAGATCTTTAGGAAGAGGCTCTGAGCTTCTTTAAAGGTTTTGTTTCTACACTTGGTGTCACTCCCAAGCCTAAACCACCAAGCAGCCAAGTGCCCTGACCCTGATTTTCTGCTCGACCACAGCAGCATCAGCCAGGGAGTCCCTGTGGTTACTCTGAGAAGACTCCAGAGGCACTGGGAAGATCAGAGCCTGGAAGCTGCCTCTCCCAGTGGGATACATGTGCTGCACAAGGTGTCTTTCTGGACCCAAAACTCTGCCTTAGATTCCCCATTTGCAAAGAAATGGACAGAAAGCTCAACTTGCACTCTCTAGCCTGAGCTTTGGGCATCCTTTCAGCCTGCAATATCACAGAGGAGAGGGGAAAAAAAGACAACTTTTCTCCTCACCCAGTACTCACTGACGCCTTATTGCCCTGGGAGTGATGCTTATGCTTGGATCACTCTTTATCCATTGAGCCTTCCATTGGAGCCTCGGTGCCTGGAGCTGCCTCTGTGCTGAGCCGTGCAGGTGCTGAGTGATCATCACCTCCTTGCAGGGAAGTTGGACTATAAATGACCTTCAAAGGTTCCTTCCAACCCAAACTATTCCATGATTCTATCACATGAAGTCGTTCTAATCAGCACCTCACCCGGACTTAGAGTCATCGTAGATCTCTGCAGTAGCTCCAGGACATTCCAGAGCAGTTCTGAATTGCACAAAGACATGCCCAGAGCTACATAAATCCCCATCAATCTGGTCCAGAAGAGCCTGATTGCATGGGAACCTGTGGACAGGAGCAAAGCCTAAATGACTGCCTGAGGTTCCTTGGATTCAGAAGGTTCACCAAGTCCTTTCCTCAAAGATCTTTTTGTAAGACTGGAATCACAGAATCCTAGAATGGTTTGGGTTGGGAGAAACCTTAAGATCATCTTGTTTGAACCCCCTGTCATGGACAGTAACACTTTCCACTATCCCAGGTTGCTCCAAGTCCCGTGCAACATGGCCTTGAACACTTGGGGAGTCCACAACTATACACTCTGTGTAGATTTACAGACAGACCAAAATGATTTGGAGCCCCTCACCAAAGAAACCCAAGCACTGCTGCCATTGCCTGGTGTGTGGACTCATCTCAGGTCCCCTGGTCTTTAGCAGTATTCCCAAGTGGGTTTGTCTCCAAATCTAAGGAAGCCTATTTTGCAAGAACAGCAGTCCTTGGGGGCTGTAGGTAATCAAGGCTTTCAGGTCTAGCCCTGAAATAGGATGAGGGTGGCTTCAAGAGCAGATGAAGCTCTGGGAGAAATGCAGCGCCCACACCAGCAGGATGCCAACCAGGAGCTGCCCCATGGGTCCATGCCGGGCTCTGTATGACACCACAGCGTGTCCCCTTCTTCACAGAGAGCCATGCCAGCTCTGTGCCCAGCTGATCCTGCACAGTTTCTCATCACATCCCAGCTCCAGGGGATGTTTGACTTTTTTATCCATGTAAAAATCAGGACCCTAAATGCAAAGACGTATGCAAATGCATACTAACAAGGAGTTAACCACACTTTTGCATATCTTAAGGGAAAGGTTAGGTTTGGGTCCCATCTGTGTTTTTGAACAGAGTTCTGATTGAGTTCTTGTTTCCTCTGAACCAGCTGTGCTAGTGTCAACACATCCCTGGGAAGATGAAAGGCCCTAAAAAGACATTTGATCAGATTAGCTGTGATTCAGCTCATTGGAGGGAAATTATTAAATGGGCAATTCCTGCCAGGGAACATGAAGGTGATACAGATAAGAGGGAAAGTTGGATTGAAGGAGGTTGGATTAACACAGCTTGTAAAATCCTGAAGGCCAAGTTTCCCTAAAACATCTGAATGATGGGGGTTTTATATATATATATATTTTTATATATATATATATATATTTTTTTTTTTTTTTTTTTTTTTTTTTTTTTTTTTTTTTTTTTTTTTGCTTTTTGCTTTCTTTCTGTTGGTTGCTTATGGTTGTGTCTGCACTGTGGTTATTGCTGCACTCAGCAGAACAGGGCTGCAACCTCCAGCGTGGTGCTTGTATTTCCAAACCTTTCTTGCACTTCCAACCCTTTCTCACACTTCCCAACCTTTCAGGCCCTACCTGAAACAGGTAGAGCCAGATTGCCAGACACCAGAGCAGCCTGGAAGTCTCGTGCAAGGTGGTGGGAGCAGGTCCGAGCCTTCATGTGAGCCTGAGCTGAGGGTGAGTTGAGGGCTGGAATGTTTTCCCTAATTAGCTACTGTCAAAACAACCCCAGGTGATTGCAAGGTAACCAGACCCACAAGACAGGCAAATCAGCAGGGCAGTCTGGTATCAGTCACCCAGCTCTGATACCTGCAAAGCAAACCCTCCCAATCTCTCCCTCCATCACCCAATCTCTCTGTTGATCTCATCATTACCATGTGTGTCTCCCTACCTACCCTGCTTAATGCAAGCATGTTTTATCTGTCTTTCTGTTGGCTTGGTCATGTGTGAAACGCTCCGTGGAGTCTGGGGGGGGGGGGGGGGGGGGGG
>JAWWEU010000081.1:1552659-1567436 GCA_035583155.1 Acropternis orthonyx | reverse complement strand
TCCCCCCCCCCCCCCCCCCCATTTCTAATCAAAGCATTGGGTTTTGATATTACAAAGAAAAAGCCACTAAAACCACAACAATATTTGCAGGAATTTGCTCTGCAGGTGCAGAGATCAATCCTGAGAGAAGCTGAGAACTTCCAGCTCTCGGTGGAAACCAGTGGAAGTTATTTTCAGGGGAAGCCAACTCCATGCCCAGAGCCAGCTCTTTGCCTAGTGGATCTGTGCTAATGCTCTGATTGGAGAATCTGCTGAATCTTTCTAATCAGTTTGGTCCTGCAACCTTTAATCATGCAAATGCCTCATGTCTTCTGTGCAGTTCCAGACTTGCCAGCAAAAGGCTTGCAGGACTGAAATTGGGATTTGTGCTGGCACAACAAAGTTTCTGATGGTTACGGGCCGGAAAATGCAACCTTCCAAATAGATGCTTCTCCCAAGTTTGCTGGGAGGAGTGAAAACTCTTGGGCTTGCATGTTGCATGGCCCAACAAGTCTCTTTACTGTGCAACGTCATTCAGGAGCTTACTGGATATATTAGTGTTTCACAGAATCACAGAATGGCTTGGGTGGGAAGGGAACTTGAAGATCATTCAGTGCCAGCCCCTGCCATGGGCAGGGACACCTTCCACTAGCCCAGGTTGCTTCAAGCCCCATCCAACCTGGCCTTGGACACTTCCAGGGATGAGGCTCCCACAACCTTTCTGGGCAACCTGTGCCAGGGACTGCCCACCCTTATAGTAAAGAATTTATTTCTAATATCCAATCTAAACCTGCTGTCCTTCAGCTTAAAGACATTACTGCTTATCCTGTGAATGTTCCATCATGTCTGGTTGACCCAAAACACTTGATGACCATAATATCTATAGATCATGAATTCTGTAGCTAAATTGAAGGAATTGTTGGCTGTGAGGGTGGGCAGGCCCTGGCACAGGTTGCCCAGAGAAGCTGTGGTTGCCCCATCCCTGGAAGTGTCCAAGGCCTGATTGGACAGGGCTTGGAGCAACCTGGGCTGGTGGAAGGTGTCCCTGCCCATGGCTGGAGGGCTGGAACTAGGTGATCGTTAACATCCCTTCTAATCTAAACCATTCTAGGGTTCAATGATTCTACAAAATCTCAAAGTTTCCCTCAGACTGGGTGCCTGTTTCCTGGCCACACCAAGGAATCCACGGCTGCCATGCCAAACACGAGGCCAATGAAAATGCATCACATGGAAGGAGCAGTCCCCAAACCCTCCAACAGAAGGAGGAGTAATGACAGTCATTCTGCCGGAAGATCTCCAAGCCCACTTGAGCCAAGTCTTCATTGCAGGAGTTTTTATGGGGTGACTGCAAAGGCTCATTGATTGGTGCCTTCAAGAGGGAGATAGTGGGGTGCCTGAGGTTTGTGTTGGTACGTGATTTACCCCCACGGAGCAGCAGCCTCGCAGTGCACACGTAGGAGCTGTTGGATATGCTAATGTGGGAGCACAGCCCTCATCCTGAAATCCTAAGAGGGGATTAGAACAGATGAGTCCTCGTTTAGTTTTCCAGAACAACGGCAGAGATAAATCTGGCTGCTCCTTTGGAGGGTGTTAAAGGAGGATTTCCTGGTAGGTGGGTCTCCTCAGTGGGGTGTTATTGTACTGGCAGTGGGGCGGGAAGGAATGGATTAAGCAACTGGAGATGGGATATGGAGCCTGACAATGGACATAAGCTGGGGAGGGTGGAAAGCTGTCAGTGGGCTTTAGGAAATCAGGTTTGGTTCCTGGCTTATTCCTGGAGGCCACACTGTTGCTCTTGAGCTGAGAATTACTCTTCAGGAATTCAGCCATGGCTCTGCTAGACCTCCTGGTGTGGAAGGCAGCCACACTATTGGAGTTGTTGAGGTTGGGTCATCCATACACTGCCCAATCCTACCCTCAATGGAGCAATGACAGTGCTGATAAGAAATGTCATCTCCTGCCCATAAATCACTCCCAGGTCCTGCCACCCTCTTGGCTTTCTTGAGTATGTCCAATATTTCTGCTGTGTTTCTTGGCAGTGGTGGAAATTTGGGCATGTTTTCCTTTTAGTCTCCTGGATGAGCACAAGCGCTTTGGGCATCACCACCAAGTTGGCTGCTAATTTGGGGGGTTGGCGGAAGCCTACAGAGAGTTCAGGAACTGAGACCACAGCTGAGCAAAGCAGAGCTGAGAGAGGGTTTCTGCTTCATCCTGGAGATGCTGTTTTGTTTAGAGAGGAGAGATTTTGGTGAGGAACTGCAGGGATTCTTCAAATTTCAGCGTCTGTGTTTGCCCTTATTTTAATGCTGAGTGCAACATGCAGTTTCTGAGGCTCAGAGTCATGTTGAATAAATACATTTAAGAAGCAAAGTGCCCATGATCTGCAGATTCCCACAGTCTCACACAGCTACTTAGAGGTCAAGCACAGAAATGAAGAGCTCCCAGAGGGTAAGTCCTACACAAAGAAGGTGCATGTTTCACCCAGGCTGGTTAACCTCACCTGGGTTAAGTCAATTTTTATGGCAAGGCAGTTTGGGTACTTGTTCAGGTGAGTAGCTGAAGTTCAAGGCAGGTTTGGGTATTATCTTGAGTGAGGAGTTTAAGTTCAGGGTGTTAGGGCAGGATTGGCTCCCCAGCAGCTCCTAGATTACTTGTGGCTCTCCAATGTTTTGCTTATGGTTTTTGGCATGTGGTTGGTGAGCAGCAGGGCTGTGCTCCATGGGGGCTTGAAGCCCAGTATCAGTGGGCTGTGTTGCTCTGGGATGTGGTTTACCTGCTCAGGTCAGCTCCAGAGGAGCCACCATCATACTCTGAGGTAGTCCTGGCGCACCACCATCCCTGTGTTTTCTGATTTACATCACGTGTGGCTCATAGAGCGAAGAAGATCCACCATCCCGCACTGAGGTTCATCCCAAGCTGTCTGATTCCAATCAGTACCAGGCTTAGCTCATCTGTCATTTTAAGCCAGGCTAATTGCCTCGGTTGCCCAGTCTGAATTAAGAACGACCTTCTTATTCTGGCAGGGTTGATGGAATCAAATAAAAGTCTCCAACACCAGGAGTCACAAACCTCACAAAAGAAGGTGCAGCCCTGGATTAACAAACCATCAGTGAGCTCCAAGCCTCTTAAATATCAGGAGACCCGCCCCTAGCAAGAAAAGCCCAATATAGCTCCAGCTTTTAGTCAACCACATTAGTGGTCAACCCCATAAAATAGGCAAATAGTTAATGGTTCGGAGTGTTTGACGCAGTGACCTCACTGGGTTGCAACACCAGTGATTACAGGCTCTTTTCCAGCAGGGCTGTAATTCTGATACATATGGGTTTAAATTGCATCTACCCCACTCTCCAGACTTTGGACAACTCTTATTTTTCAGCCAGCACCAGTGTGTGATGCTTGTGCCAGGGTTGTAGTGGCAAGTGTGGCTCTCACACCAAAGTATAATCCCTTTATAAAGTGTCTACATGGAAAGTCAGGTCAAGTATGGAAATATATTTTGATTCCTTAAAAACAATAAACAAACCCTCAAAATGAACACCTTTTCCACTCTTCCTTCTCTGTTCTTTATGACAAAAAAGCTTTGGCTTTATATCACATTGATTTAAATATTTTGAGGAAGTCACAGTAGCCGTAACATGTTCCGGAAACATCCAAGGTCAGGTTGGATAGGGCTCTGAGTTGAAGATGTCCCTACTCGTGGCAGGAGGCTTGGACTAGATGAGCTTTAAAGGTCCTTTCCAACACAAACCACTCTATGATTCCACAAATGAGCAAAAGCATTAACGACTGAGGGGACAGGAATATCCTGAAGGTTGGTGCCTGGCTTTGGTTGAAGTGAGGAGATTTTAGGGAGAGTTTTTACATCTTATATTTGTTGTACAGTAGTTGGAAATAGATGATCTTTAAGGTACTTTCCAACCCAAGCCATTCTATGACTTTTATTACATACTGATTATTGATTATTTGATATTGGTTATTTGAATCCTTGGGGCAAACACTGGAAACATGAACTGAATGCTGAGATGGTGCTTTTCTGCTGGCTGAGAAATTCAAAAGCTCCCATGTCCATCTGGCTTCCTGAGAACCGACACAAGAAGGCAAGACCCATTGTCTGTCTCAATGCAAGTATGGAAAACTTTGTGATAAAACATTTGTGTCCTCTTCAGCTCTTTCCTGATCCACAGAGATCAATGACATGATATTTAGGTGTGTTCGGACCAGAGCTGTGATTAATAAAGCCACAAACAGAACTTTACAAAGCCTAATATTTGTGTTTAGAATCACTGAAGTCCTCTCTGATGTGTTCAGGTGCAAGTGATGGACACATTAACTTTGACTGAGGAGAGACTGTGCTCAGGTGAGCAAAATACAGAGAATATTCTTAATTTCAGCTGCTGGGCACAGATTATAATTCTAATATAAATGTCACCAGAGAACAGCTGTGCTGGGCACAGGCTGAACATCTCACATAGACTGGCTGTGCTCCACAGAGCTCCCATTTACTTCTCTCAGGATACATCTCTATCTTCAAATTCATCTCTCAAGGCATTTATATCCAAAACACAGTTAGGAAAGGAGACTGAAGATGCTCTATGAACAGAAACGTCTTTCTCCACCAAAACCAACAGCACTGAAAATACTTTTTCACCTTTTATTTCTTCTCTAAGAAAAATCTGAGCAATTTCCTGTTGCAGCATCTTCATGACAGGACTCAACATTTATAACAGGGGAGATGAAGCCACAGATTTTGGTCTTATCTGTTCCAGCTCTCATTTTATAGAGCTGTGAGGCTGCTTTATGGATTTAGAAGGGTCCTCAGGTGATCATTGCTGATACTTTCCTCCCACTTAACCTGTATTTAGGCAGACTGTCACAATGGAGAGGTTTGGAGATCATGTTGTGCCTAAGGCTAGCAATGAGGGCCAAAAAATGTACCATATTATGGGGAATTGCTTAATGTTTAAGAGTTGAAAATCAGATGGACAGTGTAAGAGTCTGAGTTTTCAGGCTGTTGGAGTGTTTTATCCTGTTTATGTCAGATTTGTTTGTTTGAGAAGATAAAATCATTCAGCCTCAATAGTATAAAAACCACTCCAATATTCCATAAAATATTAAAGGTACAGCAGTGTGCTTCTATGATAATGTAATGATTTTCTATTTTGGCATAAGATCACATTCAAATTAAAAAGTAATAAAATGCCTTATTTTCAAAAAAGAAAAAGACCTCAAGAAAGCAAAACCTGTGCTTTTTTTTTTTTTTTTTGTCTTGAAATTAAAGGGAACCTGCAAAGCATCTCCATTTTGATGCAGCTTCTTTTTCTGATGGAAAACTCGCCCAGAAAAATAAATAAACAAACACATTTTTGACAAGATATAATATCTCCCAGACTGGATCCTGCCTAGCCTAAGGGGTCTCCAAGTTTTTTTATGGCTCCGGGTGAACAGAAACATCTCCTTGTGCCCTCCCCACCCATTCACACTCCCACAACATCCCTGTGGCAACAGCTTCCCTGGGAAAGTAGCATGATTAGGAAAGGATAAACCATAATTATTAGCTATCATTTAATGTGATTTAGCACCTGGAAATAATGGAGAGGAAATTGTGCCAGATGCTTAGTCAACAAACTGCAGCATACCAGGAAGTGTTCCATGAAGCTTTACTGCCCTGTCGATCAAACTCGAGAGAAACAGTCATAAGCAGGCCAATAAAACTACCTAAATTATGTTGCAAGAGCTGCAGGGCCCTACAGATGACCTACTTTGGTCTCTCTCTCTGAGGTATCCAGTTGGGTCTGTGGTGGGCTCTGTGGGAAATGGAGATGCAGAGGAAGGAGGACCTGGCCTGCTGTCTCCAGAGCCAGAAACAGAACCAGAACCTCCTCTCTTTTCTGCCTTGCTCCCCATCACTGGTCCAGGCTGGGTCATGAATGCTTTGTAAACTGCTGAGATGAGTCATGGTGAAACGAAAAGTGAAAGACACTCTCCATTCCTCCAGTCAGAGGTCTTGAGAAGAGCTTTGCATTTCCCAGACTCTGCAGGGCTTTCTGTCTTTCTGTCTGTGCGTTGATAGAATCCTAGAATAGTTTGTGTTGGGAGGGACCTTGAAAATCATCCCATTCCACCCCCTGCCATGGGCAGGGACACCTTCCACTAGCCCAGGTTGCTCCAAGCCCTGTCCAACCTGGCCTTGGACACTTCCAGGGATGGAGCATCCATTAACTTCTCTGGGCAACATATTCCAGTGCCTCATCACTTTCTGAGTAAAGGGTTTCTTCCCAACACCTACAGAATTCATATTCTATAGGTGGTTTTGCCATCAGGTTTTAGGGTCACCTACAGCAAAGCTCCAGAGCTCCCCTGAGGTTCACCATGCCACCTTCTGCCTCCTTAAAGAGTCTGCCCAAACCTAGAAAAAACACTCCAGTTTCCTTCAAGCCCTTCCCTAGAGCTTATCCAGACTGTGACATATCTGTATCCCTCTTTATGGGCCCACCTTACAGTGCTCTGCTGTAGGCAGCACTCCCCCAAAGCATCTCCGTGACCCACGGGAGCATGTTGAAGGTGAGCAGGAGACAGTGCACTGTGTCCTTCCCTGCTTCATGTCTTGGAGTCTACTTCACAAAGCCCTCAGCTACCTCAGTTTCACCTGTCTCATGGTGTTTTTCCAAAAAAAAGGCGACTTCTTTGCAGCACCTCTGCCTGCTCTGGCACAGGAGAAGTCCCTACCTGTGCCAGCTGGTGCTCTCTGGCACTGTGACTTTGCACCCCCCAGAACCTGCTCTCCTCTTACTCCTCCTTTGTCGTCTCTGCTCAGCCTCAAGTCATTCCCATGAGCACAGCAGAACTCCAAACACAGCCACAACAACCCTTCTGAACCATTCCCTCTCCTGGTGGCTGATCCCTGCCTCTTCCTTAACCCTGTGGATCTTCTTGGATGAGGATCCCTTCCTTTGAAGGACATGCTCCCAGAAAGATGGGGCTGAGGAAACAAGGAGTGAGAGAGGTTGATCCACCAAGGCATATGCTTCCTCCTGCAAAGGAGTGTAGCAGGGAATGTGCAAATCTACCTCCTGCCAAAAAGTGTCTCACCTTCCTGTCCTTCCTGCTCCACAGGAGACATCCCCATTCCCCTGCTGTGCCATCCCACTGCAGGAAGGAACATGCAGTACATCTTTATATGCCCTGTTTTCCCTTTTGCTGCCCTGTCATATCTGCTCGGGGAGGGACAGGAGGAAATTCTCTGCTTGTTACACAGGAGTCCAACCAGATGATCCCACAGCCCCTTCTGCCCTTAAAATCCCCTCGTCTATTCAGCCCTGCCAGCTCATAGAGCATCTCACAGGGAAGAAAAGCCACATTCACAGGCTTGGATCCCTCTTTGTCAGAAGACTTTGCTTGTTTGGTGCATAGAAGTGCGGGAAGACGCGTTCATCTCCTCAGCCCACCGAGAGCACGGAGCATCCCGGCCCAGGACCCATCCCAAAGCAAAACCCCACGGGGAGGACGGTGCACCCCGGCTCAGGACCCATCCCAAAGGAAAACCCACCACATCCCCCTTCCCCCCATCGGCCGGGTGAAGGAGACCAAGCCTCCGCCGTCCCCGTTCCCCTCCTTGGCTCCGGTCCATGCGTGTGTGTTGTGTGTGTTTGTGCCTCCTGTTGTGCGCCAAGGGCCCATTTGGGGCTGGGATTCTCCCGGGACAAAGGGATGCTAATCAGCTCCCTCTACTGTTCCCTTTTGTCTAGGACTAGCTCCCACGCTTGGACTTGGCACTCCTGGGATGCGGCAGAGGGAGCTCCTTGTTGCGACCAACCTGAGCCCAGTTTGGGGAATGCAAGGCACCCAGCAGGGAAAGGGGAAGAAGGGGAGGAGGGGGCGGGGGGGAAGGAAATAAATCCATAACTCCACACAGCCTGCTCCCTGCCAGCCCGAAGCATTGTGCCCGAGGCAGAAGTTTCCAGTGCCTCCCGCCGCCGGGAGAGACGACACCGGTTTTGTAGCCACGGGCTGTCTTGTTCCTTCTCCCCATCCTGATCCCCCGTCTAATGTTTTAATCGCCAGGAAAATAAAAAAAAAATAAAAAAAAGAAAAAGAAAAAGAAAAAAAAAAAAAAGGGCATGTCAGGGTTGACAGATGAGGGTTGGTGGAGTGGGAGGTGGAGGGAGCGCAGGAAGCGAACGGGATCGGCTCCTGGAATTCCTGCCATTTCCTTTCCACCATCCCTCCTGTCCCGGCTCTGCAGCCTGTGTCTGGGTGTTGGCTGTTTACAGCTGTTTACACGGGCTGTCTCGGCTCCAGAGGCACAGGAGGCAGATGGTTATCCCGGGATCGCATTGCTGGTAGAGAGGTGATGAGGTCAGAGCCTCTAATAAACCCCAAAAACAGTGGAGCCCACAGAACCCAGGCCATGCACAGCCTCTGGCTGCACTGGGGATGGAGAGGGAAAAGCAGCCACATGTGATATTGGCCGCAGTCTCGTGGGTGCCATCCTTGTCCAGGGCTTGTCCTGGAACACCTCTGAAGTCACCAGAGGCTGAAGTGACCCCTCTGACGGTCACCTGGCCCTACTTGGCTCCAGCAGTAAGAGAAGGAGCTTCTCAGCCACCCCGCTGGTATCCTGCTCCTAAAGCTGAGGGAAAACACCTTGGGCAGGTTTCCTCAGCATCTCTGTTTGCTGCCTTGCCCCTGCAGCTCCTGCTGAGGCTCGGTGGAAGCTGCTAATCTCCCAGTACCATGTGGGCTGCAAACCAGGGATGTGGCTACAGCTCATCCAGACCTCCCCAAACTGCTCATCACCTTACAGTGCTGCTTTCTCTGCTGAGTCAGCTACATAAACCCCAGTCCAGGAGTGCTGAGTGTGGGTGAGTATGGGCTGGAACACGGACTCAGGCAGTGCTGATGTGCTGCCTCATCCCCCGCAGTAACCCCCAGCTCCAAGCTCGATCTCCATGGCCACCAAACACATCTGATGGTCCTGGCCTGAGGCAGGACCTGCCAGCCTTTTCCTCAGCAGTGCTGGCAAACCTCTGGCCTGCAGTATTTATGCATCTTGAGCAGAGCTTGCATAGTCACATTTTCAATCCTGATCCTTCCAGTTTCCTTCCCCATAGTTACAGGGTAGAGTTTGTAGATCTCCGTTGTTGATACCAGGGCAGCTTCCCAAATTGCCATTAGCGGAGAGGTAGACGGGGTGTGGTTGGAAATCAGATCCTCTTGGGAAGAGTTTCATGAGAGAGCAGAGAGTACCTCCTACATGTAACTAACCTCCTGGATGGATCAGTATCTTGTGGCTTTCTGCTCATGCCTTACTTTATTGCAGAAGTGCAGAAGTCTGATCTAGAGCAGGGAAGGGAGGGGGGGAACACTTGGCACGAAGACAACGGAGATGCCAGAATGCCACCAGGAAAATATGATGAGGTCTGCTAAATATATTAATTTTAAATCATTATGAGATGTTATTATATCTTAAATAGCAAGGGACTGCCTGTATTCAGTGGTCCAGGAGGCCCTTTTCAGTGCCATGTTGTTCCATGATTAAAATGTCCTCTCCAACCACGACTGGATGTCAGGATTGCTTTCTAACAGGAGAAGGATGAGGGGTGGGAACTCTTTGCCCCCAAAGTGGGCCTCTGAGGAGTACACATGGAAGTCTGAGCCCATAGCCCTAGGCTCCCTCTATAGTCAATGGGGAGAAATAAACATCTGGGTATGATTCATGTTATCCCGAGATAGGTGTCTAAGATAGGTCAGATGAATTGCTGCCTGGAGATGCCTATTGCTCTCCACTGACTACAAAGGGAGCCTGGGGTGACTAGCTCAGACTTTGACATCTAACTTTGGAAGATGAGATCAGGCCTATCAGAAAGCCTGTGGAGAGATAGTGTTATGACACAGCAAGAAGAAAATACAGAGGAGACTCGTGTCTCCAAGGGATTATAACTGAATTTTGAAGTCTTGCTCCATGCTTTTATTGGGAAAAGCTCACATGGGTTTTCACTAGACACAAGATGAGCTTTCTCATCCACCTCATCCACAGTGGCAACAGGGACAAAAGAGTCAACCCCTGAACACAGCTTTGTTTTGCCTGTCTTGACAGAGGCAATACATGGGACTTATCCCCAAAAAACTCTATAGCCCAAAATAAGCCTAACTCCAGAATAAGCCTAGTCCAAAATCAGCCCAGCTGCAAAGGTAACAATGCCCAGCATTCCACGTGAAACTGGATGTGATTTGAATGCCACATCTCTCAGGAGTCAGACAAATGCCTGCTCTGCCCTTCATGTAGTCCCTGGGAGCACGAGTCTTCTCATCAAGAGCCGGTCTCCCTGGATTCCCTCAGTGATTGATGGAGAGATGTAGAAACTTCAGGGTGTGAATAATTTAATCCTAACTGTCTAGAACACAGCAGATGAATCATGCCCTGGAGGACCCCAGAAAGAAATGGAACTCCTTCGACCTGTCTCGCTGTCTGGCAGAACAGACCCAAACTTTTGCTGACCCACTGCTCTTCTGCAGGCCCCAGTTTTACATTTTTAGGAGGTCTGAGTAGCAAAGAAAATGGTCAGCTCTAGGAGAGCTTTTTTGAATCTTGCAAAGGAAAACAGAGTGGCTGATTGTCAACACCAGAGCAGTGGAGGAGACTTGTAAAAGAAGAGGTTGTCTATCTCTTGGTGATATGTCAAGGCAAGATGTCCCTTGGGAAGAGATGTTGCAGTCAAATTCAGATTTTGGTTTCATTCCAGAAGTCTGGAGGGGAAATTCTCCAGTCTGCATCATGCAAGAAGTCTGCTTGGATAATCTGACAGTCCTGTCAGGCCATAAACATTCATTATGTGCTCTGCTGTAGGGGAAGGAATGAGGCAGCTGAGATCCAGAGATCTCAGATCTCTACCAGTAACACACTGTTATTGCTGTCCCTTTTCCATTGTCAAGTGACCGTCAAAGGGATTATTTGCTGTCATTTCCTGAAGGACACTCTGCCATGTTTGTGAGACAGAGTCATCTACAGGGACATCACAGGGGAAGATAATAGCAAATTTTTAGGCTTCATGGTCTCTGTGCATAATATGAAAGAGAGATACTATCCCATTCCATCCCACCTCGATGTGAGATGGAAATGCTGGAAGGCAAGACACCAACCCAGGTTAATAACAAATCGAGTGGTGTCGAATACTCCGTATTTAATTCCGTGCTCATCCCAGTGACTGCACAAGCAGGAGCTACACTGAAAAGAGCATCCCTTTGCTGGACAGGGACAGGATTAACCCAGGGGGACACGAGCAGTGGGTCACCACACCGCTTCTGTGACTCTCGACATTTGCCTTCGAGCAGGGCCGACGGCCAGCCGCTGTTTCCGGAAGGAATTTATGCCCCCGAGCCTCTGCATCACCCACCAGGCTCTCGTTTGTCCGCCGGGGAGGTTGATCTGTGTCCTTAGAGGGCACATCCGATGGGTACAGACACTTGACAGAGCACTGGGGGACACACATGCACCCGGCCCGGGCTCACTGAAACCCCCCCATGTGCTGGCGAATGCCCCGATGCGCAGAAAGGGCTGGAGCAGCTTCCCAAGGCTGCACAAGTGTTAAAGTCTAATAAACAAGCCCCGTCGACCAACGCTGAAAGAAACCGAGCCCTCCCCAACAAAGCATTTAATCCAGTTTGGCGTAACCTTTGACATTATTAGGGATCGCAGTGACCCTAATCCAATCAGATTGATTAACTAAAGCGGAGACCCCATAAGCTGACCCCCCTCTGGCCTCTGCTATTTAGTCCTGACCAAACAGTGGGAGAGTCGTGCCATATTTACACCACAATGGGGCTGCGCTGAGAACCTGTTTCATTACAGAGAGACTTAAACTCCCATTACTCCATCAATGTATCATTCTTCAATAGTTCATTAAAAGCTGCTCCTCCACAATAACTATTAACCATTTCTCAGCCCAGCTGGCAGGTTTAAAGCCCTGACCAGTCTTCAGCAGAAGGAGGTGGGAGTGAGTGAAAGAAATAGATAGACAAGGGCTCCCTTTTTAAATTTAAACGAACTAGGGGCTTAAATAGTTTGAGGTAATTTACTTTTATTGAATGGGGGGGGAGGAGAGGGAGGAAACTTTTATTTTGACTTAATTATGTGCTGAGGTCCTTTAAAGAGACAGGGCCATGATAAGCTTTTATTGTATTACTTCTCTTGAGATTGGTTCATATTTCTGCCCAGAGGAGTTTCAAAGAGAGCTCACAGAGTGTTGAGAGACTCTAAAATGCACCACAACTTATCAACAGCCTCTTCAGTCCACAAAAGCTAAAACAAAGAAAAAAATCACAATTCCCACTATACAGCACTGAAGTTGGAGGTGGAAAATGCCTGTTAGGATGCATTGTTTCCTTTCTGTTGTCAGTGATGGCATGTCCCTCTTCTATATCCTCCAAAGTTTTAACCTGTGTATTTTTAGAGGCAGCTTAAAAATCTTCCCTTGGCCTTGGTAAACTGAAAGATGCAACAACTGCTTACAAACTGCCAAGCCTCTTGGGTAAGTGGCTGAGCTTAACCTGTGTCTGAGGTGATCATTTGAGGTCACGTGGCTATGGCCATGTTTCCCTCCATTTCAGACAATGCAGGTAAAGAAACACATGAGAACAATTTTTTTCCCTTTAGAAATTACTGTTAGAAAAGTTCAAGTGAAGGGTCTTTCATCTGTCCAGAAGCTGAGATCTGAACTTCTGGGATAATAAAAATTACATGAACTGTAGCTTCTTATATATGATTGACAAGGAGATGGGCAGGTTCAGGTAGAGGAAAAAAGATTAGGGTCAATTCTTTCCCTGAACAGGTATCCTGTTCTTTGCATTCCCAACAGTCTAAGCTACCCAAGACACCTATTCCTGGAGATTTGCAAGGAAGACCCAACAGTAAGATCTATCTGAACATTTCTCCATGAAACTGCACAGTTTCCCATATGCTCCCAAGATCACAAAGGAGGAGAAAAACCCTCTTTCATCAGTCCTGTAGCAATTCCACCTGTGTTAATTCCTGAATCATTCCCTGTGCAGGTAGCACAGCAGGGAAGGTGACTCTGTTCCCTTTGGATAGAATCAGAGAATCAAGGAATCCCAGAATGGTCTGGGTTGGAAGAGATCTTAAAAAGATCATCTTGTTCCAGCTCCTTCCTTCCACTAGCCCAGGTTGCTCCAGGCCCCATCCAACCTGGCCTTGGACACTTCCAGGAATAGGGAGTTTACAACCTTTCTGGGCAACCTGAATAGGGAACATTCATTCCACAGCCAAGGACCTGCAAAAAGAATAGTCAAGTAACTGGGTGGGATGGGGGATTTCTGTTCTTCATATGCCCTGAGGGACATAGGGCCAAGCCTGCCAAGTGTTGCCTTCAAATAGCAGCAGATCAGGATCCTCTGAACATCACTGATCCCTCAGAGCCAAGCTCATCGATGCCATTCCTGTTTAGTATGTGATTCATTAGACCTGGCTAAATAAACCCCAAAATACATTAATACAGTCTTAGCTAAAACTCATGGGATATTTTTTCCCATAAAGAAGAATAATGGGGGGAAAGAGTCTGGTTTTAGATGAGATATCAGAATATGGCTCTTAAAGGACCAGACCCTGGTGACAGTTTGGCACTGCTGAATCAGAGCTCGAGCCTAGCCCTGAATGAGCAATGAGACACCACAGCAACAAGGGCAGTCCAGCCAGCCAGGCAGCCTCAGTGAGATTTGGGCCTAGAAAGGATTTCCTAGAGGCATTAAAATTGGTGCTTTTCAAAGAAAGAAGTGCAGATAGTCATGTGAGGCAACAGGGAGATGTTTTAGGAGCTTTAGGTTTGTGCTGAGGGAGGATGGGGTCCCCACTGACCTAAAGGGGCTTGGGTGACTTAAAATCCGAGGTGCAAAATAGAATTTTCCTTGCTGGCTTTCTTTCTCTCCTTTTCTCCTTCTCTCTTTCTGGGTAGGAGCTCAAATATGTTCCTACCCTGGGGGATCTGCTGCACAAGAATGTGACTGAGCTGTTTTTTTTTCTCCCCCCTCCTGCTGTAGGTGAAGCAAAACTGAAGGGTGGTTTGATTCTCCCTCAAGGAACAACATTCTTCAGTTATGAAATAGTCCCAGTCTCCTTTCCCTCCCTGAGCCCGGCTACTGAAATGCTCCAGTCTCGGGCAGGGACAGACCCCTCGTGTCGACACCGTTGTGAGATAAGAGCATTCGGCAGCTGGTGGGATTGGGGTTCCTTTGGTCAGCAAAGAGGTGAGGACCTCTGTCCTCATACACAGGTATTGTTGCTACAGGACATGTGGGCTGTCTGGCCCGAGACTGTCTGGAGCATGAGGGGCTCCACCTTACCCAGAGAGGTCATGGACTGCCCCATACCTGGAGGTGTCCAAGGCCAGATTGGATGGGGCTTGGAACAACCTGGGTTAGTGGAAGGTGTCCCTGCCCATGTTCTTGGACAAGTCATTTTGGCTGTGCTGCCCTAGATCACCTACAGGAGTGAAGTTCCCAGGGCAGCGCTTTAATGGCATGGAAAATGTTGTGGTATGAGACTTTCATATGGGCTTGAGTGCACCACCCTGGAGGTCCTACAGAGAGTTATTTTGGTATGGTCTCTCCCTGCTAAAGCCAGATAGCGACCCCAGAATTAACCCAAGAGTCATAGAATGGTTTGGATAGGAACGGGGGAAGGCAGGAAGGCGGGAAGGCAGGAAGGCAGGAAGGATGGGAGGGAGGGAGGAAGGAAGGGAGGAAGGGAGGAAGGGAGGAAGGGAGGAAGGAAGGAAGGAAGGAAGGAA
>JAWWEU010000081.1:1539763-1552408 GCA_035583155.1 Acropternis orthonyx | reverse complement strand
GGAAGGAAGGAAGGAAGGAAGGAAGGAAGGAAGGAAGGAAGGAAGGAAGGAAGGAAGGAAGGAAGGAAGGAAAATCGGGCCCTTTGTGTTAAAGAGGAAGGCAGAGCTTAACCCAGACTTAGTGAGACCAGCAGGAGCAGGCTGGACTTCAGAAGACACAGAACAAGGGCAAAGAAGGATAAAACAGTTCGTACAGGCTAAAATAAGCTCCTACCAACTTATAAGGGAAAAGACCAGATACTTAGCTTTAGCCTGGGGCTTAAATCTCACAGCATTCAACAACTCAGGGTGAAACATTTCTAAGAGTTCCCACTTCTATCGATGGGTCCAGAAATAGTTGCCTGAATTTGCACCCTGTCCTAATTTGCCACATTCATAACCAATGAGAGCAGAACTGTTAATTGATGGTGATTTCCCCAGGCCTTTGATCTTCACTGTATTCCATTCCAGTATCAAAACTGATAAGCCCAGCCCCCAGAAACCATCCCCAACAGCCCATCATTTCCCCTGTACCATCTCTGAGAGAGCTGAAAATATAGCATGAAATGCCATGAGGTCAAAAAAGGAGCCAGACATTCCAGCTTGGCCACTGCCAACACAATAATCCTTTGCGTTCCTTCCAAGGGGTAGAGGATCATAGGAAAATTCATGCTGAGAGGGAAACTGGGAGGGGGTCTCTTGTTCAACCTCCTGCTCCAAGACGGGTCAGAGATGACCCCAGTGCCTGTGGGCACTTCCCAGTTCTCTGGGTCACCTGTACAGTCCCAGCAGAGGTTTGAGGTAGAAGTGGTGGTAACCTGGGAGTGGGTGTTGGCTGTACAATGGAGGTGGTGGGTGACCACCTTCCTGCCATTGGGGATCCCCCCAGGTACTTGCTATCCCTACGAGAATCACCTTCTTGTCTCTACAAAAGACCATCTGGGTCAGGTTTGAAATGCTTGGATGGGGTCCTGAGCCAACAGACTTTTCCCTGCCTGCATCACACATCTTTATCCAGCTCAAGGCCTGCCTCCTGCAGCCCATTTTACATATTTTCCAGAGGGAAATGAGTTCCCAGCAGGTCTCTCAAGGTCTCTGCTTCCTCTCCACCACAGATGTTGACGCTCCCAAACCCGTGGCACCACACTCACCTT
The DNA here is from genome assembly GCA_035583155.1 of Acropternis orthonyx. Lineage (NCBI taxonomy): Eukaryota > Metazoa > Chordata > Aves > Passeriformes > Rhinocryptidae > Acropternis > Acropternis orthonyx. The sequence goes on along the minus strand of JAWWEU010000081.1, from coordinate 1,551,275 downwards.
TATCCAGCACGGGCCCAAAGATGGCTAAGCTGTCATTGACAGTCGTGCAGTTCCACCTTCTCCCTCGAAACTGGTGCTGACATTCCTGGATCCCGATCTTTACACCTTCTGCTACGCTGGGCATGATCTCCACGTAGTTCCGACAGAAGCGCAGCTGCTTCGGCACCAGGCCCGGGATGCTCCCGCAGAGGATGGGCTGAGTCCCCAGGGAGGAATACTGGTGACCAATTGCCAAGGACCTGGGTGGAAAAACAAGGAAGAAGAGATGGTGTCAGGCTGGCTTTCACCTTGCTACTTGACTCCCAAGAATGGGGGGCAGAAATTCAAAGTCTTCAGTTCTGCTGCATTCCCCTCACCAGAAAATGTCATTTTCACTCTCATCCCTCCCCCCAAAAAAATCAGCTCTCTCCCCTGAAGTTCCCTACAGGCCCAACACGGAAAGAAACACTGCTTTTAATATCTTCCTTCTCTTTTCTTCATCCTCTCAAAGCCTTAACCCATCACTGTGCTGCTTCTTCCCAAAGACGTTCAGCTCACACAGTTTTCTTTGCAAGCAGGGGCTCAAACCCGAGTTTCTTTCTTTGACAGCCAAGTACACCTATACAAGATGTTCTGTAGGGAATTTCGGCAGCTGAGGAAGCCTAAGGAATAGCCAGTCATTTCAGAGCTACACAAAGGGATAACACCAGCAGGAGAAGACACCAGTCTTCCGAAGGGGAACACCAAAAACCCAGGAAGGGGAACACCATCATTCCGTGGTGCTTTGTTTAAAGTGAGGAGGGTGAAATTAAAGCCAAAGCAAAACAACAACAACAACAACAAAAAAATGCCCCCAATTAAACTTGTGTACAAATTCTCTGCTCTGGCCAATGGAATCCTTGAAGGAGTGTCCATGAGCCATGATGCTGGTGAAGCCTTGGAGACAAACAAGTCAGCTCTGCAGAGAGATCAGCAGATATGTAGCTAATTAGATAGGTTTTTAAAGTGTTTTTACTGGTGCTTCTAATAATAACCTTGATTACTAAAACTGAAGGGATTTTTAGATGATGATTTCCTTTTCTTCTAATTAAATCTCTTGATTGTCTTTTCTGCCCTGAATTAATGACAAAGAGGAACCTGCCTGGGCAGTGTGTATTTCTGTTTACATTCATTTTTGCCCGTGTGGTTTTCATTTGGGAACAGCCTGGTGTGTTTGGATTATCAACAGGGCCATCAGGGAATATGCCTTCCCTCTCTTTAGCTCTGACTAAATAAAAGCACAAGAATTCTATAATTGCTGAAGATCAGACGAAAATTAGCTTGACTTCAGCACTTCCCTAGGCTGGGATAAAAATTGTTTTGAAGAGTCTGTCCTTTTCATGGGAGAAGGATCCTGGCAGGCACTTAATTCCCTTCATGATGGGGACCTGGTCAAAAGGGGACAGAAGTGAAAAGGAGGTAGGCATTCACATGGGTCAGGTGCCACATCTCAGTGGCTTTGTTAATTATATACTAAAGCTTTACTAATCAGTCCTTTTCAGGCAGTGAGACAAAGGGACAATCCATTTCTGGATCCCAAATCACTCCAGGTGAGAGTCTAAAACCAAGATAATCCGCTCAGCCAAGAGTGTGCCCTCCAGTAAATGAACTTGAGACGGACAAGGTAGGAAGTGCCTGGGGAAGCAAAGGATTTTCAGCTGATTTCCTGAGCTTAGATGCCTCTTTCCACCTTTGCTGAACTTCTGGGAGATGATTTATCTCAACATTAGAGGACGATTCTTTCTGCCCTGGAGAGGGACAATGAGACAAATAAGATGAACTTCCCTCTTGAAGTTTCCCTCTCTTTCCATCGCTCTAAAAGAGGGAGGAAGGCAGCTCGCCTTGACCAGGTGTTCATGTCACCCACCTTCTGATGTCTGTGACAAGGACTTCTCCAGCTGATCTACCAACCCCAGCCCGCTTTTGTAATCAGCCAGTGGAGAGAAACAAGCACTTCCACGTCAGGGTTCATCTGCCCATTGCAGAGGTTTGCTCTGGGCTCAGGTGAGTCACAGCCTTGCCCCCAGTGGCTGTGCTGGCCAGACTGTCAGGACGGCCTGGGTGACCGGTTGAGTGGGGTATGTCTGCACTGTGAGAGCCTCCAGATGAATCATGCCATGATGCCTAACAACTGGGATGGACAATTTCCTTGGAGAAGTCTCATCCAGGAAAGTCCATGCAAAGAGCTCAGCTGTAGGGAGGAGGCAAGTTCCTGCAGGAGGCTGCAGGAACCCACAGGAGAACAGCAGGGAAAGGACTCATTGAACTTACTTTCCCTATCTAAGGGGCTTGATAAGGGTTTTTTTTTGAGCTTTAGATCAATTCAGGGTACAACTATTGGCAGAAAAACCTCTGTGAAATGAAGTCTGTGTCAAGGGCACATTTTTTTTGTTTGTTTGTTTCATACAAAAAACTGGACTGCAGTTCCTGGACTAAAGACACCTTCTAAAACACTGTTTCAGGCTTCAGAGGACTTCTTGAGTGTGTTTCCTCTGTGGCCTTGTGGGAAATGGAGTTTTTGGGTGCCACATATCCAAATCTCACTCCACTGAACGCCCCAAGGACCGGGACTTAGGACGTATCACAGGTGCCAACTTTAGGATCGGGAGGTAGGTGGTCCTGTCTCTGTAGACAATGTGGAGAGATGCCCTCAATGAAGTCTCCAGAGAAGGCCACTAATTTAGTTGCTCTGACTCATTCTTCAGAGAACAGTCCGTTGACTGCAGAGTCCACAATGTGGACATTTTCCAGTGGCTTAAGTTAACTTTGCTGGAAACATCTGTAGAGTTTATTTCCACATCAACTAGTCACCAACATCCTTCCCAAAGCTTTCAAAAGCTCCCTACCCAGTTCCCACTAATGTATCCACTGAGACAGAATCAACCTCTTGCAGGCTCCATCCATCATGCTGTGAAGCCAGGAGGACTTTTTTGAGCTATTTCAGTAGGAGCTGGGTGAAGTTTTAGGATTCCAGCCTCATAAACTTTAATCATGTGAACAGCCAAACTCATGCCTGTCTTTGGGGGTTTTTTTGGTGGTTACTTCACTGGTAGGACGAAAATACCAGCCATAGGAAGAGGAGTTTATACGTTGGTGCCCTCAACTATTCGTTTCCGTTGCTGGGAAGATCATCCAAGATTAAAATTTAAAAAAAAAAAAAAAAAAAGAAAGCATGTAGAAATACCTCTAATTGCTTTTTCACACTGCTCCCTGCTCAGTCCAGTAGGGAAACAGTCACACCTTGCTTTGATCTGTGTTACAGTCTGGGAAGTTTAATCTGCAAAAGACAATCTCCAGCAGGAGTCTTGTTCTCAAGGTGTCATCAGGCCCGGAGACGGTGTAATGCACATCTGGCATTTCATGGAGGAGGCTGCAGTCACTTGACTTTCAGCTGAAGGTACAGGGTGGAATCTCAAAACATCTCTCCACGAGCTGTGCTGTTAAACAGAGCTGAGCACAGGCCTCCTCCTGGCTCACCTGCACACTCTGGAGTGTGATAACATCTATCCGAGCACCCTGTCTTGGTTTCTGCTTTGCTTCCAGGTGTAAACACTTTCTCCCTCTCTAAAGACAATTTGTCTTTTGGAGAACCCGGTTCTTTCAGCTCCCTGTCATTATTATTGATCATCAGGTATGAACCTTATGAAACTTCCAACCTTCTCCTCCACCCAAAAAAAAAAAACCCTAACAACAACCCAACAACCAAAACCTTTAGAAAAGATTGGGAAAGTCTATAAAGATCAGAATCTCATTTCAGTGTTACTCAACTCTCTAGTAGCTCCCATCATTCATTTTTTTCCTCACTGTTTCCAGTGATTAAACCTGTCATTTGCATTTTTCCATTCTCCTTCTCAACTATCCCCTGCACGTGGGTGATTTTGAAAATGTGGTGTCAAGAAACGGGTCGAGTGTCGTCTACTGTGGTCTGAGAAGGCATCACCTTCAAATTCCTTGAGTACCAACACTTCCTGGGTGCATTGATACCAACCTCTTCTTTTCCACTGGAGAATTCCTGAAGGAGGAATTTTACAAACACACTCATCCCCAGAACAGGCACTGCTCAAGTCTGAACCAAGGGAAAGGGTCAAAGAGCTGCTCGTTTCAAACCAATTAGGCTTTTTCTTCCCATTAGCCCAGCAGGAGCCATGAAAACACTATTTTGTATGTCCACAGCCAAAGTTCTTGGCTTATCTTTAAGCCTTGCATGCCCTGAAGTGTTTAATTCAACCTCCAGTGTGCATTTTTCTTTGCCAACACACCTAGAGAGCTCTTCATTTCCCTTATCTCGATCTATCTGCTCCTTCAGCAGAGCCGTTGTAAATAAGAACCTGGCCACCTTCTCCATAAATTACATGGACCCTCCCTCCTGGAATGGATACCCCAGCCAGGTTAGGAGGGAGAAATATGCAGGAAATACCTGCTCAGAGCTTTTTTCAGAAGAAGAAAAACTGCAGTTCTGGATGACCTCGGTGTACAGCACCACTCCACCGACTTTTAGAGGTCACCACCTCCTCAGCACGGCTGTCAAAAGTCCTTGACACATGAGGAGCAGCATGCAGGGAATCACAGACCTGCTTCTTCCCGAGTTCTCTCGCTCTTAAACTCTGTAGGAACTGCTTTGCTGCTCACCTTGGAGAGACCCTTTGCTGGCTCCAAGTGCCGCTGGGCGCTTCCTCAGTGCACGTCCTTCTGGGGTCCCCAACACAAGCAAAACAACTTCATCTATTAGCTTTGTAGGATTATTTACAATTTATTAATGCTGCAAGACTTGCCTAATGACCCAGGGTAAGAGCCTGAGAGACCTTAAATCCTCACCAAATATTGGGAACTGAGCAACAGCGGTGACTTTGGTCCTTTTGTCTCACACAGATGCAAGGTGGCAGCCAGCTCTGCTGAAGGATTTAAGTCAAAGGATGCCCATGTTCTCTTGTAGGTGCCTTAAGTCCTTCTTCCTTGGCATAGGATCCCCTACCAGCAGGATGTCACACCTCCTCAAAATCCTTTCTTCTAACCCATTCAGCTTTCCAGAGGTTCATCTCGCTCTCTGTTTCTTCCTCGCTCACTTTGGCTGCCTCTCTGTGGTGTCACATCCCTTGGAAGATGAAGCTCAGTCACACAGTGATGGAGGAGACAAGTTTTGCAGAAAGATGCATTTTCACAACACACCCTTCGTGTTATGACCCTAAAATACTGAAATTAAGAAGGTGGATGAAGACGTCTCCACAGGTTGTGACAAGCTACAAGGAAATCCCATCAAGGGTGGTCTCACACCCCCTGGTACTGGGCTAGAGGGGCTCACAGGGATGCAGGTGATGACTGGGCAGCCCTTAATCCACCCTAAAACATCCCAGTTAGACCCTCTGTGGTGCCCATGGGGTGCTCAGGCCCACCAGCATGAACTAGATGTATCTGAGGCTGCCTAAAAACACATTTTAGGGAAAATTGAGCACCTAGAAGGAAGTGAAGTTTCCAAAAACTGGAAGCTGCCACGAGTGGCCAACGGCACCTGAATGTCAAGAGGCTCCTGGAATGGGTTCTCTAAGTCACCCACGTTTCTCTTTCCACAAAGCCTCACCACACAGGGCTGACCTACAGCACAGATGAACTATGGTACCCTCCTAACATGGACCACTGGAAGCTGGGAATGATATCCCAGAGGTACGAGACCAACAGGACGTGTAGCTGAGCCTGCTGTGTGTTTTACACTCGGACAGCAAACGTCAAGTCTCCATGAAACATTTCTGTAGAGACACAGGAAGGACATGGACCTGTTGGAGTGAGTCCAAAGGAAGAGCACCAAGTTGGTCAGGGGGATGGAGCAGCTCTGCTGTGAGGAAAGGCTGAGGGAGTTGCGATTGTTCAGCCTGGAAAAGAGAAGGCTTTGGAGTGACTTAATTGTGGTCTTGCAGGACCTGAAGGAGCTACAAGAAAGATGGAAGGGGAGTATTTCCAAGGGCCTGGAGTGACAGGACAAGGGGGAATGGCTTCAACCTGACAGAGAGTAGGGTTATGTTAGATTCTAGGATTAAATTCTTCCCTGTGAGGGTGGGCAGGCCCTGGCACAGGTTGCCCAGAGAAGCTGTGGCTGCCCCATCCCTGGGAGTGTCCAAGGCCAGACTGGACGGGACTTGGAGCAACCTGGGCTGGTGGAAGGTGTCCCTGCCCATGGCAGGGGGTGGCACTGGATGATCTTTAAGGTCCTTTCCAAGTCAAACCTTCTGAGATTCCATGACTCTCTGACTTGAACACCCAGTCCAGGGGCCAGGTGGGTGTTCAGGCAGAAAAATGTAATACTTCTACTTTCTCTTAATGGCATATTTTTTCCACAATAAAATACCAATATGCAAGCACATATTGTGAATATTTCTCTGTTTCCCTATGAAAACAAAACTCAGCGACATTTTAGAATGAAAACAAAGGAAGTGGAACTTGTCCCACCCCATCATTTTAAGAGGAAAAGGAAATAATTCTCTTAACTAATGCCTGTCCTGAATGGAAGTGATTTCCTTCTGTGGTATTAAAACTATCCCATACCCAAGTAACTACAAAATGTGGACAATAATGAAGTTTTTAATTCATGTTTTAACTGAAAATTTGAAAACTGCCTTAACACAGATTAGCAAAAGGCGAATCAAGTAACTGATTCTCATGAAAAAAATTTGGTTTGAGTTTTAGGATTGTTTTTTTTGCTTATGTGTTGCCCAGTAACAATCAAACCTAGGCTTAAGCAGTCTGATTACAGACGGGACATATTTTAATTCAGAAATTAAGAGTGCCTACAACACTGATTGCAGTGGGGTCTTCAGCTTTTGGGCTCTGAGCATCTACCTGGCTATTGACAGTCTATTCCTAAGAGGTTCACAAAGAGACCTAAGAACTCTAAGCCTGTCAGACAGATGGAATTCCCTGTGCAGGTGGCTGTCCTTCCAGAATTTTTTCCTTCCAGCCTGGAAAACTAAAAGCTTGCAACCTCTTGGATTAGCTGTTCTCGGTAGACACCTCTTTGCTCATCCTGAAGCACGGCACAAGAGCTATATTTAAATCCTTTTTCTCTCCTAACCCAGAAAGTATGTGCCTAATTTTGTGGCTGGGTCTGATCCTGCAAACACACAGGCACGGAGGCAACTTTTCTCCCATAATAATTCCCTCACCCTTGCCCTGTATTAATAATAATGATGGTGATGATGATGCAGCAATTGGATTTCTCCTGCACCTTTCATCAGAGGATCTCTGAGCGTGGGACTCAGCTCACCCAGCTTTGACCATTTAAAACTCGGGCATCCCGGCCAAGTTCACTGTCTCCTGGAGTCCATGGAGCAAGATCAGCATCTCCAGAGGGCAACTCGGCCCATCCTAGGAGAGATGCCTCAGATAGGTGGGCTGAATCACTGGAGATGCCTAGGAGGCACCACTGGCTGTGGAAAAATGATGAGCACAAGCTGGACACCTTTTATTTCGTGCAAGCCAAAGGTAGAAACTGGAAATTTCATCCTTTTCTTTTTTGCTGAACCTCAGAAATCCCTGGAGAGCCATAAGAGGAGGCCAAGGGAAGTCTTTGCTGAGAGATACATGGCACCTGCCTCTAAGGTGGACCACAGCAGCTTATTTATAGTGGTTTGAGGGTGGATTTGAGAAATAACACACTCAGTGGCAACTTCAAGTGGCTGGTAAGAAAGCAAAATGTAATTGTCTAAGCTGAGGTTTGGCCAGGACAGTGAATTCCCACAGGAACTAAGGCACTGACCGCAACACTCAGCACCTTCCACTAAGTGCAAGAGACTTTGTCTTCCCTAAGGATCTACAGAACAGAACAGAAGAGGAGAGAATACAAGTATTAACAACCCGGTTCCTTGGAAAAAGTCTTTGGAACTCTTTAATTACCCAAGGCAATTAACTCCTTTGCCATACCTGTCATCTGAAAAACAACCCATCTAGCAGAATAACGGCCCCTCAAACCATGTTTTCAGGCCCGGACCCAGGTCACAGTGACCCTGGTGTTTCCATACCACATCCTACATCTGGGGCTTCTCCCTGGAGGTCTCCCTGCTGGGATCCACCTCCTTACAGCTCCATTTATCTTGTGAGATGTGCCAGGATGGCAGTGCAGGGTATTAGAGATGTATAAGCCTTAACATTTTAATCTGCCACCTACACTGCAGTTTATGAGCGCTGTAAATCTCGTGGTTATAATGAACTCATCTAATGATATTGCTGATGGATAAATTTACCTGGGCTGAGGAACAACAGTTACTTGCAAATGAAGGGAGAGTAATTTAAAGTTTCATGTAAACACCTTTGCTGCCTTCCTTCTGAGTTCTCCCAGCCTAACCCCTCTCAGGGTTTCATGACAAATGGAAAATATGTACATATGTGTGTTTGTGAGACAATGACTGGCTGGACTGGAAAAGAACCTGCCTCCTTCTGCCCAGCTTATATAACTTGGGCATTGGAATGAAGGTTTAGGTCAAAATAGATCTAATTTTCTGGGTCAGGTGTGTTAAATTAGGGGAAGGGAGAGAGGAAATCAAGCAATATATCAGGCAGTGAAAAATGCCTACACAATATAAAGATACTTAGACTCCTACTAGGAAGTTCAATAATAATTTGGAGTGTGGCTGGTTTTAATGCTCCAAGCTCCCCCCCACACCCCTAAAGCATCCCAACTTGAACCTTTTTTAAATGATCAGCAATATAAAGTACATATTGTGGTTTCAAACCTCTCATTAATGCTCATCCCCCTGCGCTGAGCTCTGGTCTGGGCTATGTCAGTGCTAAATACCTCAGAGGACTGGGCTCAAAGACCTCAGATCCCTGCAAAGATTGGATTTTGGACTTCTAAATTGCTTAAGTGCTTAAGTGCTCGGGGGAATTTTATCCTGCAACTCCTTAGTGATGAAGCCAATTTCGCCATGAGAACCACGGATGCAAAGCTCTGTCATGGTGTTTAGGTAAGAACAGCAGGATTTTCATTGCCCTCTGCTCTGTCACAGCAAGTTCATCCCATTTCTCCCCCTCTCCTCCAAGAACATGCTTTGAATATGCCTTTGGTGGTGTTAACACACACATCCCCTCCACTCAGTTGTGCACACACACACAAACACACATACAGGTCTGCGAGTTCCTCCTCTGGCTTTCACTGAGTCATCAGGCTCCCCAGATGTGTGAACTCACGCTATAATGTTCTCCCAGAAAAATAACAAATTGATTTCATTTTTACAGGCTACAGCATGCTGTATAATTGGAGACACTGCCTTGTCAACTCAGACCGGTCTGACCCGACCAGAGACATCGCTTACAGCTGTTTACGGAGCCATAAAGTTTCCTCCTCTTTGTTTTTCCTTCCTTTTGCACTCTCTCTCTCTCTCTCTCTCTTTATTTTTTTTTTTTTTTTTTCTTTTCCCTCTAGTGAATCCTACAACTACTTTTTGTTCTGGTCATAAAATACTGTTAAGGAAAATGCAGGAAGCCTCGGTTTAGAAAAGCCGTTCAGTGGGTGCTTCACTTTAACACCGGAGTCAATGGGACTTAAGCACATATTTAAAACTGAGCATGTGTTTAAGGGCTTTTATTGCACCCAGACAGTCAATAAGGGACTTGCTGTTACACTTGTATGTGCTCTTTTTTTATTTAATTATCGATACCAAATTAGAGGGTTTGATGGAGCAATCTCAGGGATTGTTTCCTTTGCAGACCCACAGCACAGCTCCAGTTGCATCAGGAATTTTGCATTTCTCGTTGTCACTGAGTCCAAACCCTGATCATCCAAGGAACAGCAAACTCCTACACTAGTTTATCTGCTCTACTGAAACTGCCAGTAAGGCTGGGCACAAATTTTTTTCCATTACAAAAAAACCCACCCTGAAATCTTCGGAGTATTTTCCCCACATCTATGTAGTTCGCCACATTTGCCAAGCACTTAATTTTTCTGCTTAATTTTTAAGCTTAATTTTTCTAGTCATTCTAAAAATACAGTTTTATGGAGGATGGGTTTGTGAGCAATTTTACTTTATGTAAAAATCTTTTAGGTTTATCTTAAAGTACTCAGACCCTCAAAACTGAAGTGAAATAGAACCTCAACACTTAAGCGAAATATTCTGATTTCTGTAGAAATAGGGTTTCTGATCATATGCTTGATTTTTCCTACCATGAAAAAGTTGCTTCACTTTGAACTAATGAACTGAAAAAAAACCCAACCCAAACCCAAAAAAAGAGCTTTTCATCTAGTTGCACTATCCATCAAAATACCTTCTAAGTACTTTGCAATAAATTATGGTTGTGCTTCCTTTCATATCTTTCATTCATCTTGGAATCTGCTCCTCCTTTGGTCTGAAATGTCACAACACTCCTCTCATTCAATCCCTCTGGAAGGCTCAAGGGCTGATCAATGGAGCTGTTCCAGAGTCACACACAGAAGTAAACACATCTTACACCCTCTTGGAGGACCATTTCTGTACACAGGATGGACTAAGGACAACATTCATCTGGATCTAGGTCCAAATGTCTATGGGAAAAGGACATGAGTTGGTCAGGGATGAAAACCTTCCCTCCAAAATACAGTGAAGCTTTTCAGGTCTGTTTTTCACTCTTTAGAAAATTATAGAAAGCGGCAGCGGGCAGAGACTTCCTTATCTTCTCCTTCCCTCTCTTTGGGAAGGGCTGCAGCAAAAGATGACCTGTTATTAGACAACAAAGAACCCACACGGAGGAAGGTCATGAGAAACAACCCAGCCCAAGGGGAAAAGTATTAAAACAGCAACAACACTGCCATGAGACAAGAGCTGAGACTTTGCTGCTTATAAAATTACTTTTTTCAAATGAAACAGCAATTTCTGCTGCAACTGAACAACTGGATTTCTTTTTTTTTTTTTTCCCCTGCAAAGAAACTGCTTTGCATGGGAAAAAAATCCTCATGGCTCCTTGACATGTTTCAGCTAGATCTCAGTAAAATTAAGGAGGCACAGACTGATGAGTCGCTCAGAGGTACAGGAAAAATGCCAGTGGATGTCCTGGCATTTGTATTCACTTTGAGAGAGAGAAAAATTCTCTCTCAAGAGATCATCTCTCACAACTGAAAGAATAACAACAGCAACAAAACTTGATGCAGAGAAGGAAGAGAAAGATTTAACTTCCTTTACAGCACTGGTTTTACCACTGTTTGTGGATACCTCCTGTCTATGAAACGGATGAATTGAGTCTCTCTTCAGCCCAAAGTTCATCCTGGTGTGGAGAGAACGGGCACGGATGTTTCAGCCATAAGGCAGCTTAATATTCTTGGGTTGCTAAGGAAAACCCCTGGATTTCATAGATTTAGGCAATGAGTTAATTCAAGGTTTTCTAATCTGTTTTTGAGATAGGAAGCCACACACAAACATATATATGTATGTATGTATGTATGTATGCATGTACTTAATTAGGTGTTAGGAAGAAATTGTTCCCTGTGAGGGTGGGCAGGCCCTGGCACAGGTTGCCCAGAGAAGCTGTGGCTGCCCCATCC
>JAWWEU010000081.1:1501829-1539290 GCA_035583155.1 Acropternis orthonyx | reverse complement strand
GCACAGGTTGCCCAGAGAAGCTGTGGCTGCCCCATCCCTGGGAGTGTCCAAGGCCAGACTGGACGGGACTTGGAGCAGCCTGGGCTGGTGGAAGGTGTCCCTGCCCATGGCAGGGGGTGGGATGGGATTTAAGGTCCTTCGTAACCCAAAGCATTCTATAATTCTGTAACTAGTAAATAACAGGCCACCCATCCCATATCTCTTGGCTGAAAAAAGGTGATTTGTGTGAAAAGCTCTTTCAGTCTTTTGAGTGATCAAGAAACAGACCTGGTCTAAATTCCAACAGCACAGCTGGAGAATTACAGCACCAAACTTTCTCCTCCCTAAACATTCTGTAGTCTGATGTACTCTCTTTCCATTTGAAGCTATTCCCCCTTGTCCTGCCACTCCAGGCCCTTGTAAAGTCTCTTTCCGTCTTTCTTGTGGCTCCTTCAGGTCCTGGAGGGTCACAATTAGGTCACCCCAAAGCCTTATCTTCTCCAGGCTGAACAATCCCATCTGCATGTAGGATGGGAAGGATTTTGAGGGAAGAAAGTGGGGAGGGAGCCGTTCTTGAAGCAGAAGAAACTAACCCAAATGTCTGACTTTGAGGATGAGCTGACATGCTGTGTGAGGAGCAAACGACCCCTCAGTGCAGGGGGCATGGATCCTCCCATGGGAGTACCCGGGAATCCCTCAGGGAATAGGAGCAGCATGTGTGGATCTCCCCGTGCAGCATCTGAGCCCTAATGATTTCTTTCTGAGAGTGGCTGGGGAGCTGCAGACAGGCTGCCAGATAGTGATCAGCTCGTGGAGGGGTGATCACCATTAGGCAAAGATACCAGCTTTGACATGCAGCGAGGGAAGCGGCCAAGAATTTGGGAAAGCAATCCCAGCTTTCTGCTGCACGTTCCTCTGCCAAGTTACCTCCTGTGTTTACTTTAGAAACCAGAGACGAGCCCTCCTCTTCATAATAATAATAATAATAATAAAGCTGCAGGGTCACTCAGTTTAGCAGATGGATTCCTTCCAGCTTGGATTTCTCCTCGTTACCTGCAGAACTGATGTAGCAGGGGGATTATGCAATGGTAATAATTCGGTTTCAGAGGAGATCTGAACAGTGACAATGCCAGGCTGTGGGAAGGAAGCTCCTCTGGAGAAAATTGCACTGACCCAGGGATCTCACATGGTCTTTGCTGGGGTTTGACGAGCCTGAGCAGCCACAGGGACTGCACAGCTGCTGAAGAAGCTCTCACCGAAGAGCTGCAGGAGGAATCAAACAGGCTGCCCACCCTCCAGTTTTCAGCTGTCCCATACTCTTAAATCCTAAATATAGACTTACAGAATCAGGGAATGTGTAGGAAGGAACCTTTAAAGGTCATCTAGTCCAACACTCCTGTCATGGGCAGGGATGCTAGCCCGCGTTGCTTAGAGCCAAGTCCAACCTGACCTTGGATGTATCCAGGGATGGGGTATCCACCTCCTCTCTGGCACTGGCAATATCAGAATATTGAAAAGTAGGGATCTAAAGGAGATATTTTGACTGGCCAGAAATATTCAACTGAAGACGTCACTCAGGATTTTAGCAATTATTTTTTTTAAGAAATAAAAGGAATTTCCAACTGTCCGTACTGCCTGGAAAAAATCAGTTTTCAAGGATTTTACAGGAACAGCACATAGAGTGGATACAGATACTATAACTACTGTTTTAGAAGGCCCTGCATGACTCTGGGTTTTATTACAGAACTGAACTAATTAATTAATGGAACTCAGTTTCACAAATTATCATTGAGGTTCAGAGGAACAGAGGGGGATTTAGCAGGAATAAAATGGGACCAGTTATTTTACATCAAGCAGGAATACTTGGAGAATGAACAGCACAAATATACCAGGATTTGAAAGGTTCCTAAGCACTTTACCTACAGGACATCAGCCCATTCACCTACAGGACATTGGCCTATTCATAACCAACCGTGATGGCAAAGAGGATGCTTCCTTTGGAAGGAATTGTTGCTTAACTGCAAGGCTGAAAATGCCAGTGGAAGCAAAACTGGGAGCACGAGAACATGTTTACCTTTGATGCCACCATCAGATGTTCTCTCCCTTCTGTTCCCTTCCTGTCCTGTGTCACCCACGCACGGACACACCTACTGACACATCCCTGTCTGTGGAGGCACCAGGGAAAATTTTCTCTGCTCCAGTGCACCCAGGCATTGACCAGAAACACCAAGTACCCTCAAGGAACTCTTTCTTGCACCTTCTTTTCCTACTAATACTGACTAATAATATTTGGAAACCAGAAGATCACGACTAGGTGGGTCAAGTCTCCAAAACCTGGCGAGGCATCTCAAGACATGGGAGGGTCACTTTGGTTGACTGCACATGAGTATCTCACACCCTTCCAGCTACTCTTCGGGATCACACGTGGCTCCCAACAGCCACAGGTCTGCTGTAAGACCCGTGTGGTACCTTCCAGCCCCTCTTGAATGTCTTAGGTACCACTGGGAATCTACATCAGGACCGAGTGCCTTGATGTGGCCTGCCCAGCTGCGTGGGATTCATGTCACCTTCCTGTAGAAGGCTGCATGGTCCAGCACAGCTCTGAGCTGTCCATCCTACATTTCCCATGTTTCCAGTGGAAAGAAACAGGCACCTCCACTGGCTATTTTAGAGTCATACTACTTGTGCATCCCTGGAAGTGTCCAAGGCCGGGTTGGACAGGGCTTGGAGCAACCTGGGCTATGGAAGGTGTCCCTGCCCATGGCAGGGAGTGGAATGGGATGACTTTTAAGGTCCTTTCTAACCCAAGCTCTTCTATGACTCTGTGATACCTCAGGTGTGAGTTACAGGCAGTGTAGGTGTTCAGTGAGATGAATCCCACCTTGAGCTCAGGGTGTTCTGCTCAGGAGGTAACAGGTTTGTATTCACCCGTACCAAACCCTTTGGCCAAAGATCTGCTTCTGGAGGAGCTCCAGAGAGATGTGCTGAGAGGAGAAGGGGATTGTAGTGGGGTAGAAACCCCCTCCCTGGGAATTAGAACAAATACAGGAGCAAAGACCCAGATGCATCATTTCCCACTGTAGACCAATCCAGGACAGGGACATTCTCACTGGGACTGCAGATTCAGCACCACTCCATTCACGTGCCTCCTGTGAGGCAACTTTCCTCAACTGGGGCAGAGGAATTGAGAGACAGTCCCAAAAGCCTACGAATTCTGCCTGGTTCCTTTTCAACAACAGTGTAATCTCACTGATTCATCAACATTTATAGTTTCCAAGTTAGACCCCCCCCCGCCCCCATTAGCTCATCTCCTCTACACCACCGGCCACTGCTGAATCATCTCCTTCAGAAAGGTGCCCACTCTTGATCCAGAGATATTCAGAGATGGGGAACCTACCAGCTCCCCTGGGGATGTGCTAACCATCTTCCCTGGAATTGCTGCTAGAGCTGCCGAAGCCAAGCTCTTGCGGCAGTGGTGGCAATTGGGGACCACAGTGCACAAGGACTGTGGCTGTCCAGACATGGGCCTTGCAGGTGCTAATTTTGGCTCCACTGAAGTCAGTGAGACCTGAATCCTGTCTGGAATAGGAAGCAAGAAGAGGAAGACAGCCAACCCCCCACAATTTTTAATCTGATTTTGGTTTGTGCCCTTTAAAACAATAATTAGAGGCTTCACCCACTCCCTGCAAGAGATCATTTATTCCTTCTGCTGTAAAAATGAGTTTGTAAGCAAATGTGTTGGATCTCTCCTGGAAGTGCTTCTGCTGGGTATTCTCTTTAATGAGGGTGATCTCACCAGCTGAAGAGGGAGTTGGTGGAGGGGAGGAAGGGAAAGTTTGTGGTGTTTGAGGGACCTGCCTCCCCTCCAGCCTGCGCTGCTTCCCCTGAGCTCCCCACCACGCTCACCTCCTTTTCCTCTGGGAGCAGCAAACTGCTGCTGCTGCTCGTGTTATTGACACATATTTCGAACAAGCCCGTGCAAGGGACTTGAGACACATTACATTGCACATGGTGCCCCGGGCCACGCATTCGCCTCCTTACACCGACAGCACGTTCTGCTTCATAAAGAATGTGCAGGCCTTCACCTCGAGCTATTTATCTGGTGTGCTCAGGAGAATTAGGAGAGAGGGAGAAAGCCCTACATGCCCATGTTGGTTGTTAACCCCGTACTACAAACCCCACAAGTGGCCAAACGTTGATCTCTCCCTGCGCAAGGTCTGGGTGGCTCTCTGCTGATGGAGCTGGACCTGGATGCCCATCCCCTGCAGCCCATTCCCCACCTTCCTGAGCACCTGCATTTAGGAAAACGGCTTCCTGTGCCTCGTTGTGACCTCACTGACCCACTCATCCAGCTCCCAGCACATGCTCCATCATGGAGCACCACCAGAGCTCCCACACTCTCATATCATCCCACCCTGGAAGAGGAAGACTATCTGGTGATTAAAAGTTGCTGATACACACCTCTTTCCAGGATCAGGATAATCTTCCCTTGCTGTTAGCAACCTTTTTTTTTCCCCCCTCCTGCTTCTCTAAATCTTTCCATCATTGTTATTATAATGATAATAACAATAATTATTACTATTATGCCTTGAACTTGAGTCTGAGATTAGGGCTCCCATTGTGTGAAGAGCTTGATGGAGAAATGTCAAGGAGATGATTCCTGCTGTAGAAAGCTCATTTTCTGCATTCAGGCAGGACAAGAAGGGGTGACAGAACGAGAGAAAAGGGGCCAGGAATGAGGTAGAATGAGAGGCAGCAGCAAGGAGAAAATGAAGAGCAGTCAGCAGAATAGCAGGAGTCAGCACTGGTGCCTTGCCTAAGCAAACCCTGCTGCTTGTCTGTGTCCACACATGTCAAATCTCGACAGGGGGAAGGAGAATGCTCCCTTGAATTTCCCAGCTGCAGAAATGTGGACTTTTTTTTTTTCCCCTGACAGAGCAGGAGAGCCTTCAGCAGCTGCACGCAGGTCTGGTCGCTGCCATTGCCTCCTCACCGATACAGCCCTGCTTTAGATGTGCCAAACACCCAAAAAACTCCCTGTCTCCGTGGCAAAATCCGGGTGGAGAGCATTCCACCACAAAGCCCCTCCACTGTGCTCTTACACTGAGCAGAGATACCTGCACTCATGTCCTTTTGGGGGCTGGAAAGCTGCCAGGGATCCGGGGTAAGGAGTTGCTAACATCGTGCCATACTAATAATTCTTCATTTCACCCACCTTTTTTCCTGTCTCTTTAGATTAGATTTGAAGCGCTTCAGGGCAGGGACTGTCTCTTGCTATGTGCACACAAGGTGCTTAGGACAAGGAACCTTTCCACTTCCTTGGAACTGGCAACTGCTAATGAATAATAATAAATAATTGGAAAGATCTTGAAAGGTGAGATGCAAAATGACAACAGCCTGATTGAGAGGGGTTGGGAGGGTTCTGAAATTTTTTTGCAAGCTTTCTGGTTTGGTAAATGGGGAATTAAAAAAATGCGGAGGTTTCCTGGCTCTAAGAAATTAATGCCTCTACCTGGTCTGTGGTACATGAGCACTGAACTGCAATCTGGGTCAGGGAGGGTAAGAGAAAAGTCTGTTTAGGTGAAATAGCATGAGAAGTTTAAATAAAGTGAATGTAATTCCCTAAGTGAATGCCTTTGGTCTCACCAAAAATAAATGACAGTGTAGGTGAAATCCCATGGGATAGTTTAAATCATTTATCAGCTCCCAGTGCTGCCCATGAATCTCAAGCTCACTCCACTTCCACTCAAAATCATTGTGAGAAGAGTGGGACATTGTGAATATAAATTAGGACTCAGTAGGTCAGGTAAGTGATAAGGGAATCTCAAGCCCCCAGTGAATAATCCATGATTAGTAGTGCTAAGAACAGGAGAATGACCAATAAATAACTGTTTAATGTGTTGTTAGAGACCATACAGAGATATTCACATACACTCATTTGTAGTCCCTAATAATGTATCAACCTTATGCAGATAAACAAGGAGATAAAGAACGAAAGGAATCTTGGATATTTCTGGATAACTGCTGTTAACATTTGCAATAAATCTCCAAGTGATGATGGAAAACAAGAGAATGCCAAATAGGTTAGGAATCTACTGTGTTGCTGAAGAGCAAATGGATAACTGTAAATCTGTTATCTGGCCCAAAAGGGAAATGGATGATACAAGACTGAACCCACAGAGAATGGAAGAGTTGTTTTATAATTAGTGGCAGTAACCACAGTTCTGCGAAAAACTAATTTCACATAATTTTTAAATGAGGTTGTTAAACAGAGGCAATAAAAGTGATGTTGATGCAGCATTTTTGTCAGAATATAAAGAAAAAGGGTGAATAAACAATTCAATGTATGGTCATATATAGGATAAATATAGAACGCAAGAAGTAGATGCCCAGCTGACAGTTCTCCAGTATCACTCTGCTGAGCAATTGTCATCAGGTGGGGCTGTTTCTAACTCACATCATCTCAGTGCTATTTAACTTTCTTACCAATGGTCCAAAAAAGACCCCATCACATCATTCCTGGAAAAGGCTGTAGGATGTGGAAGCACCAGGAGTGAGAGTGAAGGGTGCAGACAGGGCAGCAGCACAGAGGGAGGATGAGGATGTGGCCGCCTAAAGCCACCTCCACACCCCACACTCCAAGTCAGGCTCGTAGGAGCGACATAAGCCGTGTCAAGGCTCCAAGGGGATGCAGGAATTTGGGGACTGACCCCCCAAGATGTGAATGTTGAGCACAGCAGGGCTTGAGAGTGAGGACAGGCCTCTGGGGAGGTTATAATATCTACACCCAACACTGGTGAAGTCAGTGCCCAAAATGACACATCCAGACATACTGACAAGCTGGAAAGAGCCTGGAGAAGCAGAGAGATACCCAAATTTGAAGGGAATGACTGATTCATACCATCTGCAGTCCATACCTGCTGCGTCATCCCTCCCTTTACAGACAAAGAAGGTAGTGGATGTGGGATTGGAGTAAATCACATACAGGGATGCTTTGAATATCACCAAAGCTTCTCTGTGGTGACTCAGAAGTAGTTTCAGCCTGAGTTATTCATCACTTTCTTGATCTCTGACGTCACAGGAGGCTCCAATAAATTCCTCTAGGGTCTAAGAACAGTGGTCTGAATGAGAACTACAGGAATTTTAGGAAATGCCACCTGAAGCAGCTTTCTAAATGCTCTAACTCAAAGACAAGGCCTGACAAAGGAGTGACCAGGTGTAGCTCAGGTCCTAATGGTCCTGAAGATACAGAATCCTACTAAGATTTCCTTGAAGGTTTCCCACCCAGGTAGTGACTCAACCTCCTTATTGTTTTAGGGAAGGAATCTGACACGATCAGGCCCAAGATGGTCCACGGCTTTGAGCCCTAAAGTTCCCTATCACCGAGTGCTGTAAAATTCTCTGATCAGAGGAGCATTCACCACAAGCCCTCAAAGGGCTGAGTACCAACTTCTGCCTTAGACAATGGGATGTAATATATCTACAACCATATAAATAGCTAGTTGGATGAGAGCTGGATAAGATCATGGCTTTACAATGCTGCCCCTCCTGCTTTTAACCCATCCCAGCGTTGGCTGAAACCAGGATGTGGCAAGCCTCAAAGGGATTTATGCCTTGAAATTACCAGCTTTCTTCAGCCTTACAGGAATAAGGATGTTGATTCTCACCAGCAAATTGCTCCCACTCACCACTGACTTTCCTTGTTGATCCTTTCAGCACCACCTTTTTGTTTAGAGCATCTAATCTCCTCTCAGCAAAGGTCTTCAGCTAAAAACGCTGTTGGGGAATTTCTCAGTCCTGGCCCTTTCATTCCATTGTCCTGCTCAGGAAAGGCTTTGGCACCCCAGAATCTGCCTGTAAGTGACACTACTCACTTTGGGCCATTATGAAAGACACCCTGTGCTAGCACAAGGAGAGGAATTGCCTTGCTGCAATTCCGATGCTGCTTGCTGTGACAGGACAGAAATGTCTCTTGGGTACCCAGAATTTGGTTGGCGCCAGAGCTCTGGGAACAGACTGAAAGGCGTGGGTTGTTTTTGGATGAATCATGTTTTTAATCATCAAACACTGCCAATCAGAACTGCAGCAAATTTTCCCCAGATTTTTTTTTTTTTGCTTTGTTTT
Source organism: Acropternis orthonyx (assembly GCA_035583155.1). Taxonomy (NCBI): domain Eukaryota; kingdom Metazoa; phylum Chordata; class Aves; order Passeriformes; family Rhinocryptidae; genus Acropternis; species Acropternis orthonyx. The sequence continues at coordinate 1,531,187 of JAWWEU010000081.1, read as the reverse complement.
GTTGTTTTGCCTTAAGAATGATAATTTCAGGCTCACAACTCTGGATTAAGCACACATAGGAACTTCACAGGTGCTGACTAATGAAATTTCCCAGCCCTCTTGTTTGAGATGGAGAACCTTCAGCACTGACAGATTAGGTGGGTTGTGAAACTGTCCTAACTGGAGCTGACATTAGATTTGAGATAATAATCCTCCCAGCGTGCACATGGATCAATTATATCAGTAACTAACTTTAATTAGGAGAGAAGAGGGTGTAGTTATTATGGCATGAGCCTCTGGACTGTGGGCTTGTTGCACTAAAGATCCCCTGTGGACTTGAGGCATTTTGGTTTGCCTCAATTTCCACCTATGAAGTGGGAATAATATTATATATTAATAACATACTTGCTCATGGAAACAGCCATGTGCTTAAGGAATTAAAGATAAAGGCTGTTAACACTCAGATGATGGATTATTAATGACTGAGCCACACTGCAGTGGTGAATTAAAGCTCATGCCAAGCACAGGAACACAGGAACAAGGGGCAGCTGGTGGTTCACTGAGGATATATTCTGTAGAAGATTTAGAAGATGTCTCTGTCTGTTTGACAGAGGTGAGGAACACCTGACTTCCAAGTCACTGTAGCACTTAAGAACTCTGTTTTGGGTGAGGGAGGCTTCACTTCTATTCATATGTAGGATTCCCCCCACTCCATCCATAAAGTTTTCTCCTTTTAATCTTTGGAACAACACCAACTTCCACCACTGTTTTCTGCATTTCCACTGGAGTCTGTGTCTGACCACTGTGGGATTTTTGTTTTCAACCTTCCACCCAACTTTACTAAATAGGGCAGATGGTGAGAAGCTGGAAATTTCCTTTTCTCCCTCTTGGATCAATTCCATTTATTCCTGATTTACCCAGTGCCCCAGCTGAGTGATGGATCAATGAGACACAAGCAAGGAGGTAAGGACAGGATGTCCCACGTGCTTAAACATGTGGCTAAGTGTTTGGCTCAAGCAAAGTTTTCATAAGGATTAGATTTAATGCAATGAAAGTGAGTAATCCCACGCATGACCCAGGTTTTCCCGCGTTAGATGATGTGACACCAGATCCTACTCTTAAGAAATTGCTGTTCTACATGTTTTAAGACCTCCACAATTTAAAAACATGAAAATATCAAAGGCTTTATATAAATAAATAAATAAAACCAAACTAAAACCAACAAAACCCCTCGCAGGTAAAACTCCCAATAAATCCATGTTCAGCCCTACATTATCAACCATAATTTTCCACTTAGGGATTTCATCCAAACCTTGTTTACTGAGGGTGTTATTTATTCATACTGGTTGCTAAACTGGCAGAGATCTACAGGGATGCTTTAGCAGCAGTGGACACAAGTGGGCACATCACTGGATGGAAGACTTGATCCATAGCCTGATCCAAAGACTGTTCCTGAATAAGAGACCTCCAACAAAGAGACCTCCAGAAAAGCTCTGCAGCTGGATTAAGGTGCCTTGAAAAGAACCCCAAACAGAAGCATGATACAATATCCGGAGTTAGGAAAAGGGACACCTTTGTGCCTTTGCACAAGTTACATATTTAACATGTTTACACCTCTTCTATTTCAGCATCCTCTGGAATGATGACCAACAGGACAAATCCAGCATGAGCAGGAAGCTCAGATGGACCCTGGGAAGGCTCAGCCCATGGTTGTTTAACTCACAGAGCTGAAGGTAAAAGTCCTGAGCAGACTGTACAATATTAGTGTCTTCTTTTAACAGCTCTCCTTTAAAACCACTTGGGAGCTTCTGTTTGTGTTTGATTTTTAGGATACATGGAAAGAAACACCTGGGGCAAACTCTAACTTTTGAGAGTATCAGTCTTCAGGTGGCCTTTTCTGCTATTCCTCCTCTTTTTCACAGAGACAGGTAAAGAATCACGTGGTCAGGATGTTCCTTGGGAGAACAGCCCTCAGCTGAGGTGGGAGCTCAGCTCCTGAAGAATGGAAATCAAAAAGCATTTTGCATATTCCCCTCACTGTATGTGCATCACTTCAACCTGCCTTGAGTGAAAGTATTTCCTGGCAAGATGTAGCTTCAGAGGGCTTGGGATAAAAGGAATCAGGATCCTGACCATCTTTTTTGCACCCTGAGCCCCATGCAAAGTCTCTGGCAGCTCCCTGGTCCTGGGTACCCACACAGGGCAGGCAAGATCAACTTAGTGCCCAATCAAGATCTGGGGATTTGATCAAAGTGAGGGGGTAAGAATCACAAAGGACGACTTTATGGCTCTGTTACTGATAAGGTGACAGAACAGGGACTAATCTAGACACTGGCATAATTGATAATAACCTTGGAAATTCTGGGAGCTGTTTAATGACCCAGGAATCTGGGGAATGCTGCTGCATGGCAGAATTCCTGGCATGTGCCTAACACAATCTCTACCCCAGGCTGGGACGGGAGAGAGCCAGTTACATTGGACTGATGGGTCAATGCTGAGCAAAAGGATTACTTCAGACCCAAATGTTGGGTGCCTGAGATCTCAGTGCATCCCCAAGCCTGGAATACCACAACGAGAAGGTGAAGAAAAATGTGTGTCTTCCCTGGATAATTCAGCAGCTGGGAGGCAATCCAAGTTCATTAGATGAATTTGCTTATATAAGCTAGGAAGCTGCATGTCACACCTCAGCCTGGAATCAATCATATTCCAGTAGCTATGGCAAAGTGTGCAAACAGTGGCTTCCAGCTGAGACAAGTTCAGCACAGCTCGGCCAGCAGGGTGGAGGCTCCATTTTTTGACTCACCTCATTGAGTTACTGCCTAAGGAGCATGAGGGTCTCTGGGCAACGTGAGCATCCTTCCTGGGAGAAGGAGGGGGCAGGTTCTCTGTGTGTATTTGGCTGTCAGCTGGGTGGGAAGGGTGAGATTCTGCCCCTGAGCTTGTCTCAGCTGGAAGGAACTCACTGGAGATGTAATTCATCCAGACTGTCCTCTGCAGCTTCCTGTACAAGCCCAATCCCAGGGCATTTTGGAGCACTACTGAAATCCAGTGATCAATATCAGCTCTGAGGGGAGACAGATACTCAGGTGGGGTCAAACAGCAGTCACCCCGGGCTTTCAGAAAACCAGGACTCAGGTCCTTAACAGCATTTAAGCAGCCAGTCTGTTCCTAAAGATACCAACCCCACCTCAGCTGAGATGACAAAACCCTTCCTCCTTCCCACCAGCTGCACTTACACAGTGCTCTGATGGCAACTCCACAGCTAAGAGCGTATCGGAATTTCATCACACTCTTGGGGACCCCAGAAATGAGTTTGCAAGTCACATATTCCCTTCTTTTACCAGTATCATTTCAGCCAGTCAATAAATCTGGCTCTTTGACCCATACGTGCACTTCTTTGGTAATTTCATGGGTTCTGTGAGGAGCCTCTTCTCTAACACCAGCTCTTTGATTAATGAACATGCCGGTTGCCCAGCTAATCAGCAGGGTGCTAAAGAGAGAGTAGCACAGTGCTTAAGTAGTGCTGGTCCTAAAAGTCTTCTTACATCTGTAAAGAGGTACAGCCCTTTCACACCCTTTGAGACTGGGAAGTTGAGAAATGACTGTCTCCCACTGAGGGTGTGTCCAAAGGAGGGGAGTATCTATGTCCTACTCTAGCAAGTGACTCCCTCACTTCAAGTAGGAAAACTTAAAGTACAGCAGTGACCTGAGCTCAGGGGCTCTAAGAAGTTATTATCTGTTCTCCTGCACTCAGGAGCTTCTCAAAAGCTCATTTGCAGCTCAGGTAGGACCCACCTCACCCAGCTTAAGCCATCTAAAATGTAGCTATCTAGTCTGACTTACTAGTTCAGTTCCTACCAGATTTTATGGAAAGAACGGCATTTTCAGGCAGCAATTCCACCTAATATATCTGAGTTACGATAATCTAAATGAGAAAATTCCTATTTCTGGAACCACAGAATAGTTTGTGTTGAAAGCAACCTTTAAAGCTCATCTAGTCCACCCCCCTGCCATGACCAGCGACATCTTCAACCACATCAGATTGCTCAGAACCCCGTCCAACGTGACCTTGAATGCTCCCAGGGATGGGGCATTCACCACCTCTCTGGGCAACCTGTGCCTGTGTCCCACCACCCTCATCATAGAAGATTTATTCCTTACATCTAGTCTGAATCAACGCTCTCTCAGTTTAAAACCATCACTCCTTGTCCTGTTGCAACAGGCCCTGAGAAAAAGTTTGTCCCCATCTTTCTTGTAAGCCCCCTTTAAGTACTGGAGGGGCTCTAGGGTCTCCCCAGAGCCTTCTCTTCTCCAGGCTGAACAATCCCAACTATCTCAGCCTGCCACCAAAGCAGAGGTGCTCCAGCCCTCTCACCATTTCTGTGGCATCCTCTGGGCCTGCTCCCGTGCTGAAGATCCCAGAGATGGATACAGCACTCCAGGTGGGATCTCACCAAGGCAGACCAGGGGGCACAATCACCTCCCTCACCTGCTGCCCACCCTGCTGGGGATGCAGCCCAGGACAGAGTTGATTCCTGTGCTGTCAGTGCACATTGCTGGGTCATGCCCAGCCCCTCATCCACCAGCGCTCCCAAGTCTTTCCACCCAGGGCTGCTCTCACTCCCTTCATCCCCCAGCTTGTGTTGATACCGGGGGTTGCCCCAGCCCAGGTTTAGGAACCTGGGTTGAACCTCAAGAGATTCCCATGGGCCCACTTCTTGAGCTTGTCCAGGTCCCTCTGCATTCCATCCTTTCCCTCCATTGTGTCAGCTGCACCACTCAGCTTGGTGTTGCCAGCAGATTTGCTGAGGGTGCACTCAATGCCACTGTCCATGTCACTGATAAAGATATTAAGCAGCCCTGGACACTGTATGGACCCCTGAGGGACCCCACTTGTCACTGCTCTCCATATGGACCCTGAGCCATTGGCCACTACCCTCTGGATGTGACCACCCAGCCAATTCCTCATCACCAAACAGTTCACCCATCAAATCCATCTCCCTGCAATGTAGAGAGAAGGATGTTGTGTGGGACCAAACACAGTTACTCATTGGACTAGAACACACATTTCATGATTAACAGTGTGAAGACACACAAACTTGGTCACAGCAAATTATTGAAGTCAGTGGGAAGGTAAGAGTTTACACGCTTCGTTATACCTGGCACACAAAGCCACAAATTGGCAGTTTCACTATTTTTTATCTCAAGAAGTGAGTCCTGGGGCTGAGTACACAGAGCAATGCCTGGACAGTCCATACAGTCATATCCTGAATTCCAGCTCTTCAGTTGCCTATTCTATGGCTTTGGATTCTGCAGCAGCTTCACCAAAGTCAGGGCAGTTCTGGTGATTCCCACAGCTGAAGATACGCCCTCACTGGATTCCAGTAAGAAATCACTCATGTGTGATTTCCATAAAACAGAGCCATAACACAGAGACTTCCATCACACATTCCCCATGGTCTTCCCTGGAATAATGTTAAATAAGCCAAATTTGTGTCATTTTAAAAACACTCTGACATTCCAGGGCATCCAGGCAAGCTGTTTTCCCTGATGTCCAACTGGTTATCCTCCTTTCTTTCCTTCTCCTAGTTCTGCCCACTGGTACCCTGTGGAGCGATTCCTCCTCGGTTTCCTGTACTACAGACACCTGACAAATGTTTGAGAGCTATTATCCTCTCATTATTTGGCCCGGATTAGTACTTGCTAATCTTTGCTCATCAGCATCAGTCCTTCCAGCCCTCTGGCTCTTTGAATACCCTCCAGTTTGTCAATACCTTCCTGGCACGAGCAGGGGATGGAGCGCGGCCGTCCAGGTGCGCTCGCTCCGCAGCCACATCATCCTATCAGCTCCATCCCAGGGCTCAGCGCAGCGGATCATGCATGCTCCCCTCTGCTGTCACCTCGGATTTCACACTCGGGCTGAGGGCTGCGTGCCTGTGCAGAGCCGGCCCGTTCACGCGGATCTCTGCGGAGTTGGGCGCGTCGGCATGGCAACGCTTTTCATAAATGCGGAGGTAGGGGCTCTGCCTCCCTCTGTTTACTCTCCAAGGTGACTGAGAAGCAAGGTATTGGCACACAGTGAATGAGAGCAAGTAATTCACAAGTTCCTGCCTGCCAGCAGAGCTGCTGCGACTGTCCGTGCGTGTGCTACGAGCCCACACCAAGACACAGAGCCTCTGAAGTCTCTTCCTCTCCCCCTGACAGTGAATGAAGTTGGGGTCACGCTCAGGTGTTGCAGTGGTGTCCAGCCACAGCAGCTCTGTTGTGATCAGTCACCTGAAGAGGATGCATTTTTTCTGTCACAAATGCTTTGATAGCCCGCCCATCCTTAGTGCAGCTGCCATGGTAGTAAATTGAAGATTATCCCGTGCAATGCCACAACTTCTCCTTCTAGGTAAGACAAACAGCTTAATTTTCTTCTTCAACAGTAATCAGACAGAGATCTAAATCAGTACTACTTGACTGCTCTTGAAAGTGAAAAGTACTTCAAGTCAATTTAAAACTGGTGACTGGTACTAGACTTCCAGTTTCTGGAAGCTGTGGTCTTCCTTCATCTCCACACATCAAAGGGAGCTTCCACTTCCCTGAACATAGGCTCAACCTGATCCAAATGAGCTGAACCAAAACACAGGAGGATGCTTAATTCCTTTCTTTAATGCTTCATCCCACTGTCTCCATGATCAATGACTCCCTGTGATAGTCAAGAACTCCAAGGCCAGGCCAGCAGAGCTCTCCACTACCATTCCCATTCCCAGGATAAATGTTCACTGCTGCACATAATAATTTAGTTCCCATGACTTTACATAACACCTCTTTTAGCCAGGAAGCAGACATTCCAAAGCAAAGCTGCTCACAGCTGCCTTTTGGGAGAAATTGTATGTGCCTGCTTGAAATTACTGGGATGGTTTTTTTCCCTTAGTTTATCACATGTTGAATTCTCGGGGTGGAATTCAATTGCTCGAGCATAGGTGTGTTGAGTACCATTTGAGGTGCTCTACAGTGTCCACCTGGCTCCAGCCTGCCTCCCTAAAGCATGTGGATTCCTCAGGTGACACAAAACATCCCAAATGACACTACACACTCCTGCATAACTCCACTGAACCTGAAATCTCCACTGGACGTAGCAGGACTCGGATCATTCACCAGGTGTTGACACCGTATAAAGCCAAATGAAAACATCTGAATCTGAAACCCAGGAATCAATTCAATTACCTCAATATTTCCACATGAAAGATTCCACATGAGACACTTACACGAGGCTTGGTGATATGGGAGCTGTGGGAGAGTTGTACCCTTCTGGAACAGCATGTGGGCTCCAGGGGACTCTCAAATGCCTTTAGACACCTGTGTTTAACCAACTATACCAAACCCTCGCTGTTTAGCCTGGAATTTCACTACATGTATAGGACTGAAGTCTTCCTTCTTTCCCTTGCTTCTGATTGCACCAGAAATTAGGAATCCCAAAAGTGAGATTATGGAACGGGCTATCTGTTAGGGAAAGGAAACTTGCAGAGTTGCACAGGTTATTGAAAGATACTGATTGAAAAAGGTAAATAACTCTTTGGGTCATAACTTCCACCACTCTCAGCCTCTCCATTCACTCAGCTGTCTTGGAATTTGACCAGTTCTATGAATTTGGCTCACACAGGAAAGGAATTGCATGAGGCAGAGAAACTCCAGTTCTCTGAGTCATCACAAACACCTATAAAACATATAGAAATCACTAATGATTTACCTACATGGGACACCATTGCAGAGCAGCCAGGACTGTACGTGTGTTCCTACCTGCTCCTCACAAACCCTGAAACACAAATAGTCAACAGCACATGCATTTGAATAACCTGCAGTGGAGTGTCTCAAAAGTAACTCCTCCTTCTTTGAAAGGGGGCAAATTGTTCCATATTTAGGCCATAGTTTCTGAGATAGGCTTATGGGATTGGCAGGGATGACACTGCATCTCTGGGAGGCCTGAGTTCTTTTGGAGGGGCAGGTGGACGCTCCTTGGATGGCACTAGACCCAGACTGTGCACTGGGAGGTGGGATCCATTTGTCCAGATGCTGACATATGCAATGTCATGATCTACATGTGACTGAGTCACCCAGATTTCCTTTTCTGCAATCAAGAGAAATCCACTATTTCAGGTGGACACTCCAGTGTGTTTTCAATTCATTTTTTTTTGGACATCTTTAGGGTGAGAAACATGTCTCACTGTAATCATCCATATCTCCTCCTTATCGACCACAGAGGAGACAGAAGATGCCTCTGCTGCAGAAGTCTGAAGGTGAATGTCCTAGAGCACGTCCTGAAGGAACGTCTGCTGGGACAGCACCACACGATAAATTCACATCTCCACTTAGGGCTCAATCTCATGGTCAAGCAAAGTGGAGCTCAAATTACTACCCTGGCAGTTGACCCACAGCAATCCTACATATGTGAATTCCTAGCCTACAGCAAATGCTGGTGAATGTGATCTAAATTAACCCTTTTTTATTGTGGGTAAGCAAAGTCTAATTACCTCACTTGCTGCAGGCTACCTGTGAGCACACAGACAGGTACCAAGGGTCAGCTGATGTGTGGTAACTTGTTGCACCGCAGAAACTCGATCATGAGTTTAATTTGCTATAACTTCCACACGCAGGCAAACCCTTAGACCTGGATTCTAATTTCTCCTAAAGCCTCAGGCAGTACAGAACAGACTAAAAGTTGCATTAAGGAGAGGGAACGGTCACACCGACAACCCCCAGCTCTGGGAGGTGCTACAGCACGGTGGGCATCAGTGTGTATTGCTCCAAAAACCTCCTTTGTGCAAAAATCTGAGAGTGATAACAACAAAAAAACCTCCTAAATCCCTTAAGCTTTTGCCATCTTAATATTTTTAGAAGTGCTTGTATTGAAGAGCAACAAATCTGTTTCTAGAGACAGACAGCATTCCTCGTAACAGAGCTGGGCCTAATAGAAAACAATAAAGGCATTTATTTATCACCAATAAATTAGATTACTTAAAAATACTCTTGTTTCTGATCCCGGAAACAACAAATAAAGGTCACCAAAGGTACCACAACAGTCCAGGTAGGTCTGAGTCACAAACATGACCACTTTGCTGTTAGAAGAGACAACTTTCAAGAGAAACACTGAGATTTCTGCCCCCCTCCTCCATTCCATCTGTGTTTTCTGCTGCCAAGGTAAAAGACAGACACGATCAGCAGCATTCTGAGCATAAGCAGAGACCTGTGACAGAATACAGTTGTTTCCCAGACCTCCAGTGGTCCACAGGACATTCTTGAAATTATTTACTCCGACTACTCTTGGAATGACGAACTCCCAACCAGATACTTGGATTATATGAAGGTTTTCTTTCCAATCTGGCAGTGAAATGGGAACCAGTGATGGTTCACTGAAACAAGTCAAATTCAGCTCAGAAGTAGAACTGAAGCACAGAGAAGTCAAATTCCTAACTGGCCAAGTCCATCAAGAGAAAGGATGGATTCTCCCATCCTCCCTGAAAGCTCCAAGAAGAGCTGAAACTTCTTCCCCAAAATACATTTCAGCCCAATTTTGTTTGGGTGAGCAGGGGAAATGCTGTGGAATCCTCACTGTCACCCTAAAAAGTGAGCCCATAGACCCTCACAACCCAGTCCCACTTTCAAAGGGGTGGAACTAACAACGAGTAACGCAGAAATTTCCCGGGATGGGACTCAGCTCACAGGCTGAGGCATCAACACAGAAATGTCTGCATACAGAAATGTCCAACAGGACTGATTCTGCCTCTGCTGAATCCACTGCACACAGAATATTTGGCAACTAAAGCTTGCCCATCCAGGTCTGCAGGGGACCCCAGGTCATCTCTAGGACTCAGTATTTATGAGAAAGCCCTGGAAACAGGGATCAGGAGCCCCTAAACAAGGCACATGCATGGATTGCACTGCACTAACAAATGAAGGAGTTTCTTGAGTCCAAGGGGAAACACAGTGCAAAGAGCAGGAAAGCAAAGGGAAAGGTGTTCGGACAGTGTGGAGTTACAGGAGAGTAGATGGATGTTTCAATCGGATTAAAATTAGGTCAGTTCACAGAATCACAACCACACACTGGGTCAGGTTGGAAGGGACCACAGTGGCTCATCTGATCCAACCTCACTGCTTCAGCAGAGCCAGGCCCAGAGCACATGGCACAGGAGTGTGTCTGGGCTGTTCTGGAATATCTGCAGTGAGGGAGACTCCACTCCCTCTCTGGACATCTACTCCAGAGCATGTCACCCACACAGGAAAGAATTTCTTCTTCATGTTCAGGTGGAACTTCCTGGGCATCAGTTTGTTGCCTCTTGTCCCATTGCTGGGCCCCCTCGAGCAGAGCCTGGTCCATCCTCTGGCCCCTCCCTCCCTTCAGATGTTTGTAGACATTGATGAGATCCTCTCTCAGTCATCTCTTCTCGAGGCTGAACAGCCCCAGCTCCCTGACCTTATCCCAATTCTGTTTAAATTTTGCAAAGGAAATTTTGTGTTTACTTAGAAATTTAATTGTTATCCCTCTTGCCATAACAGTAAAAATGGGTTAATCATCATTAAAAATAAATTGCCATGGAACTTGGAAGGTCAGGGGAGATCAGACCCACTCCCTGCAAAGCCACACAAGCTGTGATGGCATCTATTTGCTCAGGATATTGTGAGGAAATCTCCCCCTTTCCAAGTTGCCTCTTCTGAACACACAGCCAAAAAAGCCTAATGAAATACGGAGGTCTGGGCTTATGAAATCAGTCTGGAGACAGAGGCTTTCTCACTGGAGAGATTTGAAGCAAAGCAAAGCTAGAAGGAACCTTCCAGAGCTTGGTTAGAGGCTCCCCTGGAGTCCTACAGCATTAGCACAATTAGGTTTGGGGATGACATGTAGGTACTAGCAAAACTTCTCAAGCCATAACACTGTGCAAGCAGCTTCCACAGTGACCTCATGGATCATCCCTGCTCTGTAATACCCTCGGTGTGGTATTTGTCATCTGCTGTCTTCATCCTCTAGGCTGTGGAGCTGGGCCAGCTTTCACCATCCCAGCTTTAAACAGGCTCTCAAGGCTGCAGGACTTCAACAGATTTGCAAAAAAAACCCCAAAAAAACAAAACCAAAACCAAAACAAACAAACAAACAAAAAAAACCCCAAAAACAAAAAAACCCACACACACACAACAAAAAAAAAACCCAACACCCTCACCAGGTTTGGAATTTTCAACAATATTCACCAGGACTGGAATTTCACACGTGCTCATGGCAGAAAGCAGCGCTCAATGGAGTTCATCTAATCTCTCTGTAACACCTAAAAGTTAGGAATCCAGTTAATGATACCACTTAGCCCCTGTCTGACCTCATAACAGAATGATCAGGGCCACTGAAGAGCAAGTTGCTCTGTCCTAAGGTAGATGCCCAGGACAGGTGGGATTAATTGCCTTCTAGGGGAGTTAGTCCCTGAAAAAGGAGCCAACATGGAAGCTATAAACTAGATCTTTAATTATACACACACAGAAAGTATCCAACAGCAAGTTCAGAGGGAGAGGTTTTCAAATCACCTTTCAGGGTAGTTTTAAACTAAAAAAGGAGAGATTTACCTTGGATATCAGGAAGAAATTCTTGGCTGTGAGGGTGGCCAGGCCCTGACACAGGTTGCCCACTGTTGTTGCCCCATCCCTGGAAGTGTCCAAGGCCAGGTTGGAACAACCTGGGCTAGTGGGAGTTGTCCCTGCCCATGGCAGGGGCTTGGAACTAGGTGAGCTTTAAGGTCCCTTCCAACCCAACCCATTCTGTGGTCCTATTATTTCTATGAGTCTGTAATCAGCAAACACTGTTGGCAACTCAGTATTTCTCCAAATCATTGTCAAAGTTATACCAAGCCATCGGCCAGTCCCAAACTATGAGCTGCTTCCTGAAAGGTGCAGTGATGAAAAATTGCTTCTGTTTTTCTTTTACAGGTCTTAGTTGTTCCCATCACAGCCATAAATTATTCCTTGCACACCAGACTGGTAACAACACTCCGGTCCTAAAGAAAAATGTGAATTAGCAGACCTGAGGCCAGTGACCACTTCCCAGACTGACCAGAACCACCTGCTCCAGAAAAACATACAAGTGCCCTGCACAGGATACACCATTTCCTTGCAAAAATCTTATTCTGGCCTTCAACAGCCAGATGTCACCTTAAGCCAGAAATAAAAGCCCCAAAATACTTGTTTCCATCAACTATGATAATCCTGAAGGTTTGTAATAACTCTGCAAACATTGCCTGGAAAAATTCTATTGAAAAACCTTGTATTTAAATTGGAAGAGTTTTGTTGGTTGCACCAGAGAGGATTTGGGTCTTTTACCTCTTATCTCCTGGCAAAATCACCAAGGAAGGTCAATGTGGATTGACCTGACAAACACTTAAGGCTTCTCAGCAGCCTCTCTTAAAAGAGGGATAAAAACCTTCCAGACACCCAGTGGCATCACAGCAATGATATCTGTGGGGTGTTCAGGCACTCAGCGGTACCTCCCAACTCTACCTGTCTGAAAGGAAGGTGTTTAGGCTGTTTCTGGAGTGGATGGAGAAAGATAGGCAACTCCAGACAGTGATTCATCACATCCACTAGAAAGATTCCTATCTCAGGAAGGATGAATCTCCCTCAGAAAGTGCTCAACTTTCTAGAGGGAGGTAAGATTATTAGCTCAGATAGTTGTGCATTACAGGCTAAAATTGAATTAATTCCACCCAGAGGTTCTGTTATGGGAAGGTTCTGTCACCCAACAGAGCACAGACACAACTCCTTGCACGCTTGGAAGCAGAAGGTGTGCTCAAACATCCTGAGGAAACCCTGCTTTCCAAACGGAGTTGTCCTGAGTTGGTGGAATGTTTCCTCACAGATGAACTGAATCTTCCCCATCCAACTCAAAAGGAGGTGCCTCAAGATAACTTGAGTCAGCCAGCCTTTGGCACCAGCATGAGACAAAGTCCCAGCCCATAAGCAAGTGGGTTGTTAGTGTTTGGGGTATTTTTTGACGGGAAAATTCAGTTTGCTTCCCTGAAAATTTTAAGGGCATTTTCCCCTTTTCTGTCCTTGGGTTCACTCCCAGATGCTCAGCCTGTTCCTAGAGAACTTTTCTATCTCTGCAGTTCTGGAAGGCTCCCAGACTAGTACTCCAAGAAATGAAACCAAGGTCTTTCCTTCAGAACGGCTGCCTTCCTTTGTGGCCTTTTCCCAGATCCGTGGGAAGCACATGAAAAAACACTGAGTATCCAGTGACTCCAAGGCAACCTCCAAGCACTGCTCATCCCACAACCACGCTACCTTTTCTTCCCCAATGGATAAATAGTGGTTTATATGTCTAATTTCATATCTCCACATGTTTAAACCTCTCCAGGGCTCAGGAGCCAGCTGTGAGAAATGGGAATATTAATATAATGTCAGTGCCCAGAAGGTCTCTCACTGTGGAGACACTATCTGCCCATGTAGGTTGAAGGTGGACACCAGGATCTCAAGGACCTCAAGTTCTCTGCCAAAACAGTGCAGTGGAGTCAATCTGAGCACATCCTTTCTGGCAAATCAAAAAAATGCACTAAAACCATTAGAAGTAGAAACATAGAAATGGAAAATTTTGGTGTTTTGGTTTTTTTTTTTTTTTCATAAAACACAAGAGTTTGATTTTTGTTTTTCAAGTCGGATTCTCAAGGGTGCTGAGGTTAGAGGCACAGACCCAAGTTCCTGGGAGTCAAACCAGGGTGTGAGCCATGTGAACGTTCTTCCCCCCTGGTAAATATGAACCATCTTGTGTTTATTGCAGGGAAAGAGCATTCACACGGGCAGTTACCACAGAAAAACTGGCATCTTATTAGTTCACACCCTAACTTACCTCGTGGTAATTTGTTCATGTGCCCATCCCCTAAGGTGCCATTCCCAAAGTGAAGTTGGAGGACGCAATGTCCCCTTTAAACTCCCAGTCAGCAACTTGGTGGTTATGGCACTTACCCATGGTATGGGAAAATGAGCTTCATAAGTTTCCTCTGCTTGGTTTGGAGCTTGGGTTTTGAACCCAAGTTTCCCAAATCTCAGCAGCACACCCTTGCCAATAGATTATGCTGTCCCACAGAACTACCTAATCAATTATTCACATTGATTGAGGCTCGGCCAACACTGGGGATTCAGCCAGGAACCTCTGGAGCTCTGAGCAGGAGTTCTCAACACCCATCATACCCAAGACCTGGGTGCAGATCAGGATGGGGAGCACAGGGATGGATTTTGCAAGTGCTGAAGCCCACAGTGGGATACACACAGAAGTTCTGCAACTCTGCCTTTGCACGCCCCAAAACCCCATCCAGCTCCAAGCCAAGTTTTGCTGCATGTTGTCAGATATATACAAGCCTTAACTGGGCTCCCTCTCTCTCCTGCGATGGGATGGGAGATGGGACTGAGATATGCCAGCAATTTACATACATTATTACTGTATGTCCCTGATAGCATGTATAATAATGTGCTATGTATCAGCCCAGCACAGGAAAGACTCTCCCTGCTCTCAGGCTGGATCTCAACCTGCGTGACCCAGCTTGGTGCCTGCACATTGAAAACGAACAGAACTGCCCAGATATTTAAGGATAAACACAAAGCAAACACAGCATTTTCCTGGCCCAGAATCAAAGTGTGAAGCAACCAGTAGGATCAAGACCTAAAGGAGCTCGGAGTCCTAAGACACGAGACAAAAAAATTGCTCCAAAGCTGCACTTTCCTGGCCCAGAATCAAAGTATGAGAAGCAACTTGTAGGATCCTAAAGGAGCTCAGAGTCTAATTAGATTGTTCCTAACTCTGTTGCAGTCAAAGGAAGTTTTCCTTTGAGTTCCACCTGTCCTCAAAGTAGAAGCTAAAGCTAAGAGGGATATGTGCATCTACCTATCTATGCATATACATATAGGCATTTGTGTTATATATCTATTTAACTACCTTCCTTCATAATGCATTCTTCTCTCCAAAGACTCCTGAAAGTAGTTCTTAACTGGACTTTTCTAGGAGGTGTACTGGGAGCTGCCAACACCAATCCACCAGGGAAGTGGGTGCACTTTCACATCTGCCCTGCTCTTGTGCTGTGGCTTTGTTCTCAAACCCTTCATCACCCCCATTCCCTCTGTCTTGTGACAGGTGAGGATCACAAGGATGTGTGTCCTGGTATGGGAGAGAAGCTGTGGCTGGGAAACACAGACCTCCAAAGGATTGGAGTCCTCCATCCTCCTTAAGCCTGAGGAAAAGGTCCATTCACTTCCCTTCCTCAGCCACAGGATGCAATACGTCTGTGAAGAGATTCACGGCACGACCCACTCACTCCATGTGTTCCTTCCTCCCATAAATCACATCACCAGAATGAGGAGGACATGGGAAGAAACCCTCTAATGATCAGAGGGTTGGAGCGACTCTCCTAGAGAGCTGAGACTGTCCAGCCTGGAGACGAAAAGGCTCTGGGAAGACCACATTGCAGACTCCCAGTACTTACAAAAAGAGAGGGAGAGGGACTTCTTACACAGGCAGATTGTGATAGGACAAGGGGAACAGTTTTAACTGTGAGCAGAGATTTAAGTTAGATGTTAGGAAGAAATTCTTCACTCAGAAGGGTGATGAGGCACTGGATCAGGCTGTGGATGTCCCATCCCTGGAAGTGTCCAAGGCCAGGCTGGATGGGGTCCTGAGCAATCTGATGCGGTGTGTATGACAGGGGGTTGGAACAAGAGGAACTTTAAGATCCCTTCCAGCCAAAACCATTCTGTGATTCTATGAAACAGAAGATGAGCAGGTGAAAAGAAAAGCAGGAGTTATTCTGTGGGCACTGAGATTAGTGAGCACTGACTCCTCTGTGTTTGGATTTGGGATGTCCAGGGAGCATTGCACACATTCACATGTGCATTCTCACTCACATGCACACACACTGCAGCCCCTGGGAGGCCACAGATCACAGCTCTCCTCTAGTTAAATGTCCATTTTTTGTGAGACTTGTGGATACCAGGTATTTCTGAAAACCTCTGCCAAATAAAGCTCATTGGGCCAAGAGGTTCAAATGTCATTATGGAGACACACAAGAAGCAGGATTGCTTAAGTCTTGGATCATGTTAAAACTAGTTCTAAGAGGTGGAATAGAGGAGAAATGGATCTAAGAGCCCTTCCATGAAGTCCCTCTTTGTCCCCAGCCCCTCTAGGACCATGAAGACCATGACCTGAAGGACATCAGTCTCTTTGCACAAGCTCTCCCCTTGCAATCACTCTCCACTTAAAGACTCTTTGGAAGGGCCAGAATTTCACAGAAAAAGGGACCAACTTGGCTGAAAATAACACAAATCACACCAGAGGTCTCTTCATCTATTATTTCCTGAGATTAAAAATAAAGTCTAGCTCAGCATAGTAGTGCCCAAGGCTAAGTTCATGCCTAACTTAGCACCCAGACAGTTTTAACAGCAAAACATATGTAGAGACCTGATATTTAGTCAGTTTGGAGTTCACATCACTTCCCTCACTATTCCATTATATTGGTGCCACTGCATTCTTCTGGCATCAAGGAAAATCCCAGGTATCTTTTCTGACATCTTTAAGATCAAGGAAATTGAAGATAAACCAAACTCTTCCTCATTCACAGTAACAGAAACAGTCTGGGAATTTGAGGACTAGACAGCACAAGTGTATGAATAAATCTGTACAGATCTTATCAGCAAGGTCAGCACAACAATAAAAATGTGAAGCTCAGAAGACAACGTAAGCTGGTGAGTCCTGCAGCAGTGATTTCAGAGTCATGATTGGCTCTGAGGGTGGTCTCTGCCATGGTGTCTCCACTTGGCAGCTCACCAGTGGTTACGAAAACTAGTCCACGTGACTAATTCTTTGACAAATGATGCTTCTGCAAGAACACTTCTCCTGAATCAGCCTTTGCATTGCAGGCTGACACCACAGAAACCAAAGAGGTCAGATTTCTGCAGGAATACAGATTCCTTGTCTGTGGGGTCCTGCAGCTGAGGGCAGGATGAAGGATTTGGGCATGATGGAGTTAGAGCAACTGACCTAACCTTGTTCACCCAGGAGTCAGGCACCCAACTAGTCATCTTGGTTCTCCTGATCACCAGCACAGAGAGGTCGGGGGAGTCATTGCCTCCAAAGACTGACAGCAATGATAGGTCTGGTGAATCACAGCCAGGAAGTATCAACCTCCATTCATTGACTGCAAAGGGAGCTGAGGTGACTCCCTCAGGTGGGATGACTCCCTCAGATGGGATGTCCAGCTCTGAGATGGAGTATGATGAGTCCATCTCAGCACGCCTGTGGTGCGTAAGAGCCATGTACGTCTTCACAACCCAGAGAACAAACCTGACCTGACCACTCACGGTCTTTGCCACACTGACTCAGGTGTGTCCAGCTGTTATCCTCACCCCAATGCTGGTTTGGCGTTTTTAACAGCTAGTCAAAGGTAACTCCAGCCCA
Source organism: Acropternis orthonyx (assembly GCA_035583155.1). Taxonomy (NCBI): domain Eukaryota; kingdom Metazoa; phylum Chordata; class Aves; order Passeriformes; family Rhinocryptidae; genus Acropternis; species Acropternis orthonyx. The sequence continues at coordinate 1,513,753 of JAWWEU010000081.1, read as the reverse complement.
GCTTTTCCTCCTGTACCTCAGGCTCAGCTCACCAAGCCCAGACTGTGCATTGCAATGGGATGTGGGCACCTGTCTCTGCCAGAGCCTGGAGGACGCTGTCTTGTTTCCCCCATTTCTGATTCACATCTGTCCGGGTCAGCAAACTCTTTATTTAGGCTTGTGAACGGCAGAGAAGGAATATGACCAGAGGTCCCATGTCCCAGGTATGTGCTTTACCCCCTCAGTTATCTTTTCCCTCTGGTTTATCACAGAGTCTGCAATTCATTAGATAGTCAAAGTCCTGCATATCACCCTGCCCTTCTCGTACTAGAGATTGCCAAAATTGGGCTCTTGAATACCAGAATCCAAACAAGACCCTGTTTTTTCCCTATTTTTGGGGCCTGTGTGCAGGTCAGAATTTCCCAATTTATCCCAAAATGCAACAGGAGCATCTGCTGGCAGACACCAGCATGGTACCTGTGGCTGTAAATATATGCCAGGCTACATAAAGCTTGAATTAGTTTCTCTATTAGAATTTGGAGACTCTTCTGGCCAACATGACAGTTTAATTGCAATTTCAGTGGAGCTGTTAGAATGCTGTGCTGAGAACACCCTGCCTTGTGTCAGGACTGAGTTTGAACCCTTCATTCACCAGGAGACTGATACTCCACATTCCATCTGCAGGACAGATGGACTCTCTGCTCCTTTCGATCACAGACTTCCCATGTGCCTGTGGGCAAGTTGCACCAAGGATTTCAGTGGCCACTGAATTAGCATTTCCCTGTCTGATTCCCGATCTTCTGCTAATGTGTCTTATCTATTCTCTTTCAACTCAGTTGTTTGCCCCATCTGTCTGGGCCTTATACTCAGGCAAGAACCAGTTCCCACTGTGCCCTTATTCTTCTGTTGTGACTCTGAGGTTTTGCAATCAATCCACTAATATCCATGACCCCTCCTGGTAGGAAAAGGCTGTGATCCAGTAAGCTCCTTCCTTATCCAGACAATATTCCTGTTAGTAATGACTTCAGTGTTGACTACCTCCTATATCCATTACTTCTTCCCAATTCTGATTTAGGTTTATTTAATCCAGCCTGGGGCATGTGAGGACGGATGAGATGATTTCTGGATCAAATGATTTAACAGTGGGAGAAGCTGTTACACCTATTTTTGCAAACCCACGGTGGGATTCATCTCAACTAACCTAAGGTACCTAATCCTTGGACAGCTAAATCTGTGCTGCCTAAATTCTGTTCTCTCTATGGCATTTGAGAAGAAATAAACACTTGAGGGGAAAAAAAAAAAAGGCAACAGAGCTAATCCACTTCTCCTCACATTCAGAATGAGCTGAGGATATTCATGGAGCAGTCACTGCAATCCACTGACAAGGGGCAGCTCAATAAAATCAGTTAATTGATCAGGTTGCAGCAATGCCATCGATAAGTCTGAGGCATAAAGCACGAATGAAGTGTCTAAGTAGCCTTGCATTTCCCTCCTGTCCTTCTCCACTCAGCCTCTCCTTGTTTTGTCTGAGCACTTCCACCAGCAAATCTTTCCACAGGATGACCCAACCACACCTCTGCTAATGCTGCAGAAAAACAGGGCTTGGAAATCAGGCTGCCTCTTTTTCACTCACAGATTTACACTATTTGTAAATAGGAGCATAACCAGGTTTGGAAAAAAAAAAACCAGCATGCTTTGTTCAAGCCTGCTGGAATGGGCTTCCCAATCCCTGAATCCTTCACTGTAGGAAGATAATGGACTACATCAATATGCACTTCAAGAGGTTGGATGGGGCTCTGAGCAACGTGGTCCAGTGGAAGGTGTCCCTGCCCATGGCAGGGGGCAGAACTGGATGATCTTTAAGTCCCTTCCAACCCATCCTATGGTTGTATGACCCGGGGAAGGGCTTGAAGGAAACTGTTGCAGGATTTTTAAGTTTGGGGCTGGGGGGGGGTGTGTGTGTGTGCGCTTTTTAAGGAGGTGGAAGGTGGGATGGTGGACCTCGGCGGAGCTCTGGAGCTTTGGCTGTGGGTGACTCTACACCCTGATGGCAAAACCATGTATAGAGTATTAATTCTATAAGTGTTAGGAAGGAACTCTTGGCTGTGAGGGTGGGCAGGCCCTGACACAGGTTGCCCACAGAGGTTGTGGAAGCTCCATCCCTGGAAGTGTCCAAGGCCGGGTTGGACGGGGCTTGGAGCAGCCTAGACTACTGAAAAGTGTCCCTGCCCATGGCATGGATGCTCTTTAAGTTCCCTTCCAACCCAAACCATTCTAGGGTTCTATGATCCTGGCATCCACAGAAGGATACTGTCCTCAGAGCCTTCAGGACGGCTCTGCCCCCTATTCTGAAGGAAACCACAAGGAGAGGCAGAACTCCTGTGACACACAGGATCGATGTGGTCCCCAACTCTCCTGCTCTGGATCACTGAGACAACTTATTCCACATTAAATCCATCTGGATGGCTCTTCCCACAGAAGAACACATAAGAAACTGATACTTCATAAGAATTCCCTTCAAACACCCTTTTGAGATACGGGATTTTTGCTCAGCTCTTCTGGAATGCAACAGCAGAACTTCAAGTGGAGGGTTTTCAAAGGTAATCTGGTCACTGAAGATGCCCATTGAAGGGTCTTTCAATGGAAAACCCCTCTATCAGCATTCCACAGGTCTATATAGATCACAAGATGCTCCTAGCCTTTGGGAGTGTATTCAAAGCAAAAAGTCATCTGTCTAAAGGCAGGTGTCTTTGCCTGTTCTGCTCATCCAGGATCCTCTTGGAAAACTGGCACAGCTGGGATGTGATTCATCCCATCCAAAAGTACACGTCTGACATATGTCAGATGAGTCGCATCTTACTTCTCTGCAATAATCCTAAAGGACACTGGGCTGGAGACTGCAAAAGCTTCAAGAAGATTCTCCCTCCAGGAGGGAGAGAAATCAAACATGAATCTCCCCAAAACCCAGTGTTACCCAGATTTTTGTGCCTCTGAAGGAAGTGTGGCTCTACAGATTCTACAAATCCTGTCTGATGCCAAGTGATATTTCCCCAGTCTTCACTGGGATTTGGATGGAGTCCTACCTGTCCAGGCTGTCCCATTTCTTCCCAGCTACTGTAGGCTCATAAAAACCCAGGAATTCTCCCTTAAGTGTGTCCCCCAGCCTGCAAAGGATTTAGAGTTGTTTTCTGTCATGCCACACAACACTGTCTAGCAACAGGCTCTATTGTTGTCCTTCTGGGGGCAGAGGGACAAACTGAATGGAAGGCTTGGCAACTGTTCAAGGAGTTTCACTCCTGCCTTCCCACCCCGTAGTAAATATCTCTATTAGACAAGGTGCACCCTTTGGAAGCACAAGGAAGTCCTGCTCTGCTTGGCTTCGTTTCACAGGCTCGGCTATGACAGAGATGGACTCTGCTCCATCCCACAGTGGGAATTCTGTTGACAGAATTCTTCCAGAAATCTCCCTGGAAACATGAACGTGCATAATTTTTGCCATAAAGCTGCATCTTCCAACAGAGATGCAGAGTAAATACAAAGCTAGGAAGTGAAATTAAGAGATGCAGACTGGGAAAAGGGAAGAGGCTTTCGATTTCAGAGAACTGAAAGAAAGACAAAATCAGAGGAATTCTTGAAATGCAGATACAACTCTTGCATTAATCAGAGTGACTGTGTCCCTCTGCTGAGATAACCCATGACAGGGACACAAGACAACCACTTCGTATCTCTTTTTAAGAAGTTCAGAGATAAAGTTCCATTACAATCTTGAAGGTAATGACTTGTGGCTGTGGTTGGAGGAGGGTGGGAGGCTCTGGATGTGTTCATGGATAAGGAGCATGAGGAAAATGTATTTGTGCTCCGGAGAGTCCTGGATTAGAGGCAGGATTAAATATGTTACGGAGGAAGCCGCAAAACACTCAAGGCTTAGGCTTTCAGCAGCTGCGTTTAGACATGGCAAAATACAATTACAAAATACAATTTGGTGTGGATTTGCTGAGGAGAAGGGTGGACTAGAGGTTTTTAGTGCCAGCCTGGATGGAATGAATGTTCCTGCAATAGCTGCACCCATTCCAATACACCCATGGACACTAGAGACCTTATTAAAACACAGGAAAATGATGGAGAAAAAGTCCATGACTTGAGCCATGTGAAATTATGCCAGGCAATGGGAATTGCAGATTTTAACAGCTGGGAAATAGGCAAGTGAGCAAACCTTCCAAGGGGATTCCCTGTCTTGGGTATCATCTGACTAAGCCTGGATGACAGTGGCGGAGATACCTCTGAGCTGGTTTCCTCAACTGCTCCACAGTCACAGAGAGTTTAACCAGTCAAGCTCCAGCAAACAACTCAGACATGAATTGTACCATAAGAAGGATCCATTTCTCTCCTTCAAAGAAAGAACCCAAGAGCTCCTGGCTTGGATGGAGACACCAAAATTGCAGACACATAATAGGCAAAGTGGATTCCACCCCAAGGCTTTGCTCAGTTGCCTGCAGATAGACATGGAGTGCCACTGAGATGATCTGGGGTCTCCTTGACTGACCTCCATCTGCTGCTGAGAGTGGATTGTGTACAGTCCCTGCCAGGCCTCTGAGGACAACCAGGATGCCACCAAGAATTTTAACTAGAACATGTCCATGGGCTCTTTATGGGAACCTGTGCATCTTCATTTTTGGCCTAGATGTCATTCCAGGGAGGTGTGTTTAAACTGAACACTAGGAATGATGCACGGCAACCAGGAGAGGTTCCAAACCTGTGATGGCCAGAAATGTGAGGATCTGCCATGACCTGAGCTCAAGGAACCCCTGAGGCACCCTGAGCCTTCTAAGCAAACTTGCTCAAATACACTTTGAGCCTACAAAGCTCCTGTGAAAGGGGAGAAATGACCATCCCGGACACCTGGAATACCTTGTGAGGCCACTGATGTGAGAAGGGAACCAGCCCATGTGCTAAAATATGATCTTGGTGAAGCCTGAGAGTGTGCAAAGATGCCAGAAGAGAAAAGCATTTCACACCAACAGGGTGTGGAGGAATATCCACGCTGGAAAAGAGTCACAGCACTCCTGCTAATAATTATCACTATATCAATACAAAGCATAACTGACTATTATTAACACCAGGACAGAAACTGTGATGAGGAGACCAAAGGCACCTTGAACTCCTTTGATGGCTCAGCCTCCACAAATGCAAAACTCCCTCTGAGTAGCAGCAACATCCAAGTGGGAAGGGGACTGTGAATATGCAGGTGACAAACCAGGAAGAGAGACAAACAACACCTTTGTGATGCAGAACTGCTCTCCCCTGGCTTCCAGGCTGGTTTGAAAAGCTGTGCCCTATGTTAGGAGTTCAGAACAAGGGAGTTAATGTATCAGTTCTTCTCCCCTCCCTTTGTTTTTTGCAAGTTCCAGTAGAATTTGGAGTGAATTTACGAACTGATAAATTTTAAAATTTTGTGCTAAGATGACAACAGGACTTAAAATAAATATTTCCACTTTTAAAGGGACATAAGGGGAGAAAAACATCAGGAATGGCCTGGGATAGATAGAAAGAGTTGGCATAGACAGTTTCAGGGGTGGCTTTTCTGCAAGACCAACCCTGGGTCTGATCCAGCAAAGCCTTGGTGGATACACCATGGGAGGGGCTCCTGCCCGTTCAGACACCGTTGAATATTCCTCTGCTTTCAGCATTAAATCCCACTGAATTTGTCTTGGCTCTTAAGACGTGACAGCAAAGCAGAAATTTGTTTAGTGACACATTTTAGGCTGGGAACACTCTTGCTGCAGCCTTGGGGCTGTGCCCCATCCAGCATGTGGACAAGGCATAGGTGCTCTGCCCAACAATTCCCCCCCTGTTATTTCCCCTTCCTTGCCACTGTATTTCATGGGTTTAACTGGCAACATCACCCCAGCACTGGTCCCCACAGAAAGCACCAAACTCCACATCACAGAAGACAGTGGATGCCTATTTTGAACATCCTTCTTTCCAGCCATGACCTCCAGACCTCCTGCACACTCCTCCTTCCAGCTACCCTCTTTGGCCCCACAGGGTCTCCTTTGGGATCCAGAGCAAGATCACGAGTCCAGCTCTGCTCTGGGAAGGAAATTTCAGCAGGGGTGTCGGTGGGACTGGTGGGAGGAGGCCCTTGGGATGATGCTGTGAGCTCACACCCCACTGTGCTCACCATCCTGGGAATAAGCTCTGCTGTCCCAAGGGAGCATCCTGACTCAGTGCCCGGCGGATTCCTCCCGCCTCCCCGCGACACGCTTGTGCAAGGCTTGTTAAGTGCTGTCATTATGCCCAATAAAGCCCTTTGAAATGCGGCCGGGCCATTTGAATCACGAACTCGAGGAACGCGGGGCGGCCACATCAACCCGCGGTTGTCCCGTTGGGCTTTTCCTGCGCTCCCAAACGTGCAAGGGAAGCGATATTTGCTCCTCGTGGGGTCTCACATGGAATAACCTCCTTCCCTCCGCTGCTTTGCACTCTTGCTAACAACCATTGATGCAGAGAGTCGCAGTCCCTGTCTGGAGAAGCAGCAGCATCGCTGCAGGGCTGGAGCGGAGCTGGCTCATCCCAGCTGCAGGAAGCGGGATGCAAGCAGGAAAGCGATCCCATAGATTTGGGATGGAGACAGCAGTGACTCAGCCTGCTTTCCCCGGGTACAACCAGCAATCCTTGGCTTTTTTTTTTTTTTTTTTTTTCCCCTTAGGAAGCAAAAATCCAGGCTGATTCTTTAGAGGGAATGGTCAAAAAGTCTTTTTTTGGCCAACAGAAATCAATGTAATGCCCATTCCCCTGTTCCAGCTACTCTGGTTGGAGATGTCCCTGCTCATTGCAGGAAGGTTGGACTAGATGACCTTTAAAAGGTCCCTTCCAACCCAAACCACTCTACAATTCTAAATGCTCAAAACTTTCCAGAGGAGAAGTCTTAGAGGTATTCAAGTATCTGTAAATGACATTTCACCTCTGGGGTTACCAGAAAAGGGCTGGGGAGCAAAATGACTCACTTCTTATCTTAGTTAGGAAGGACTTGCTTGTTTGATGCCTTCATTCAATGCTTTGAATATCAAGTTGCTGCTTTTCAGGGTAATTTATCTAATCAACTTCTCTTAAAATTGAAACAAATAAGCACTTAATATGTAGCAGGACAACACAATTTAATTAGATGAGTCTGACATCTGAGTAGATGAGGGATTTCCTCTAGCACACACTGGGTTTTCTGGGAGAGTCCCAGCCCTCTCTGTGTTTCAAACAGGGGCTTCCTGCTATGACCTTGCAAAATTTTCAGTTCCTGCTGTGAAAAAACCTTCTTGTGTGATCTTGGTCCAGTCATTTAATCTCACCAAACAGCTGTTCCGTGCCTGGACTATGCCAGAAGCAGCATAAAGACCCTTAGAGTCTGTTTCTCCAGTGCCACCACGAGAAATGGAGGTGGGAAATAACATCCCTTACCCTTTGCAGGCTACATCCTATGCATGGAATGGGCAAGAGATGGGTTTTTACCACTGACATCTACACAGCCTGATCCCCTTGATCCAGTTCCCTCCACTCCACTGAAATTTGGGTGCCAATCACCCATCCTGCCCTCCTGAAATTCCAAACTGGTGGATGTGTTGGTACCTAAACACGGGCTAAATGAGCATTCCATGACTATAAACCGCCTGGCAAAACAGGGCCATGTCAGGTCCTGTTGTAACACAGATAAAAGTGTGTAAAGACAATTCCCAAGCTTTGGGGCAAGGGTGGGAGAGGGCCACATGTAGAGGGATTGCACTCGGTACTGATGGATGTTAAGGTGGCTCCACTGCAGGAGGGGAGGAGATGAACAGGAATGTCATCACCTCGGGAATGTCAAAACCCTCAACCCCAGCCAGTGGAGCAGGGAAATGGAGAGATGCAATTCATACTTCCCAGCTCTAGGGATTGCTTCAGGAGCCCTGGTGCCAGCACACACGGCTCAGGATGGCCCTTGGGTGACCTTCCATGGCTCTGCCTCCCTCCTGGCCAAGGAGGGATTTATCATCTCTCCCATTTATTGCTCTCTGCCAAACTAAGCTTTGCTTTCTCAAGAACTCAGATTGGTTCCGCAGGATTTGCAACCAGAGGAGAATCAGGTTTCTTGTGGGATCCAGAACCTGGTCTGGCTTTTCACTGTGTAAACAGGGGCTGTTCCACCCACCTCAAGGGGAAACGGATCCCAGGGGGGACCTGAACCAGAGCATAAGCCAGGACTTCACCCATGCACTGCTCTCGCTGCAGTGATGCCATCACACAGGGGCAGGTTCAGGTGTTGCACCTGAGGATTGCTGGAGAAATGCCACCGGGTTACTCGTGTGCCTGTTGGCAAAGCTCCCTCCCACCCCGCTCCCGTGCACTGACACGTCCTGAACTGCAAAAAAGAGAGATGGAAAGATCTGTTGGATCACTCTCCCCAGCCCTCATGCAAAGTGGACACTGCAGAACATCACGGGCTTTTCCAGCTTCATCCTACATGGGTGGGCAAACTGACAGAGCTGCTGTGACCAGCGGTGGGGAATAAGAAATCAAAACCATGTCCCAGCCAGCAAAATGTTTCCAACAGACATCCTGACATCCTTCATGTCGTCGTCTCAAAGACCAACAGTCCTGTCCCCCCCATCCTGATGCTGGTGGCTCGAGCTGATTTCCTTGCCCAGCTCGTTATGGGGCCGATCCCACCCCATCCCACCCCACTCTGGATGTGACACGGGTGTTACAGAGAGCAGCACAGGGGACAGGACCCCCACCATGACCAGCACACAGAGGAAGGGACAGACTATTCCCGCCCCAAAAGCGATGCCACCACATCAGATCCCAGCCAGTGCCTATCTCCTTCCATGAGACATCCTCTTCTAGTCCCTCTCCAGGCACAAACGTCATCCACACACATCCCCAGAAAGCCCCAAAGTGCCTCACACCCAGGAAAAATGACATTTGAGATGCCAGTTAACTCTTAATTCAACCCAGAGAACCTTTCCTGGGACCATCTCCCCTCGTACCAACATCCTGGGCTACAGGAGGTTAAGACTCCCAGCACAGAAGCTTTGTGTTAATTTTTATTGCTGTTTCTTTTCCCTCCTGAGCCAAACCCTTCTCCCTTGTGAGGAATTTCTGTGCTCTGGCTGTGTTCAGACCAAGTCAGGCCAGATACCACTGATTAAAAGATAAAAAGAAATAAAATCAAATGCTTTTTCCCTGTGGAGTCAGTCAAGGCAGTGCCAGTTACCTGGAAAAAGTTTTCATTTTGTTTGTGCTGCTACTGTGACTCCACAAGGACCCCAGACTCCCACAGGACAGGCAACAGGTTACATCTAATCCTCCCCTAGCCATGAGTTCTGCTTCTGAATTTCCTAAGTCTTCCTTCATTCCTTCCAATCTCTCTCTCTCTTTTTTTTTACTTTTTTATTTAACAAACCCCAAAATGAACAGTACTAACACTTAAAAAAAAAAACAAAACCAAAACAAAACAAAGAAAACCCGAAAAACAACACATCTTTGCTCTTAATCTGGCCCCCTGGGTGTGGAAGAGCCTGTTGCTGCTTCCCAGTAGCTCCTTTAGGTTGAACAGCTCAGTGCTGCTCTGCTGGAGAAGGTCCCACGGGGTTACTGTGGCACAATAAATCACGTCAGCACATCCCTAAAAACTTGGCACATCAGTTCCAGTGGGAACTGGTCCCTCTCACTTTAGTATCCTTAAATCATTATTTTTAAAGCCTACTTTATCCCAGTCTGTAAATACATTATTTCCTGCTTTTAAGGAGCTCCTGTGGGTTCCCCTGACTCCATGATCGCTGAAAGGACATGGATGGAGCACGGGAGCATCACTGCTCCAGAGGAACCTTATCCCTTTTGCTCCACTGCACTTTTCCCAAGGGTTCCAGGCATCTGGATCCACCAGCACTGCTTGGCCTGATTAAACAGGTGCCCCTGTGCCATGGTGGGAACAGGAATTTAAAGAGCTCAGCCAAGTAAGAAGCTGTAAGAGTAGACAGAACTTACAGCAACAGAAAAGTGTCCTTTGCACCCCGCTGACAAATGCATACTTTATATTTCCCCTTTTTTGGGGAGAATAATTAAACAAAACCTACAGGAAAATATAATTTCTCAGTCCCTCTTTTTGCACAGATTTTCTGCAAGTGTAAATATCCACAGTCCTACGTGCTTTAGGTTGAGTTTGCTCCTTAATTAGAAACTATTACTGGGGAGGGGACACAATTTGGGGATGGTAAATTACAGATTTTCTGCTGTGAACAATCAAATCACTATGAGCTGATACAGGAAAGGCTTTAGAGGTGGCTGAGATGGGGTGTTTGCTGCTTGCATGGCCAGACTAAAAAATTCCTGGTCCTCTCTTCAAGAGAGAAAACAACACCAGCACATACACAAAAAGAAACACCCACTACCCACACACAAAATAAGAAACAATCCAAAGAAAGAAAAGGGTAAAATTAAATTAAAATAAAATCAAGCAGCACCATCGATTTACTAAATCAGCTGGTTTGGGAGCAGCTGTCCTGGACTAGGAGACAAGGAACTTCACTCCAGCTATTGGGGTGTGCATGGATGTAGCCAGGGGACCCCTGTGCCACCCTCCAGGCCCTGATTCCCAGTCTCCAGGGCTGCTCCCCATCTCCAGCCAGAGGGGTGGCTGTGGGTTTATATCTTGCTTGGGGATAAATAAAGAGGGAAAGGTTGAAGATAAATAAAGAGAGAAAGGGATGGGTGGGAGGGGGAGGGAGAGGGAATTTAGGCAGCCAGTATAACAGATCCCGGACTCTCCTCCGACTCCCCCCACCCCAACCAAACCCTCCTTTGCATTTCCATGGCCTAAGGGGGGTTTCTCTTCCCGAAAGAAACGTCTAAAACCGCTGGTTGGCACCGGGGAAGGATGATAAAAACAACCACTCCAAAACCCCAAAGTGTCGCCGCCGCCGCCGCCCCCCTGCACACACCTGATACCCCGGCTTGGGAAGGGACCTCCTGCCCCTCTCCATCTCCTCCTTCCCAGCCTTTTCCCACCCCCGACAGCCGCTTCTCCCGCAGCTCCGGGAGCGGAGCGGGGCTGCGGGGACAAGGGACCGGGGGGACCCTTCGCTCCCCTCGCCGGGTGACAAGGGAATATTTATGTTGGTATTAGAGGAATGCGTTTCCTTCTCCAATCAGGAATGCAACCGGAGTTTCTAATTATAAGTTAGATGGTGGCTGGGAATAAAAGATTGCTTTTTAATGACTCCCGTCCAGGTGCTCTTTCTGCCTGTCTTCCCAAGAACACATTTGCATTTTATTGCTTTTCTCCCATCCCAACGAATTCCCTGCTTTCAGACATACCTGAAATAGTTGGAGAGGCTGCTGCCTTCAACACCCTCACCTCTGCACCGCCGGCCGCGGGGGGGACCGCGGATCTCTCCCGAACCCCGCGACCGGCTTGGGGAGGGGGGAGCAGCGATTAAACGCACTTAGAAAATTAATTATTACGATGAGGATGTTTTGGTTGGTTGTTTTGTTTTGTTTTGTTTTTTTTGGTGGGCGCTTCGGCGTTATTCGCATCGCGGCCGCGGAGCAGCCCCCGCGGATCCTCCGCGGAGCAGGAGCCTCCCCGCGCCCGGGCTTCCCTGAGCCCAATTACCTCCGCGGGGTAATTAGAGCAGATCGTGCAGTTACATGCCTTGCCCAGCACCATTTGCTTTTTGTGGGGGAGTGAGAGAGAAAAGGCTCTTAAAGGCGTAGGGTGCAAAGCGCGGAAAAGACAGAAATGAGGGCCCGCGACCCCCAAAAAGTGCGCTATCCCGGGGGAAAGGGGCGCGCAGGACCCGCCGAGCCTGCGCCGGGCTCAGCTCCCCCAGCCCCGTCTCCGCTCCCAGCTCTGCCTTCCCAGCACCCAGGTTGCTGAGCCTTCACCTCCTTTCTCTCTCTTCTCATTCCTCCCC
>JAWWEU010000081.1:1484568-1501813 GCA_035583155.1 Acropternis orthonyx | reverse complement strand
CCCACCCCCCTCCTTATTTTTTTTATTTCTTTCCCCCTAAAAATTCCGTAAAGCGAAGGGGCAAAAAAAAAAAAATCCCAAAACTTTTCATCCTTTCCCCCCCTTCCTTCCACCTGACTAGCTCGAAATCACCTTGAAATGCTCATGTCAACTTGTATCATTATCTCTTTAATTCAGGCAGCGCCTTTTGTTCTTCACAGGAGAGGATCAAAGCACTTAAAAAAAAATAACTTTCCGATCGCTCCCTCTCGCTCTCTCTCTTTTACAGTAGGAGAAGGAGAGATCAGGTATAACCCAGTCAAAATAAACAAAGTGAATGCATAAATAAAAGAGGTGAAATGCAGGTTCTAAGAACTTGCTGGCGCTGGAACAATCCCACCTCTTTAGCTGAGTGGCAACGAAAGGAGAATTTCAAGTCATCTTAAGAGCAGGGGTTGCAGAGAAAACAGAGGAGGGGAAAAATAAATGAAAATGAGAGGAAAAAAAAAAAAAAGAAGAAGAATAAAACTTACCACCAGATTGGGTAACTTGACAGAGCCTGACTCAACCCACAAAGAAACAGGAAATATCCAAAAGAGGCCATTGATGAAAAGTTGTCTTTCTTTTTTTTTTTTTTTTAACCAGAGTTGCCAAAAACCTTCCTTTCTTCTGAGGCAGGATGATTATTTTAATAATAATAATAACAATAATTTAAAAAAAAAAAAAAAGTCAAATGAAGTGAACTCAACCCGACCAGGTAAATCCTCTCTTGCTTCCTCTACTACTCTCAAGGAAAAAAAAAATCTCAGAGAGGTAAAAAACTCTTCTCTCAGCCAAGACACTGAAGGCAAATATTAAAAAAAAAAAAAAAAAAAAAAAAAGTTTGAAGTAGCTCTCTTAAAAAGGACCCAATCAGCACTTATTGCCAAAGGGAGAATTCTGATGCTTTGGCTTGTTCTGTCAATCAGGAGCGTGAAGTCAGGAATGAGCTAATTGCAAGGAGATAGTGTTTTAATACTCATTAGGGGGCACGTTGGCCCACAAGCCAAGGGATAAAATGTAGTTTTAAAAAGGGGAAGGAAGATTTAGGGGGTTTAAATAGACAGGGGGGACCCCTGTGGATTTGGGTAGCTATAACAACCTGCCCGGATTTCACTCCCTGGGTCGAAGCTACTAAAATGCAAAAAAAAAAAAAAAAAAAAAAAAAAAAAAAAAAAAAAAAAAAAAAAAAAAAAAAAAAAAAAAAAAAGTGTGAACGTTTTTTTTTTCCCCCTCGATTATTATTTTCTCAATTTTCTCCTTCTTGCCATTCTGTCTTCTTCTCAGATCACCATTTCCTCACGGCGTTGGTCGGGACACATTTGAACCAACTTTCTAGAAACTTTTGGTTGGTCCCTTTTTCGTTGTTTTTTTTTTTTTTTTTTCCCCTTCTTTTTTCATTTAAAAAAAAAAAAAAAAAGAGGATTTACACCCAGACATGCACACCCCCCACCCCAACCACACATACCCCTTCCCCACCAGTCCAACCAGCCAGATATCCAAGGGCTCCACTGAAGACAACTGCTAAAAAATCAACTTCTTCCACGCAAATCTCAATAAGGCTCATCCAGATCATCCCAATTTCCAGGAATCCCAGCCCCGGACATTGCGAAGGCGCTGCTGCAAACGACTTCATCCACCAGATCCACCCCACAGGGCACTAGTAATTGATCCCTTTTTAAATTTCTCTCTCTACATATTGTACCAATTTCTCTCTTTTCAGTGGCGGTGGTGGGGGGTGAGTTGGGGTGGATCCCACGGGTCCAAAAAAAAAAAAAAAAAAAATCGGCAGGTTTTTCGGTGGGGTGGAAATAAGGGGGGGGGGGGAAACAAATCATTCTTAATGTTATTATAAAGATGTAGCTCCTCGATTCTGCGTCCGTGGTTAGATTTGCTGCTCCTCTGGAACATATTGTTTAAAGCTTGCTGGATCTGGGAGCAAGTGTCACCCAGCTGACAGGCTTTGCCTTCCCCTGCCTCATTTGAAAGGGGGCTGGAGAGGCGAAAACGAGGGGATGGAGGCACTGGATGAGCGAGGAGATATTTTCTCCCTGGAATAACAACAACAATTCTCTTCTACACGATTTTTTGGGTTTTTGTAGCTGCTTGCTGCCTAGTTTTTTGGTTTTTTTTTTTTTTTTTGCTATTTTTTTGACTCCTTCTTAATTTTTTTGTTAAGGAGACGGAGGACTGGACGCGATTTTATTTCTTTCTTTGACTTTCTTTCAGTTTATCTGTGAATCAGAAAATTTCTGTGGCTCACACGGAACAAAGAGAGGTACAATTTTTAATGACTTTCTTGGAGGAAGGCTTGCAACCTTGCATTAGCTCAAATCAAAATGCGCTTTCATTCTCATTAAGAGCTGCATATATATTTTCCCTTAGTAGGGAATATTCCTATTTACACACACAGGGCTTTATATGCATATATATAAAGATATGTTTGTGTTGAGCTAGATGGAGAGATATATTCATTCTAGTGAAATTATACTAGAAATGCAGTTCATTCGGGGATATTTAAATCATTGGGAATTTGGCAGGGGTCGGGCCCTGATTATTTTCTTTAGGGTTGGATGACAAGTGATTGCAAATGTGAGCTCTGGCAAGTGCTCCGAGATCTAATCGCTCCGTGTAGCCAAGCTCGGGTTGATCCGAGCGGCTTCTCTCCTCCTTCCAGAGGGGGAATGGATGCTCTCCCCGGCTCTCCCAGCAAATCCCCGCGGTGTCGATGCTGCAATTATATGGAGAGTATTAAATCCATCCCCCCACCGCCTCCTCCAGCAGCTCCCCCACCCCAGAGGAGCCAAAGAGGCTGGAGGAGGGAGTTTTATTGCATAAGGTAGGATGAGGAAAAGGAGGAGGGTGGTGGTGTGTGAAAAATCATCTTAAGGACTTTCCCTGTGTATTAGAGAAAATCCCATCCAATTATAGCATTACTGGAAAGAACCAAACACTGAGACTTTCAAAGGAGGGGATTTCTCCGTCTTTTCAAGTGAAATTGCTCACACTGCAGACTGGAACACACACACACACACACACAGACCCTCAGACACCAGCCTGGGCGTGGGGGTCCCGGCAAAGCAGGGGTGGAGAGGGAGGAGGATGGGGCAGGACACACATCCCTTCCAGGGGTCGAGCTAATCTCCCGTCCTTTTGTTCCTGGGGAGAGATTTAAACATCCCCCAAAGCCTCTGCCCCTCCCTCCAGGAAGCACCAGGCAACTTTACCTGAAGGTACAAATTCAGCCACTCTCCCTTTTCCTCTTTGCTTTGCAGCTGCTGTTTGGGGAGGATGGAGATAATCCACTTTGTCAGAGGCACACACACACACACACACACACTCACTCGGGGTCGGATTGATTCCTTCAGCAGCAGCATCCCTGCTTTTAATGACACTGATGAAAAGGTAGTGGGGTGTGTAATGGCCATTCCCATCCCTAGGAACGCGCCTGTTGATTAATTGTCTATTATCAAAGCTACCTTTGAACCCACACCTTCAAGGGCCAGATTTTGCAATCCATTAGAATCAGGAAAAAGGCTGCCAGGGGCTTTAGGGATGCAGGACAGCCTTAGGGATGTGGGACTGCTGGCATTTGGCTGCCCAAACCCGCAGTGTGTTCTCCCAACAGCTGACTTAGGGCCTGATGGCAAAACCTGGCAAAGCTCATCCAGGCTGATCCATTGTTTTGCTTCCTTTTCCCAAATATTTGCACACTGTTTAGACATACAAGTTGCAGTGGGCAGGATCTGGTCCCCAGTGGGGTGACAGCAACATGGCTTTGGCTTCTTTGCTCTTGACGTTGCTCATCAGTGTCCAGGGAGAAGTTCTGAGGGAACAAGTTGCCCAGAGAAGTTGTGGATGCCCAGCACTGGAAGTGTCCAAGGCCGGGTTGGATGGGGCTTGGAGGAACATGGTCTAGTGAAATGTGTCCCTGCCCATGGCAGGGGGTGGAGGTCCAAACTAAATGATCTTAAAAGTCCCTTCCAACCCAAATCATTCCAGTATTCTGTTATGCCACGATAATCCTGCTGCCAGAGGAGGTGGGTAAGGTCAGTTATCAAACTGGCAAGGGGAAAAGGGGGTGGGAGGGCAGAGACTCATCGTCATGGGGCTGGTTCTGTCTTGCTTACTCATGATGATGGCCCAGCTGGCATCTTCAGGGTCCACTTGAGTGTGTCGAGAGAGCTGCATTTAGAAACATGACTGTAGTCCGTCACACCAGGGAACAGCTGCGCTCACCCGTGGTCAAAAAAGGCACATCCAGGATGCTCCCGTCCCAGGGAAGTCTCTGGAAAGGGATCAGGGCCTCGGGGAGGAGGTTTGGAGAGATCCAGGCAGGTCACCCTTCTCAAATACTCTGTGTGTCACTTGTCTTGCTCTCCTTCCCCCTCTGCCCTACATGGAGAAGGTTTGTTACGGCTGCAGGATGGGAAGATCTTCTTCATGGAGAGCAAACACAGAGCCTGGGAAGGCTCCTTGTGGGGCAGAAGGTTTTGGTGGAGGCCACCAGTGCGTTCTGCCCCTTCCCTCCTTCATGCTTGAGCTCCCACTGGTAAAATCTAATTAATGATTTGATTTTGCAAATTGCAGCCGGAACTGGGTCTCACTGGGAGGTGGTTGATCTTCCCCACTTGCAATTCACTCACTGTCTTCCCCCCATATCCCTCTGGGTCTCCATGGATTGGTGCAGCCACCACGGCAGCGTGAGAAGGCCACAGCCTGTTTTTCCTTCTATGCCAAGAAGCCCCCACTGTGCCATGTTGGGAGCACTGGGAGAACCGAGAAATCCCCACAGGTCAGCTTTGTAACCCACCCTTCCCAAAGCCAGCCCTGGTGAGGAACCCCAGGGGCATGTGGGAGTTCCTACAGATACCTGGAGACCCAGATTCCAACACATGCTGTGAGCACCAAACTTCTTATATTTATATGAAAATATCATATAAGTATTGGGGTCTTGGATGGCTGGGTGCTGGAGGCCAGGCTTTTTCACAGGTCTTTCGACTTGTGACGTCATTCTGCTTCCTTTTTTCCTTTTTAAGGTCCCTGAAGACTGGGATCCATCTCAGATATGTCATCCATTCATCCTGACTGAGAGCCACAGCAGCACGAACAGTGACAAGGTAGGTTAATGTCCACCTCATTACATTTGGAGAACAAGGCAGAAGATGGGCAACATCTGGCTCACGATGTGACTCTGGCAGAACTGGTGGAATGGTGGATTGTGTGGCTAAATTCATGTCCCCTTTCCAAGACAGGTCTCTGTGACCAGCTGGTTTTGCTGTAAAAAGGCTACAGCTGTCCAGAAGTGGGGGTTGGATCCATGCTGGAGGTGGAGAGGGCTTTTAGAACGGTGCCAAATATCCTGAAAGGACTTCACTTTTCCTACTGCCACTGTCCAATGCTTCCTGCAGAACCTGGTGAGTGGTGCCCTGGAGCCCTGAGCAGCTCAGCCCACTGCAGATACCAGCTGTGTGGTAGGTGGGGTGAATTCCTCCTGGAGCTGCATTCCTCTCTTTGGGATCTGCTTTAGACTCGGTGCCTAATCTTCAGATAGCTGAAGTTAGGTGAGATGCCTACAGGCCATGGGCTCTTCTCTGGGCTCTAAAGAGGCACTGATAGCAATGAGCAAATCAGGAGCAATTTTGGGTGGCTTTCTCAGCTCTTTAGGCTTCAAAGAGATGTCCTCAACTGGAAGAGAAGAGCAGACATGAAAGGGAACAGCAGGCATTTGACGCTGCCTAGAACACCTCTGGCTGTGGCTGCAACCTGCCCAGGTTATTCCATGCCACTGGCAGACTGGGATTTGGGCTGCTTCTGGATTCCCATTAAAAATTTTCAATATAAAAGTGTTATCCTCTGGTCACAGAGCTCATAAGAGGAATGGAGGATGGCTGAGAGCACAAGATCCCGTGCTGGCATGTTCTCAGGAGGGCAGAAAGGGTTGGATCCATGGCATGGCTCTCAGCGTGACGGAGGCAGAGCACCCAAAGAGCTGCACCAGAGTACAGCAAATCTGGACTTTCATACTCAGACTTTTACATTTCTGTCACCTCAGCTTGGGTGAAAAATCATTATTTTAAAGGAGACTTCCCTCTCATGTTGTGGGTGGCTCCAGTTTTCCCTGCAGGTGCTGGTGCTGACTGTTTCTTCCCTACCAGGCTCTGGTGAGCTTGTCCTGGCCATCCATGACTGGCTTCAGGAAGGCAGTATGTGGCAAAGCCAGGGCTTGATGGTGGTGGGGACCCTGCTCCTGCCTTTGCCACCACTCTGTGATGTGACTTTGTGCCAGTGACTTCACTGTTGATGTCCCAGCTGGATTCCTTCCCATGGGATTGTCACTGCTTTAGGACAGGACACCTTCCCTGCAAGGGCTTGAGTGGCAGCAAGACTCAAGGTGAAACTTGGGGTTCTCTGACACTTCTCCCTGCTCCTTCCCTCCGTCTCCTGTCCCCTGGCCAGCAGGGATCCGGCAGACCCACCTGCCTTCCCTGTCTCCTGCAGGACTCTCACCGGTGTAGCTTTGGCCCACCTAGTGGTACAGCAGGAGAACAAACCTGGAGAGGAAAAAGTATGGATGAAAAATGCATCCAGTGCACAGGGATCTGCAGCACCAGGGCTCTGGTTTCCTTTCCCTACTCCAGAAGAGTTGCCAGAGCCCAGAATAAGGAAGGGGCTTGTGTCCCTGGTGGAGACATAGGCATATCAGAGACCTGATGGGCAGAAGGATTGCAGGGACTTGCCCTGGGAGGCTGGAGGATGAACTGTGAGTGGTACCTCTTCCCTCACCTCCTCCAGGCACGGCCAGTGCTCTGGGATGGTGTCACCCCACAGCTCCTTCCTTGTCACCTGCACACGGACTGGCACGGGGTCGGTGGGGACACCAACACCCCTTGCCCTGACCTGCTGTGGTGAAGAGCAGGTACACAGCTACATGTCTTCTGGGAGGGGGGTTGTTAATTACAAATAACATGGGCTTCACCCAAATCCCCCCTAATAATTGATATCAGAAGGGAATGAACAGGATCATGCAGTTCTATCAGACTGCAGTGGCAGCCAGGACAGCGTTGCTGGGTCGGTATTCAGATAAACATCCCCTTTCATTGTCCCTGCCTCCCAAACCCACTGAGCTGGTCACCTTCAACCATCAACAAGTGTCCAAGACTGGGTTGGATGGGGCTTGGAGCAACCTGGCCTAGTGGAAGGCGTCCCTGCCCATGGCAAGGGATTGGAATGAGAAGATCTTGAAGGTCCCTTCCAACCCAAACCATTCTGGGATTCTGTGATCTTCTCCAGAACCTTCTACAGCCCCTTGGGATTGTGGCAAGAGGCATCAGTGCTCTGCTGATGGTAAGAAACCTCTCCACCACCAATTCCCTGGTTGTTGCAAAGCCACTTTGTGGAGACCGTCCTCTGACAAATGAGTGCTGTGAAAGATAAGTTGGGATCTTCCTTATGGGATGAGATTTGGGGAAAAACTATTTATTTTGAAGACAAGCTGAGGATTTGAAGGCAAATTTAACTCCCTGACTCCATAAGGAGCAGTCCTGCTTTTCTGGCACATGGGGAACTCCAGATCCATGGAGGACATAACCCAAAATAAGAACTGGAGACTCTGCTCAGTGGAAGTTTGACCCTAAGGACTCTAATTCAATAAATGCACGCATAAGCTGAGCCCTCTGTGTGTAAAGTGTGTGTGGAATTTCTCTAGGCCAGATTAAAACCTATTAATGAGCACTGGAAGCTGATAATCTCTAGGGCCCAAACCTGCTCTTAGGTACACAAACAAGCACTCCTAGGACAATGCAGGCTCAGATGCCAATAACTGAGCATAACAAAACCTCCCCAAGAGAATAACAATAACAATAATCATAGTAATAATAATAATAATAATAATCATCATCATCATCTGCTTTCTTTGAGAGAGACATTTTAGGGACTGGTATTTTGACTCCTGGGGGCAAATCCTGCATCCCTTTCTGGTGACATCCCTATTGCCAAGTCTCAGCATCCAAAAGGGTGACAACTTGTTAATGGTGCACATCCAAAGGGAGCTGTGTCCTTGGGAGTGAAGAGCCTTTGATGGCTGGAATGAAATGTCCTTTGGGGGTCCTTGTTTTCTGCTCCACCCCTTTCATTAACTACTCCATTAACTACCTTCAACTACGTGGCCCAAACCAAGAAAATTAAATTCAAGCGTTCATAGATTGCAGCGAGCATCCCTACAAATGGAATATCGCTGGTTTCAGGAGGAAACCACACAAGGCTTTTGGGGAAGATTTTTTGGTCTGGAGATGTTCAAGGCCAGGTTGGAGCAACCTGGGCTAGTGAAAGGTCTCCTTGCCCATGGCAGGGGATTGGAACTGGATGATCTTTAAGGTCCTTTCCAATCCAGGTCATTCTATAATTCTATAAAGATTCCCTCCAAATTCACACTTAGAATAAGGATTGCCTTTAAAATTGCAATTACTTTACTCTGCTCCATCCAACCTCTCTTTATGTTTTCAGAGAATAGAGATATACACTGGATTAAGGGGGAAAAAAGAAAGGAAAACCAAGTGTTTATGAAACAGAAAGAACAATAAAAGAAACAGTTATTTATTAAATCACTGATGCACTGATGTTGAAATTTTCTAATCCCTTTCTAACATGCTATTCAAATCACCCATTTTCAAAGGGCTGGCCACACTCCTGCTGCAGGTGCAAACAAAAGAAAAAACAAATTTAAAATTTAAACCAGAATTTGATCCCTTTGTGAACTCACTCCTAACCCACCCCTTTGAAACTCAAGTGATACCATCGCTTGAGATGAATGTTGGGATTCACTCTTGTGTTTGAAAATCAATATGCATTTTAAACAGGGATTACTTTATGCTGCTGACAAGCACTGGACTGAAAAACTCCCCAGACTGGAGTGTCTTCTCTTCAGCCACAGAGCAAGTTAATTAAGATACATTAAAATCAGGAATAGGAACGCAAGGTACAATTTGAAAGCATAGGAGTGTCTGCTGTTACTGCCTCATATTGCAACAGTGCCCTGGTCAAGGTCTCCAAACCTTTTTAAATGTGTTTTAAAAATGCAGAACGGCAAGATCTTTTAGATTATTTATTTGTTTGGCATTAGGTTGATTTTAAAACAGCTTGATATGAAATATCACAGTGGCAAATTTGTCGTGATGTGTTGCATCCACACAGTGGGAGAGGAGAACATGGAAGGGCCTGATGAGCTGGGGCAGAGCTTTGCCACGAGGTGGGAAATGAGGGAATAAATAATGAAGAATGAAATACCTCTCATGCACCCCCAAAAATCACTGTCACTGTCAAGGGCTGAATGGTGTTTCGCCCGGTGTTTCGCTGCAGGATACTCTCATGCCAGGAGAAGATGAATTCTTGCAAAATTAGTGGGAAGAAAAGACCTACCTGAATTCAGGGGACGAAAAGAACAGACAGATTTGGCTGAGAGAGTTAAAAAAAAAAAAAGCACAAAACCCCACCAAGGTGCTAAAACCTCAGTCAAGTGAGGTGTTGACAAGGGATCCGAGTTGATAAATAAACAGAAAGGAGCTCTCCCTTGCAAAGCCTGAATGACAAAGAGAGAGACCCAGGAGCTGGAGAGTGTCCCTGACCATTTTCATCACAAAAGCCGATGGTGGGGGGCAGGTTTTAACACGGCAACAAGTCTGACTTTCTCTCCCTTTCTCCCTCCTTTTAACCCCCCTCTTCCGCTCCCTCTTATAAACAGAGAGGACAAGAGGTCATATCCCCAGGGTTTGAAGAGACACTTCTCCCCCTTCCAGGGAGGGTGGATGTTCTTTCAGCCTGTTTACAAATTAGTCAAAGTTATGATGTCTTAATGTAGTTGCCGGGTGGCCACCTGTCCCGAGCCCTCTTCTGGTGCCTTTACTTCATGTGCAGGAGTGACACCTGCAGATGGTTTCTCGACCAGCATCCAAGGCTCAGTGTCAAAATGGGGCAAAATGCCAGGAATCGACGTTTCTGTGTCTGTTTGTGCCTCAGTGTGTGGTTTTGCAGTATCTGTGGGATGCTGAAAGAGGGTTTAGGTAAGATATTAGGAAAAAATTGTCTGTGAGGGTGGGTTGCCCAGAGAAGCTGTGGCTGCCCCATCCCTGGAATGTCCAAGGCCAGGTTGGACAGGGCTTGGAGCAACCTGGGCTGGTGGAAGGTGTCCCTGTCCATGGCAGGGAGGTTGGAACAAGACAGTCTCTAATGTCCCTTCCAACCTAAACCATTCCATGATTCTATAGAAGGACTTCTGCCATGGAATTTGGAGCATGGAGACATACAGAAGAGAAAGCAGGCGCTGCACCCCTTCTGTTTGCTCTCAACCTCGTGTTTGCAGGACCAAAATCAAGCCCAGATCCTCCCATTCTTCACACTGCTTCAAAAAGTTGATTTCAAGCCCTGGGCATAGATCAAGGAGGCTTAAGCAGCGAGTAGTTCAGTGGGAAACGCTGCTACTGGTGCTCAGTGCACCTTCCCCCTTCCTATGTGGGCTCTCTAATAAAGGCTGAACTCACATCCAGCCCTTTTCTCCCGGGGGAAAGGAGGGAAATGCAGTAATAAGGGTTTTTCTTCCCTACCTGTACACTTATTTTCATACAACTTAATCTTCCTGGCACTTTTATCTTCCTGCCAGCGTGGGCTGGGATTGGCCGAGGGCTTGAGGAGGAAACGAGCGGATGGAGACGCACAACATAATCAGCTAAACCAAGTTTCCCAAGGAAACCAGACTTCAAATGCACTGCAGCCCTTTACAGGTCTTGCAGGAGCTGCTTACAAATCCCAGTCATGAGCCAGAACCCCCAGTGCCAGGCACTGTATGAACATATTCCTCAGCACAATCCTTTCCCCAGGCCAGTGTTCAGGAGTTTAAAATGAGAAGTTTGAGGCACGTAAGGTTGGCAAGCGCCCGCTTTTCAATATGAATGTAGAGCAACTCCCTTAATGTGGGTTGGGTTTGGCTGCAGTCTGCAAGGGAGCAGAGCTGGGCTCTGCTGGAGTTGGTTTTTTTCATGGGAATGGCAAGGAAATCACAAGGCTTGATGAACTTTGCCTCCTAACAGCCCTACTTGGCTTCCATCCTGCCCAGAAATCCTGCTGGCTCCGTGGAGTAAGGAGGGAGCAAAATCTGCAGGGCTTGGCCCCACTGGCAGCTGTGTATTTTTCTTTTATATATTTTTTTTTTCCAAGGGAAAAAAGAAAAAAAGATTATACTCTTCCCCTGCAACCATATCAGGCAGAACAAACCTGCTTTACAGGGCACTGGGTAACCCCCATGACATTGCCCTGCTGGTGTCACACCAGGGATGAGCTGGTGCAGTGTCTGGAAAAATGTCTTTACCTGGTAAGAGATGGGTTCAATTCTGGAACCTGCAGTGGGGTCCATTACACAGGTTATTTCTCTTTTTAGGTACTTGTTGGGCCCCAATCCATTCCTCAAAGTCCTGCAGGGACCAGTGGACTGGAGGGGAGAGGGACCTTGTGGCCACAGCCCCGTGGTAGGTGGGAACTGCACAGTGTTGGGGATATTTGGGTGAGTTCAGAAGTCCTGGCTCTCCTGGAAGGATTTGACCCAGCATTTCCCATCCCTGTTTTCCCCAGGAAAGGGACTGCTCTGCTCTCATCCCTGGGTGATGGTGCCAATACTGGGATGAGATCAGCCACCTGCAGGTAGTTCATGGATGAGCCCTTGTCTTGAGATGTTTCCTCATCCTCTCCTCACCTTTTCTCTCCCCCAGTGGACTCCTGGGAGCTGAAGCTGCACAAGTCTGAGCCTGCAAATTCAGAAGGCATCAAGCAATTTGCACTCCAGACCTCAGAAATCAGCTCTTTCTGCCTCTGTTTCCTTCTCCCAGAACTTGTAAGATTTTAAGGAACCAAATACACAGTTTTCCTCTCTAGTTTCTGAGCTTTTAAAATAGGCAGGGGAAGTGGTTTCTGAAATATTTTGCCACTGTGAAGCTTGATAAATATTTGCATAAAATAACATGACTCCAGAAACTGATGTGTTGAGAAGAAACCCCAAAATACCCATCAAACATTGAGATATTTGGTAACTTAATTGGGAAATAAAGACATTTGGGGAAGCAGTGCATGAAATGGAGAAAGTGACAGGGATATTCAGGTGGGGTTGGCAAGACTGGTCATAAAGAACACAAAGGTTTTGAAAATTTTTTTATTTTTGGAAGAAAACTGCAATTCTGACATCTCCTTGAAGATCTTTTGGAGAGCTGGGGAGCAGGACAGTTGGAACAAGTCCCCCACCAGCTTGGTGTGACCAGTTAAGGGAAGGTGTGCGGGAGCTGCTGGTGGGACAGGACAAAAAGCCACATTGTCCAGCTGCCTTTTTGCCTCCTCCCCATCCAAGGGCTGCCTGACACTTCAGAGAATCACAGAAGTTGGAAAAAAACCCCTCTCAGGTGAAATCCAAACCTTAACCCAGCACCGTGTTCATGACTAAACCATGTCCCCAAGTGCCACATCCTGTGCGGTTTTGAATGTGGCAAACACTGGAGCTCCCTTGGTTGTGAAGGACAGAGAGTTTTTTAGGAGAGGTGACAGAAGGATGTTCCCATTTCAGTTAAGCAGCTGGAAAACACCCTAAAGGCACGACCCCAGTGACCTTATTCAAGGCTGCTGAGGGTATCCCCTAGTGTGAAGTTACAGATGAGGAAAAGACACGAGTGGCTTTCCAGGGGACCGGCAGGTGACAAGAGAAGGTTCAAGCCTTTCTCCTCTCTCAGTGGAGGGTTTGCAAGCAATTAGAGCTCTGTGTGGGTTCAGAAATGCAGTGTTGCCTTGGATGGTCGGAGGAAATCCACTATCGGGGGCTTTGCACCAGCAAACACCACAGCACATCTTCACTTGGAGCTCGGCCTTTTAGGGCTTACCTGAAAACCCTTCTCAGTGCAGGTGTCCACCTTGGGCAAGGTGGCAAAGCAGGGCTGTCACTGCTCTGTCCCTGCAGTTCACAGACTGGTTTGGGTTGGAAGGGACCTTAAAGATTATCCAGTGCCACCCCCTGCCATCGGCAGGGACACCTTCCACCAGCCCAGGCTGCTCCAAGCCCCATCCAACCTGGCCTTGGACACTTCCAGGGATGGAGCAGCCACAGCTTCTCTGGGCAGCCTGTGCCAGGGCCTGCCCACCCTCACAGGGGAGGATTTATTCCTGATATCTAATCTAAATCTGCTCTCTGTCAGTTTGAAGCCATCCCCCCCTTGTCCAATCACTCCAGGTCCTTGGAAATAGAGAATCTCCATGTTTCTGGTAGCTCCCACAGGTCCTGGAAGGCCACAGTTAGGTCACCCTGAAGCTTCTCATCTCCAGTCTGAACAATCCCAACTCCCTCAGCCTTAACACCAATGAGATCCCTGAACAGTCTAATATATTGGTTAAAAATTAGGTTACAGATGTGGCAACAAAGCAGTAAAAAATCTAGTGATGGTTTGGGCTAATTAGGGTTTGATTAACACTGGGAAGTGAGACTTGGCTGAGGGCAACCAGGGCTGGTCTCAGGTGATGCTGCCTTGGAAGAATCGAGATTGGCTTCTCCATGGGCTGCCACTGCTCAAAAGAAAGTTGTTGTCCTCAATGGACAGCTCCCTGGGCAGGGAAGGGAAGGGAAAGGGGAAAGGGGAAAAGGAAGGGGAAGGGATATCTAGGAAGGTAGTGGGAATAATGATGAGGATACCTCGTGAGTTTACCTAAAGATGAAACTGTCCAGGTCCACTCACCCTCTGTCAAAACAGCAAAATAAGAGAAAGACACAGAGAAAAGAGGAGCAGACTAAAAATATCAGGGTTTCATTGCTTGGAAGTGGTGATTGAGACCTGTACAACATAATGAATAGCACAGAAATCAGTCAAGAAGCTGTGATTTGTTCTGACTCAAAATTCCAGCCCAAAGGAATTAAAAGCAACAAAATTCAAACCAGTAAAAGCAGCCACTTTTTTGTACATGCAGCTAATGATAAACTGAGGAACTCACTGCCACAAGACAGCACTGGATTCAAATAACGAAGGAACAAATCCCAGAAGAAATGAAAAAAAGCATTTTTATGCTTTGATAAGTCAAATAATTATGAATTAGGTTCTGGAGAAGTTTAATAACACCTCCAGCGTGGCTTGGAGTCTCTGCTTTGGGCCTTTCTAGAGGTCCCTTGAGGATGTTCAACCTCAGCTTGCATCTGGTTTCTGCCATCTGTGAGGCTGCTTTGTTGTTCCCAAAGTGATGGCACTTGATCACAAGTGCAGAAATCACAGATTAAATAGAGATGAGCTTGCAAATAAATATATTTTTCTTCCCCACATACTCAGCATCTTGATACATGAGCATTCATTGACTACAAGGGATAATTATAGGATATTAATGGATATTACATTCAAAATTAAAATTCCCCATCCCAGATGAGCACCTGCTGTCCTGTGTCCTTCTGGTGTGTACCCCCAGTGAAGTCGAGGCTCAGGTTCTACTAAAAGCTTGTGGATCAAACTGCCTCCCAAAAAACTACAATAAAATTCCTCCAGGCACCTCAAATGAACAAGAACCAAGTTAGTCAATCCCTTTTTTCTTTCCTTTGAAAATCAAATTGAGACACATAATTTTGGAAACTCCCTGATTTTCTCACTGTTATGGGGGCAGGTCCTTGCAGTCCCAACTTTGCTCTGTGGGACAGATTGGGGGTGTTTTTTTTGCAGTTGCTATTTGAAGTCTGTCTCAAGTTTACAAGAAAAATTGGAAGATGGGAGGTATGCTCCAGATCTGTCAAAAAAAAAAAAAAAGGGCTATTTTTAAGAGTTGTTTTTGTCTTTTCCAGGGCTGTCTGGATGGCCTTGGACACCACCATGGATTTGTAGTGGTCAGGAGGTGCCCTTGCAGAGGAGAGGGCAGTGCCCTCCGGTGGGGAGTGGGTCCCTTCCTTCCCTCACCTCCTCTCCGTCCCCCAGGATGCTCCAGACAACACACTGGGCAACATCTTCTCTTCTTCCCAAACCCTTAGAGATACTGGGATGCCCCTTGAGGTCCCAGAGAAATCCCACTCATTATAGTGCTGGAAAAACCTCTGTCAGACACTAAAGGACAAATTCAGGAGAGGACATGCCCAGGCTCCACTGATGTTCTGTGTTCCAACAGAGAGCCAAAGCATCGTGTTCAGATGTGCCTTCAGCATCTCAGACCCAGCTCTCCAAGGATATCCAGGTGTGGATACCCAAGGAGTGACAGGTTCCTCCATGTCCTGAGGCCCAGAATGTCACAGGTGTCTTAAACCACCTCAGGCCTTTCTACCTCTGGAGATAAATACACGTGGTGAAAATGCAACCATTAGGTCAATAATAATGATCAGATTACTTGTCTGCCTCACTTAATTGCTGTCTACAACTCTGTCCACTTAAGGCTTCTCCTGGGGGATGATCCTAGGGGGTGATCCTGTGGGACACCACTCACATGGAACAGCAATGGGTCACTTTCTGCCCTGGAATGGGAACATTTCTCACCTTGCCACAATGTTGGGGTTTTTTGGGTTTTTTTGATTTTTTTTTTTCACATTTTCTGTTATCACAGAATGGTTTGGGTTGGAAAGACCTTTAGTCCCAACCCCCTGCCATGGGCAGGGGCACCTTCCACTAGTCCAGGTTGCTCCAAGCCCTGTCCAACCTGGCCTTGGACACTTCCAGGCATGGGGCAGCCACAGCTTCTCTGGGCAACCTGTGCCAGGGCCTGCCCACCCTCACAGCCAGGAATTCCTTCCCAATATCCCATCTAAACCTGCCCTACTCCACATCAAAGCCATCCCACCTTGTCCCATCTCTCCATTATATCTGCTATGTTTTCTTAAGCAGGATAAATGTGCAATTAATTTTATTTATTGAAATATATTATTGGCAGGGTGTTTCTTGCTCCTCACTATCTTGCAACAGTGAGTTCCTCTGGTGAACCATGTATGGCAAAATATACCTTTACTTCTGATGGTTTCAGAAGTGTAAGAACATCTCACATGCAGTGCCAGAAACAGCACTGAAACTTTTTAGTCACTGGTTCCCAAACTGTTAACCACAAGCATGGCCTGAATGTGACTGCAATTTTGGGATTTACAGAGGGGAAAAGGGGTCACCAGCAAAACCCCCTTGCTGTTAGTGTAGTGATTGGGGGATTCCCACAGGTTTTGGTCAGCACCAGCCAAGGTGAACCCCACCAGGTGTGATGGGGATGTGAACCCACATGTCCCAATGGAATGAGATTGTTCAGTGATGTGGCTGAGCCCTGTGTCTCCCGAGCGAGCTCAGACCACTCCAGAGCCTCTGGAGAGATCCAAACTTCTGGCAGGACCCCTGGTCCGGTGCCGATGCAAAGCCAAGTCCACCCACGCCACAGCACTGAGCGGGCACCCCAGGACCAGGGGCGGGGAAAGAGTTCAGAGTCCCGAGCTCCGACTTGCTGTAGATCCAAAATCGCTCTTAGCCACTGGAGAAGGCACTTCGCTGTCCCACCGGGTGTCTTATCCCGGTGGGCATCCCCACAGCCCACCGCAGTGTCCCCTCTGAGAGCCTTTGTCCCGAGTGACACCGATTTCTGCTCTCAGCTACCTCACGCCTGTCAAATGCAAACAGCCACTGCCCTCTAGTGACCGTGGAACAGCTCACAGCTCCCGAAAATTCCCTTTCCGGCTCCCCGAGGGGCGATCGCGAGGGGATGGGAGAAAGGGAGTGATCACTTGGACTCAGATGTAAGCCCTAAGACCGGGTGTAGGCACACGCGAAGCTGGTTTGGGGTTGTACCTGGACATGGCATCTCACTGTCTGTTGCTTTGACATTTCTTGAGCGAGTGGGAAGGAATATTCCGTTCACTTCTTAAGGTTGGAAAAGCCCTTTAAGATCATCAAATCCAACTGTTAACCCAGCACTGCCCTGTTCACCACTAAGCCCTGTCCCCGGGTGCCACATCCACACAACTTTGGGACACTTCCAAGGATGGTGACTCCACCACCTCCCTGGGCAGCCCCTTCCAATGCCTGGCCACCCTTTCTGGGAAGAAATTTCCCCTAATATCCAACCTGCCCCTCCCCTGGCACAGCCTGAGGCCGTTCCCTCCCCTCCTGTCCCTATTCCCTGGGAGCAGAGCCCGACCACCCCCCAGCTCCCCCCTCCTGGCAGGGACTTGCAGAGCCAGAAGGTCCCCCCTGAGCCTCCTTTTCTCCAGGCTGAGCCC
>JAWWEU010000081.1:1473899-1484468 GCA_035583155.1 Acropternis orthonyx | reverse complement strand
CCCATCCCTGGGAGTGTCCAAGGCCAGGTTGGACAGGGCTTGGAGCAACCTGGGCTAGTGGGAGGTGTCCCTGCCCAGGGCAGGGGGTGGGACTGGATGATCTTTAAGATCCCTTGCAACTCAAAGCTTTCGATGATTCCATGATCCTAAGAAGGTCTGTGCAGCCACCTCAAGCTCACTTCATACAAAGAATGGATGAATTGGTCCTTTCTTCAGCTTATCTTGCAAGGAACAGCCACTTAAATTAGGGGTAAAGAGCTGAGTGCTCCAGAAGATCTCCCCTTCCTCTTCTTGCACGAGATACTTCTGTAGTATTTTATTAGGTGTCCTGCAATGAGTTAAGAGAGGGCATCTCTGAGGGGAGTGAAGCTTAGGAGATCTACTGCTTATTGAAATTTGGTGTGACAGGCCCTGCTTGGGGTCACTTTGAGGAGTTTCATGCCCTGGATGATTCTGTTTCCATTAGATTCACTTTTCATTTACCCCATTTCAGGGTAGACTTAACAGGGAAAAAGCTAAAATTGAACATGTGGAGCCCAAGGAGCCACAGCTTTGAGTCCAGGATGGTCCCCACCAGGATCCCAGACGGATTTCAGAGGGCAAAGCTGGTGGCCCCACATCTTCTGCAGCTGGGGACAAACATAGCCTTATAGTACCCACATATCCCTGCATCCAGCCCTGCCCTGGATGGAAAGAGCGACATTCCATGACAGAAGACTGCTCTCATTTGTTTTTGCTTTCCTTAACACTCAGAATATTCTGTGTGACTGAGATGCCTCTGGAAGTAACACACTGCAACTGGCTCCAGTGCCATTTGGAAAAGTGGGAAGGGTCAGGAGTGGGGCTCAGGGCCACATTGCTCCTTATTCCTTATGCAAATGCATGATCCAGAGCCCTGGGGAAGCAAGGATGCTCTAAGCCTGGCTCTCAGCAGCTCAGCTGAAAACAACAGGCATGTTTTGACCACGGCTCTACCCCTCAGAATCATGGGCAGAGGATGGAGGGAAGGGATGGAGGCACAATACACCACTGAGCTGAGTCATCCCCAGGCTGACTTTGTCTACATCCAAGCCTGATGGAAGAGAAGAAGGAATCTGCCTTCCAGCCCATATGTGGTCACTCAGAGGGAGGAAACACCCTGGAATTCCACGTGACAGCAAAAAAGGAGTAACTGGAAATGAAGTGGTCGTGGCAGGGGAGACTTGCATGGTGTGATCCCTGGAAGAGTAGAATAACCCGTGTCCCGTGGGCAGGCGGCATTCCCGGGCCTTGTCTGTTATTTCAGGCTGTATCCAGAGGACAGAGAAATGCCAGACCCACTTCTAATTAAGGGAACTGAGGAAGGGAATTGTGAGTGGCTCATCTCAGAGGCGCTGTGCCGGGAGGAAATGCTGCTGAAGGATTCCCAGATATCCCAGGCACAGCCTCTGATACCCAGCCTGGCGAGGTCCCCACCTCTTGCTGCCTTGCTTGAGTTACTCCAGTCTGGGAGTCGGTGCCAAGTATCTGGTGGGGAACCCATGCAGGAATGGCAAGGAGGGGTGAAGGAGATGAGCTCATGGGTATTTTCCTTCCCTCTCGCTCTCCTATGAGTCAATCACCCCGTTGAGCTGGAGCTGCTGCCTTTGGAGAGGTTTAGTTAATGCAGGGAGACCTTGGTGAGCTGGTCAAAAGCCTCCTCTCTCTCATGGGAGCTGCTTGGGAGGAGAGAAGCACCCTCAGAAGAGCCATAGGCAGGGAAGGGGAACTCCAAGCAAAAGAGGTGCTGAGTTTCCTGCAAAAACCCCATATGGATGGTAGTGTGGGCTCCTCCGGGTGGGGAAGCCTTTGGAATGATACAGGCAGGCTGAGCCCCACTCCAGAGCTGAGTCATGGAGAAGGAAAACTTGCAGTCACCCTCCAGATCTCCCTGTGGTCCAACAGGCCCAGGAAGAGCCTGATGGAGCAGCCACAGCAGCCTGTGCTGGCTGAGGATCCCGCTGGCTGTGCCTGCGGCTATCATGGGATGGGGTCACCCACGGGGCTGGGAGGCTCCCTGGCATTGGGAGAAGGATGTCAGGACTCCTTGCAGGATGCCAGACTGTCTGCTTGGATCCTCACAGTTCACTCCCACAAATGGTTTGGTGCAGAGCATATTGCATATTACATATTAAAATATTACATATTACATAAGAACAACAGTGGGGTTGGGATTAGGAGGACATAGGGTTTCTGATGATGCCAAACCAGAGGTGACAACCACTCTGTGACTCTTTTCCCAGCATTATCCTTGTTTCCCAGCATCATTTTTTGATCCTAAAGAAGATAAAGAAGACAGTATGTTGCTGGTGTGGTTATGACCCTTTGAAACTGCCACTTAAAACGTGAAACTCCTTGGGTGCTTGACTGCTTCCCTCTGGTTTTGGTGTGTCCCAGAAAAACACCCTGCCGAAAAAATTCCCACTTAGAAAGCCAAGACATTCCAATGTGTCCACGCTGCCGTGGACACGGCCCTGTGCCTATGTGGCACTGCCCTCTGCTGTCGGTGGCTGTGGGGACACTGGACTGAGTAGAAACAACGAGACTGATGTCACTCGAGGCACTCGTGAAGAACCTGGGAAGCCACGGAGCTGTCCCGGGAGGATGCTGTGCCCAGGACTGGTGGGTGGTCCCCAGGCACGACAGGCAGCAAGGCCCCAGAGGGGTCAGTGCCCGCTCAGGCTTCCCTTTTCCCTGGGCTGAAAGCAGAAGTGGTGCCTATTTTTGGTCCTGCCTCACCTCGGAAAGAGTCACACACACCCCAGAGCATCACCCCGGACACGGCACCTTCTGTGGGCAGAGGAAATGAGTAACAGCCAGGGGGTCACTGCCTTTCCGTGACCCTCTGCCTTGGGGCTGCCTGGAGGAACCGGAGTTTCCTTCCACGTGCTGGGATCACCAGCTTCTTGGGGATGTGCACGAAAAATGACTCTTAAACTGTCTCTTCCAGCAGATCAACACTCAGGCAAAGCCTCCCAATCAAAATATATAACATTGTTTGTCCTCTCCTCAATCAACAGCCCTTTATTGCCTTTTCCGAAGCTGGAAGAACTCGAGTGGGAGGATAAGGACACCCAACACGATCCCAGGGCTGGTCCTATCTCCAAATTCTCCTCAATGAAAGGCCTCTAGATGGGGCTTTAATGCCATATTGCTGCTGGTCTTTGCCAGGCTGTGATGGCCCACGGAGCCACGCACCACCCAGCGCCCATGGGGGTACACAGGGCGGTGGCACAGCACCACCTCACCCCGACCACTGGGATAAGGAAACAGAGATATTCCCAAATCCCAGTGAATCGCATGGATTTGAGGATGCTGGATTTTATTTGACATCCCTCCCAGCATACTTCAGCTGCCACCCCAAAGTGTGCTGCTGCAGAGACACAGTGGGAACCCAAATCCCATGCATGGGTGGATAGGTGAAGTTTGAACTGTGCTTTTCCACACGTTTGTTTGTTTGGGGTTTTTTTGGGTTTTGTTTGTTTGGGGGTTTTGTTTGTTTGTTTTTTGCAAAGGTTTGTTCAGGAACTGCACTGAAATGTTTTATATACTAAAAATTAAAACATCTTCTCCCCCCACCCGAAAAATAAGCAGAATCCATGAAGTTTGCACAGTGCTGGGAACACTAGAAATGTCTGAGTGCATGGCCAACGATGTGAATAAATTCACCGAGCTCCCAGTGTCGCTCCAGGAGCTATTCCAGGACAAAAGGTTCATCCCCATTATCCCCCGCCCTGTGTGGCTCCTGAATTGGTTTGTCCACAGACTCTGGGGGTCAGAAACACAGTCGGCCCCACCATGGTCACTCAAATCTTGCTGTCTTTTCATGCACCCTGTTGTCACCTGCTGGGCACAGCTTTGCGAAGCTGAGCTTAAACCCCCGGGGATGGGGGCTTTTGAGATGAGAGCCCAGTGCCAAATACCTGTGTGTCCTCCTGACCCTGTCCCCGTGGAAACACGGGGTGGATCAGCAGTGTGACACACACACGCTCAGGAGGGAAGCCTTTTTGTTCTTGGGTGGCAGCAGCGCTGGAATTACCTCCAGGATGACAATGCCAGTGACGTCACAGACCTGGAAAAACGCTGCCATAAAGGGTGACATTTAGGGCATTAACTACTTCCCAGCCTTTGCACTACTGCTGGGCCCTTGCACGCTGGATCAGCCCCCTTGGCCACCTTGTCTTTCCAGGGCTGTTGAGTCCCTGAAATATTGAGTGGCACATTTAACCCCTGGACAACGGTCCAGCCCTTGCACAACTGCCCAGTTTAGCCCGATGGATCAGCACTTGGAGCGGCAGCCCTTGTGTGACCAACACACACATCGAACACTTGGTGTTCCCATGACTGATTGGCCCTTGCACAGCTGCCCACTGCTGGCACATCCAGTCCTTGAGTGACTGCTCTGCCCTGGCACATCAAGCCCTTGCACACCAAACCCTTAAACAGTTCCTCAGCCCTGGCACATCCAGTCCTTGTACATGAAACCCTTGCACACCTGACCCTTGCAGAACTGCCTGACTCTTGCACAACTGCCCATCTCTGGCACATCCACCCCTTGCACATGTGGCCTTTGCATGACCACCCATTCCTTGCCCAGCTGCCCATCCCTGGCACATCCAGCCCTTGCACATCTGGCCCTCGCACACCCAACCCTTACACAACTGCCTGATCCTTGCACAGCTGCCCACCCCTGGCATGCCCAGGCCTTGCACATGCAGCCCTTTCATGACTGCCCAGCCCTTGCTCAGATGCCCAGGTGTGGCACATCCATCCCTTTCATATCTGGACCTTACACAACTGCCCATCCTTGGCACATTCACCCCTTGAACAACTGTACGACTACCCATCCTTGGCACGCCTGACCCTTGCACAGCCACCTGACTCTTGCCCAGCTGCCCATCCTTGGCACATCCATGCTGCTCCTTGCACAACTGCCCATCCCCGGCACATCCACCCCTTGCACACGCAGCCCTTGCACGACTCCCCATCCCTTGCCCAGCTCCCAATCCCTGGCACACCCACCCCTGGCACACCTGGCCCTTGCTCGCACCGCTGCCCACCCCTTGCCCCGTGGCACACCCCCCCCTCTCACCGCTGCCCATCCCCGTCCCACCCATCCCTTCCACCCCGAACCCTTTCCCTCCCAGCCGCCTCCCGTCCATCCCGGGTTCCCCCTTTCCCGCGGCTCCCGTTCCTGCGCGCTCTCCCCGCCCCGCCGCTCCGTCCCTCCCCCGGGGCGGGTGTCCCCGCACCCCGGCCCTGCCCCCGGCCGTGTCCCGCCCCCGGCCCGCCCCGCAGCCGGCCGGGCTCTCTCGGCCGGCCGCGCTATAAGACGCGGGGCGGGCGGCGGGGCCGCAGCGGGCGCGGCGGGGGAACGAGATGAGC
Organism: Acropternis orthonyx; assembly: GCA_035583155.1. Lineage (NCBI taxonomy): Eukaryota > Metazoa > Chordata > Aves > Passeriformes > Rhinocryptidae > Acropternis > Acropternis orthonyx. The sequence goes on along the minus strand of JAWWEU010000081.1, from coordinate 1,479,065 downwards.
AGCGCCGGCGCCGCTGCAAGATGCTGGATGGACACGTCCTGCTGGGATGGCTCTCCTCCTGCGCGCTCCTAGGGCTGCTCGCCTGCGCCCCGCGGCCCTCCGCCGCCTACTTCGGGTAGGTGCCCCCCGCTCCTGCTCTTTTAACTTTTGTTTTAGTTTATTCATTTCCCCCCACTTTTTCCTTCTTTTAAATGCGAAAGGGGCTTTGCGCCTCGCCCGTCCCGCCCGAGGCGGGGATGCTGCCGTGCTCCTTCCCTCGCTGGGTGCGGGCATCCCGTCCCGCCGGGCGCTGACAGCACCCCTGGCAAAGGGGCACCGGCGGCGACAGCACCGTCCCCGCGGCTGTCCCCGCGTCCCACCGGGACGCGAATCCCTTTGGATTCGCCACCCGAATCCCCTTGGAGCCGCCCGTCCCGGCAGCGCTCTCCGGGCTGTGGAGGTCGCGAGGGCGCTCCCCTCGCACCTTCCCCGACGGGGTGGCCCGCATGGAGGGGACCTGTGGCGCGCCAGGTACGGGCTGTAACCCCCACCCGGCACGGCACAGCCCCGCTGAAAACTCATTTCCCCCCCGCAATTTAAACCCGTGCCTCAACACCGGGTGCTGGCAGGCGGGTGCCGGCATCGCGCCGGCGGCGATGCTGTGTTTTTGGGAGGGGTGCGGTGCCATCCCGGGGGGATCGGGGAGTCCCCCCGGTGCGGAGCAGCCGCATCCCGGCGCTCACCTGTGCGCGGGGCGGGGGCGTGGCCGGCAGGGGGCGCTCCCGGCCCGGCCGCGCAGGTGGATCCCCTCTTCCCGACCCCTTATCCCGATTATCCCCCTTTTCCCCGCTCCGAGAGCGCACGGCTGAGCTGGAGGACCCAAATACAACCCGCTCCTTGTCTCCCCGCTCCGTCTTCAAACCCTCCCGCAGCCACATCGCTGGGCTTCACCTCGCGGCGTCTTTCCCGCTGTGCAGCCCCCTCCGCTTTTTGGGGTGTCACTGCCTCTTGCCCTTTAAAATTGTCTGTCCCAAAACGTTGTCGGTTTGTGAGGCGAGTGGGACGCGAGCAGCTGAATAAGAGGTTTTGGTGCGAGTTTACTCAATACTTGTGATTCTTGCCTTTATTTTTCTTCTTTTTGGGATGTTGTGTTGTGACCGCTGGTAGGAGCCACTGGACCAGCCCTGGAGAATGTTTTAGCAGAGTTGAGGTTTTTTTTCCCCCCTTCTTTCCTGTAAAACAAGTCCTGGTGTTGAGGCTTGTCCATTGCTTGTGGTCTGGCAAAGTTTTCCAAACAGTGCTACTTACATCTTGTGTTTCCAACTCCAGAACTGTTTAACTTCCTGCTGCTGGGGCTGCTTTTCTGAGGAAACAGCCTGTCCTGTGTGTGCAGGTTTTTAGGAAAAGCCCTCTTCTCCCTCGGCAGCACACAGAGGGCTGTACTGAGCCCGTTAGCTCATGTGTCTGCTGAAGACCACCGGCACTGAGCAGTGGAATTGTGCCTTGGGGACTGACAGGGTTTGTAAGGAGCTTGGCTGTAACTCTCCTATTAATCTCTGCAGTGCTGGTGTCTGCTCTAGTGCAGCAGGTAACTCAGTCCAGCTCCTTTTGGGGTTTCTCTCCTGGCTGGTGGAGGTCTTAACTTAAGAGGGAACATGTTGAGCCACTGCTGGGTCTATCCTGACCACTTTGAGTTATTCTCTGTCTTGGTACAGCTGCTGTTTCTGATTTGAGACTCTCTCTCTGGCAGTAAGTAGGGGATATGAGATTCCAGATGTGCACCCAGCCAGATGTGCACTCCAAGTGCTCCGGGGCTGCTGTGGCGTGCAGTGGAGTTTGCTTATGCAAAGCATCCTGAGCTCAGCTTAAAGCCACAGCGAAGGAGCAGCATCTGCTGCTAATCTGCTCTTTGTTCTTCCAAGAGGCTTCAAGCAGAGGCTGCACTTGCTGAGCTGCTGGGGACATTGGGAGCAGTCAGAGCCCAGATCCCAGGTCCTGATAATTCCTAGTGGGATATAACAAGTGTGTGTGGAAGAGCTGAACCCTCCTCGCTGTAGGCTTCTGTGTATGGATAAGGAAGGAAATCTTGCATGGCAAAAAGCTGGGGTGTTCCTGCAGAATTCGATGTCTCTGCAAGTGCCCTGTGGAGGCTGATATTGACCCTTCCTATGTAGGAGCTGCTCTGGGAGAGGAAGCACATCTGTTTATTCTAATGAATCTTTCCTAAGCACCTGAATGCATCATCTGAGCTAAAATACTGAATTGGGCTCAGTTTATGCAACAGCCTCTCTAGGCAGGGGAAGGGGTGCTCCTTCCCAGTCTGAGGCATCACCAAAGTCTCCATGACACCTTTTGGTGGCCTGCTGGACCCTCTGCTGCGGGTGCTGACATCCCTATCGGAGGAGATGGTGGGGCACAGGCTGTGTTAAACAGATGTCACGGTTGTAGCTGCAGCTTGGCTACTCTGTTCCGCAGTCTGGAGGGAGATAGGGACAGCTGTGGATGATCCCTTCCCCCCGCCCCTCCATCCCCAATGTCTTATTTCAGGGAAAGAATTCAGTGTCTCCAAATGTGTGGCCTGGTGGGGAATTAGTGGGGACAGAAATGGGGCATGGTTACACGATAACAAGATTGTGTCAGCATGTAGTTATGTCTGTGGCTGTCCCGAGGGGCAACCAGAGAGCAGGAGGGGATGCTGGGGTGGGAATACTCAGCTGGAGGCTGTTGCTTCCCTGGAAATCTGGCTGTGGTGTTCTTGGAGGGATGCACAAGCAGCCAAAAGTGATAAATGCCCTCTGGAAGCAGAACTTGGGGTGTGTGTGTGTGGTAATGTTGGTGCAGATGGGGCTGTGGCTGCTGCCTTGCTCTGTTGCTAAGCTGCCTGGTGAGGAGATGTGCTGAAGGAAATGGTTCACTGTCCAGGGTGAAGGAAGGGGACAGGTTTTTCTCTTGCCTTGGAATGACCTGACAGCCTGGGTGTTGCTGATCTCCTCCCTGGAGCAGGAGAGAAGCAGGTGCCAGGCTGATATGGAGCTGATACACAGCAAGGGCAGGGGCTGAGGTGATGATGGTGCGTAGCGTGAGCAGAGCTGAGAACCTGCAGGCACCTGCTCAGAAGGAGTTTTAGGGTTATAGTCAGCCCTAACTACTGGAGAACAGCTGGAAGAGACCGGCTGCAGGGATGTGGTGGTGTTGCAGCTCCCAAGCCTTGCCTGATAAGAAACTTCTTGATACTAAAGAGGAGAAACCACGTCTGTAAAACTGAGCACAGCCCTGATGGCTTGTTGTGTGTTTAGAGCTGCACATCAGGATGCCTGATGGGTCTGTTTTGGGGTAGGAGAACATGCAGGAGACTGTTCCAGGCTGAGCCTGCACCAGAGGGGGAAGCATTGCCTTGAGAGAAGTGTCAGCTGAGAGCGGCGTGTTGAGATGCACTGGCTGTTCCAAAAGTTCCCAAAGCTTTTCTGCTCAGCCATGGCCTCTTGCAGCTGGGCTGTCTGAAAACTAATTTGCACCATATTACAACTGGCTGGTGGGGCTAGTTTGGAGCAGCCTCAGCCTGCCAGGATCCCTGAGAAAGCATTGCATTTCACTTTTCCTCCCTGCTCTGCTTTCCCTGTGCCTTACACACTCTGGGTGTGGGTACCTCCCCTCCTCCCTTCCCTTCCCTCTCTCCCATGTGGCTGGGGGTGGTGGAAATGCCAGAGTGGCATCTGGGAATTGTGTTGGGTCTTGCTCTGCTGGGCTCTGGAAGTGGCAGATGACAGGATTAGCCATGCTGGGGTGACAGGCAGGCTGAGGAACTTCAATCCTGCTGTGCCCTGGTGCTGGTGGGAAGAGAAACCAGCCTGTAGGAGCTGCTGCTTTCCCGAGCTGCCTGATCTGTGGATCTGAGGTGACAACCTGTCCAGACCATAAATCAACCCCCATCTGTTTCTTTCTGGGTGTTGTGATTTAGAGTCTGCTTCAGTTTTGATGCACCCCTTCATTGTTTTTCTTGCCGAGGGAGTCTTTCCAGCATGTTGGGATTTGCTCTGCTTTCCCTGGGCGGCAGAAGGAGCCGACCAGCTCTGCCCCCTCTGCAAACACTTGTCAAGACAGCAGTAATGTTACAAGTGGCTCATGCTTACATAGTGTTTATATTGACAGATTGCAATGTTCTTCATAAATGTAACTGATCTGTGCACTGCACGCAGGCAACAGGAACCCTCAAATGCTCACGAGGGGGAGAGGGAGGGAGGGGAAGCATAGCTTGCCCTAATTTACCAACACACCCCTAGTGAGGGCAGGTCCTGTGCTGCACAGTGGGGGTTTTTAGTGTGGGAAGTGCAATGTATTTTTATTCCCTTTGGCAGGTGCAGAATAGGTGCCTGCAGATATAACTCTATGCTGTAGATGCTGTTGGGTGGAAATCTTGTGGTTCAGGGTGCAATTTTGCTACAAGTACTAGGAATATTGGATTTGAAGGCGTATTCAGGAGCTGTGATCACTCTGAGAGGGTGGGTGGTGGGCACTGAAAGGGCTCCCTGGGGCAGTGGGCACAGCACCAAGGCTGCCAGAGCCCCAGGAGCGTTTGGATGATCCTCTCAGGCACATGGTGTGACTCTTAGGAATGGTCCTGTGCAGGGCCAGGAGTTGGACTCTGATCCTTGTGGGTCCCTTCCAGCTCAGCATGTTCTGTGAGTCTGGCTTCCTGACAAGGGTGAGCTTCTAACCTGTCACTACAAGCGTGTGGTATCAGCTTGAATGTCACCTCCGACAAAAGCGAGCGCTGCCTGCTTTTCCCAGCCCGTGGGACGCGCGGGGTGCTCCTGTGGCTGCTGCACATCCAGGCTTTCTGTGCCTGTCACTGGATGGTGGTGTGGGGCCACACGAAGCCGTGTGAGCTCCCCAGGGGAAGCTGCTGCTCTGCCAGGCCGGGCGTGTTGGCTTTTCCAGGCGCGCCGCTCGTCGCTGGCGTGTGTGAGATGCAGCAGCTGGTTCTCGGAGCAACCCAAAAAAACAAAACCTGGGCTCGGGTAGCGAGGCAGGAATGCGGAGCGCGGGCAAACACAGCTGGAGCGCACCGAGGCAGCTCCTGGCACTGGCAAGGGTGGCTTTGCCATCCCTCCCTGCCGCGTTCTGCCTCTTCTAGGTGGGTTTTGAGGTGCTGGGTTTTCAGGGTTTCCTGGGAAGGGTGTGCCTGCG
>JAWWEU010000081.1:1442434-1472970 GCA_035583155.1 Acropternis orthonyx | reverse complement strand
CCCTTGCTTTTTTTGAGCTGGGTGAATTGTCACGTAGGGACTGCTCCGAGTCCTGCCTGGCGTCTCTCCCAAAGTTGGCCTCTCTGGGTCAATTCAAAGCAGTGTTTAACCTCCATTCCTTTGCCCGGTGGAACCCCGTGCCCAGAAGCAGCATTTGCTTTGTAGATGCTTGGAAGTGGCAGTGGATTTGATGGAGTGCCAAAAGGGTGGTGACAAACCCAGGAACACTTGGAAAAGTAACTGTGTGCAGGTGAGGTCTGCCAGACCTGCATCTCCATCCCTGGGGACCAGGATGTGTCCCAGCCCAGGCTGGGAAGGACCTGAAAGCTCCTCTTGCCTGCTGTGTACTTAGAGGGTGGAACAACACTTAATTTAGATAGGGATTAATATTTTTTTGGCTTGTATATGCTGGATTGGCCATGTTGCTTGAGACCTGGGAACCACTGCCTTGTGCCTCAGTCTCCCTCACCTCAAAGAAACTTGGGCAGTTCCTGTCTGAGCTCAACTTAATGGTGAGACTTGTCACAGCCTGTGTGTCCAAATATTGCCGCTTTTTGTTTGCAGGGGTCACCAGTGCTGTAAATGCCACCCTGGGGGGAGAAGATGGCTAGTTAGGAGAATGCTGAATGTATAATTGGCAAAGCAGGAGTCCAGTTCTTTAGCAGTGATGCAGGACTAGAGACCAGGAATCCACAGGACTCTGGTCTCCTGGTGAAAGGACTGGTCAATGATTAACTTGCTTTCTGGAAGCTGCTAACAACAATAAAAGGGAGTCCAGCCCCACAACCCCAACACAAAAAGCCCATGAGTGTTTAATAATTAAAGGCCTTGTGCTTTGTCGTGGGGTAATGACAATTGCCTGGAGGCTTATTCGGTGGCAGGTAATTGAATTAGGTTTGGGGTTGGGAAGGGGGAGGAAGTTAAGTGGAAGGTCTGGGAATCTGCATAGAGAAGCCACTGAGATGCTGCTGAGTTTCAATCTTTCTGACCAGGCTGAGTTCTGTCAGTCTTTGCCGCTTTCTTAATTTTTTCCATCTGCTTAACCCACTGTGCTGGCAGACTGAGTGTAGTTGCCTCCTGGAGAATCATAGAATGGTTTGGGTTGGAAAGGACCTTGAAGACCCTCTAGTTCCATCCCCCTGCCATGGGCAGGGAGACCTTCCACCAGCCCAGGTTGCTCCAAGCCCTGTCCAACCTCACCTTGGACACTTCCAGAAATGGGGCAGCCACAGCTTCTCTGGTCAACCTGTGCCAGAGCCTGCCCACCCTCACAGCCAGGAATTTCTTCTGAATAACTCATCTAAACCTGCTCTCTTTCAGTTCAAAGCTATTCCCCCCCTGTCCTGTCACTCTCTGCCTGTGTAAAAAGTCCTCTCCAGCTCTCTTAGATGTTCCTGGCCGAGAGATGCTCCATTCCTTTAATTGAAGGATGTGCTGACAATGTCTTTATTCCTAATAAATGTTGATATTTAAACACGCAGTAAGAGTGTGTGTGTGTGTGTGTGTGTGTGTGTGTAAAATCCTCATCAGAAGACACTGCTGAACTGAGATACCACAGAGGTGACTGAGCATCATTGGTGTTCCCACTGCATGAGGAAATTCCTGGTGCAGAGCTGGTCAGAGCTGCACAGGGGTGGTGGGACCTGCAAATCTTGGCTTGGGAGAGCTGAAGATTGGCCTTAACCTGCCCTCTCTCTATTGCATCCCTGTGCGTTGCTGCCTTCTAGGAGGGACTTAGGTTGGAAAGAGGATGTTGGAGATGTTACACTGGGATATCCCCACTGAAAAGACAGTCATTAACAGGGTCACCAGAGGTGGAAGGGCTTCTGCTGCCAGAAGCTCCATGTCTCTGCTCCAGTTACACACAGTGATGTGGCACCTTCAGGGCTTGGAATGGATCAACTCTCATCATAACTTTTGCTGTCTGAGGTGTCTGAGGAGAGGACTCAGTGCATTAGAACTGTCTGGATCTGCTCTCTCCCAGTTTCTAACCATGTGGTTACAGCTGTCACCTGGAGTGGGATGGCTCTCCTTCAGTTCATACTAAAACCTTTTGTTAGGCGCAAACTTCTTTACCCCAAGTTCCCAAAGTGTCCAGGTAGCAACCTGCCAGCTTCCCTGAGGGAGTGTTGTAGCAATCCAAGAAGTCTCACACACCTGGCTTTCCAGACTGCAAGCATGCTGAGCCTCTGGCTTCCTTCCATGCTGAAGCAGCCCTGGCTCTCTGCAGCCAAAAAAGCTCTCTGGTGGCTTGTAGTGTGTTAATACAATTGGTTTCTCAGTCTGAGGAGAAGCCCTGGAGCAGAGGGCCTGTTGTTTGCACTCCTAAATGGTCATGGAGGGCTCCTGCTCCTCCTGCAGAATGTGGTTACATGTCCTGGTCCAAGACATGATCCAGCTGCAGGCTGGACTGGTGGGATATGCTTTCCTGAATTCCTGGCCCCAGAGCTCAGGAGCCAGCTCAGGTGAAGTTGAGTAGGAACAAGACATTACTGTGGTGCTGGGTGGAAAGGGTTAACCCTCCAGAAGCTGGAATTTTGACATCTAATTACAAATTTTCCCTCTTCTCCTGTTTTTTTAACTGTACTTTTTAAGGCTCTCTCAGATTGTGACTGTAAGTGCTAATGAGCCTTATCTCTCGAGATACTGTCATAAAATACACTTATGAAGTTTATCAGCTCAGTAAGCTTTACATTTTATTGTAATGCATGTTTGCACTGCTCTGAGTGGAACAGGGAGTATTTTGCCTGCATGGATAAACACAGCAGTTACAGGATTTGCTGTAGCTGATAAAAAAATCTATCCTGACTTTCTTCCTTCTCAGCTGTTGCAGGTAACTCTTGTTTCAAATGGATCCAGCAGCTCCTGCATGTGATCTGTACTTCTTCCAGTCTGCTTGTGATTTTAAATCATTCTTCTCTGACGTGTGGGGAGTGTTTTTTTAATTCAGTTGCTGAGGGGTTTCTTTTGGGGGAAGGGGAAATGACAGGTTAAAAAAACGAACTCTTTTTTTGGAAAGAACACAGAGGGAAACAGCTCTTCTACACATCCACTGTAGAACATGCAAACTCAACAGTATGTGACATTAATGCTGAGTCTGTGCTGGCTTGGGGGGTGCAGTTCCTCCTGATGGAGTACTGGGCTCCCTGGGAGATGACGTGGATTTCAGGAGCAGGTTTGGCATAGTTGATTAGAATAGCATTAATTGGACTGCCAGGTGCTTGTGGAGTTGGGGGCAAAGCTTGCTCTGACTTCTGCATTTGCAGCGCACTGCATGGGTGAGTTTCATAACTGGAGCAAAAGTTTCCTTTCTTGGAAAAACTGCTCTGAGTCTTCCAGAGGCTCAAGTAGCAGAGCTGGCCATTGACTGTGTGTAGCAGGAGGTGGCTTCTTGTGCTGTGGAGCAACATGTGACTTCCCCTAGATGTGAATGGAGCAGTGAGAGGCCCGTATAATATCTGAGCTTAGCTTAAAAACCTGTCTGGCTGAAGCAACCCTGGGAGGAGTGGGCAGAGGTTTAGCCAGAACTTTGGTCTGCTGTTAAACTTCTCTAAAACCACATCTAAGCAGCCTCCCAGCACTAGTGGGGTCAGGCAGCTGTTGTTTTCAGGGCCAAGTGCTGTTGGAAGAGCTCAGCTGATGAGCAAAAGAATTAGAAGCCTGTCTACTTATTCTTTGTTTCTTCTATTGTTAATACTGGAAAAATGAGCAGTTTAATTTGAAGTACGCAAGGGTGGGTCTTGAGTCTGACCTAGATCAGGTAGGTCACACATCACCCAGGGATCAAACTCCAGACCCACCCTTCGTGTGTGGTGTGCAGGTAGGTGACACAGGTGACAGAGATGACTTGCTTTGATGCTAAAAGCCCACAGCTTGACACTGGACTTGCTGCTGCTGGATCTTAAGCACCTCTTAACTCTGGCCCTGGAGAGACTTGGAGCTTCTTCCTGTGCCTGAAGGGGCTCTGGGAGAGCTGGAAAGGGACTTTGGATAAGGGCCCAGCATGGCAGGTCAAGAGGGAATGGCTTAAAACTAATGGAGTAGGTTTAGATGGCATATTAGGGAGAAATTGTTGGCTGTGAGGGTGGGCAGGCCCTGGCACAGGTTGGGCAGAGAAGCTGTGGCTGCCCCATCCCTGGGAGTGTCCAAGGCCAGGTTGGAGAGGGCTTGGAGCAACCTGGGCTGGTGATAGGTGTCCCTGCCCATCATGAGGGGTGGCACTGGGTGGGCTTTATGGTCCAGTCTGTCCTAAACTGTTCACTGATTCTTATCAAAAGTAGCTGGTCATGACTCTGCTTCAAAAACACCAGTGGTGCCAGGTGAACATCTCCGGGTGGGCTCACCCGTATCTTCAAGAATACCTGTTCTATCTTCCAGTCAGAGCAAGTTATTCCCCTTGAATTCCACCTCCACCGAGTGCCTCATGTTCCCTGCTGCCATCCATTAGCTGGATGTGACAGCTTCCCCAGCTCTGCCCGTGGGAGTGAGCTCTGTGTTCCTGCAGAGTGTGGGAGTGCCCTGGTGCTCACTGACCCCTCCGGGCTTGGCTGGAGGGGCTGCAGGATCACCACAGGGCTGCCCATCTGCCGAGCTCTGGCGTGCACAGCCTGGCAGGTTCCTCTCAAGACTTACTAATGTATCTGTAGACTTCCCTCACCTGATCCTTTAAGAGAAACAGCACAGAGGGATTGCTGTGCCCTGCTCCTCATGGTTTGCCTACAGCCAATTCCCAGTGTAAACCTTGCCATGTGAGCCCCTGCTGGGTTGGGTGCATTGTTTTTTCAACTGTTACAGTGAGCTCAGATCTTTAAATATCCTCATTTTCATGTCATCTCTGAAGATTGATTGATTGTTTGTTTTTTTTTTTTTAAGATTGGTGATCTGATGCTTGGCATTGCAACAAAACAAAGCCAGGTGTCCCTGTGGGGTGTAACTGCACTTGTGTTAGAGATTGCAGGTGAAGGTGCTTCTGTCCGGTCCAAGGCACCTTGTGGGGCTTTCCAGCTCCATCCTAGAATTACTGGCAGCAAACACCTTGCTCTCTGAAGCTGCCACAGTGAAGGGTTCCGTCGTCTTGGGGTTGAGATGGTTCTCCTTGGCTGTGCCTGAAGCTGAGCCTGCAGTGGCTTTGCTTTGCCCTGGTGGCCAATGCAATGCCACACTTGGAACCCCTCTGAGGATCCTTGGTAGCTGAGGGCTAGTGGGTTGTGTTTTTGGTGGGGATCTTCCCTGCTTTGGCACTGAAGTTCCTGGCTCTGCCTGCAGGAAGGGTCCCTGTCTTGCTTGGAGGAGGTCTGCCAGATCATTTCCCAGAGGGATTGCTTCTCCCAAATCTTGTTTTGACTTCAGGGTCTCCTGATTCCCATGGAAAACCAGTCAGTCCTGTCTCCTGTGGGTGCAGAGCCTCTTCCAAGGCAGTGGGGGAGTGTGACTGAGGTCACATGGAAGTATTGCAAAATACTCAGGCAAGCAAAGAAAATGTGCCTTCACTTGAGTTTAACACAGAAAGGCCACTGTGTTTTGGTGTTTCTCAGGCTCAAGTATCCCAACTCTCCTGGGTCTGAGGAGGCCTGGATATCCTTCAGTGGTCTCAAAGAAGACTTCTGGTGTCCTCCCTGAGGAGTGAGGGGGCATCTGCACCCTGCTCACCTGGGGCACATCACAGCACTCCTGCAGAGGTGCTGCCTGGAGAGCTGGGCTTCTCCCTTGTACGGACCCAGCTTTGGGCCAGCTCAGGGGTGAGAGAGGATGTGAATCAATGAGCTGTGACATCAGAGTGTCTGGGAGCCAAGCTCAGCTCGGGGCTGAGATGTTCACCTGGGAGTCAGGGCAGCTGGTGGGATTTGGGTACCTGGGGAACAGCTGAGTGCTTGCACTGGGGCTGGGGGTCCGCTTTGAGCTGGATCCACTGATGTTGGCTACAGGGACCTCTCTCAGTGCAGGCAGTGACTTCAGGGGACCTTTCCCAGCTCAGGGACACAGAGTTCAGCTTACAGCTCTCCAGTGCTGCCCATCTCCTCTGACAAGAAACCCAATCCTGGAGCCCAAACCCCTCTGGGGACAGTTCACCAGAACTGATACTTGATTTAAAAGAACTGACTTGTTCAGCTTAATCTTGACAAAATTCTTTTCTAGCCCTAATCCTCTTCCAGTGTAAGGTGAGATCTTGAAATACCTGGCAAACTTAGAGCCCAACTCTTTCTGCATCTCTGGGCCTCTCTGTAATCAAAGGTGAGGGGGGTAGGGATGTTTTCAGCCCCTGCCAAAGATAAATCTCCTGATGGGAGCAAGCAGGGAACTATTTCCCAGTCTGTGGTTAACAAGTTGATCTGACAGGCCAGAGGTGAAACAGCCACTTGAGCTGAATTACAGGGGCTAACCAAAGATCCAACACTTCCCTTGGCTCATGAGCACAGCTGTGTTGCATCCCTGGTGACTGTTTCTATCTTTTGGCTTGTCCCATGTTGACTCTGGAAATCCAGAGGCTTAACATGAGTTTCAAGAGAGGGCTGAAGCCGAGGAGCTGCTCTTGGGAGAATGTGAGCTGGGCTAAAGAAGGCTTTGAGCAGTGCCTGTGGTCAGTGTTACAGGCTGTCATGTCCACTTTGATTTCTGTAGCTGATAAAAATGTGTCTACAGGCAGAGTCCTGTGGGTCTGCAAGGTGCAGGACAGATGGAGGGCTAAAGTGATGGTGTTTGGAGTGGAGTGGGACCAGGGGTGGTCCTGTGTTTGTCTTCGGAGCTTGCAGAGGGATCAACAGCCATGCAGCAACAAATCTCACTTGTAGTGCAGGCGCCTTAAAAGTAACTGCAGTCTGTCTCTGGGGATTTTGTGTTCCCAGTCTTCCCTAGTGCACAGACTGGGTTCCCCACGGCTGTCTCAGACACTGCCCTGTGGGAGGTGCCAGGGTAAGGGAAGGGCATCCTCCCTCATCCCTGCATCCTTTGAGGCCCTTGTGCTGCTGCAAAGCTCATGGAAAATGTGAGAGCGGGAGCTGGCACTGGGAGGGGGGAGGTGAGCTCGACAGCTTGGCCTCGTCTGACTCACTGGGACAAAAAATCCCTCAGTTTGGGACAGCCCCAGGCTGGATGACCCTGCTCTGTGATGACACTGGGTGTATTTTTCAACTGGCTGGGGCACCTCATGGTGTGGAGGTGGGGGCTGATCCCATCTGCTCCCAGAGGCTGGTGGCTCCAGCACTGAGGGAGGGATGAGGCTGGTGAGCTGCTCTCAGGGATGCTGATGGACACATTGGTGGCACAGGGTCACAGGGAGGGGCAGTTGGGTGGCCTTGGCCAAACAGATGCTCCTGCCTGCGTGTGTGGGGCTGTTTACTCTGCTACCAGAGCTCTTGGGAGGGTTTCTTTCCAGTGCATTTCATTGAAGTGGCTCTGAAGGCGGTGTCTGGTCTGTGTGGGTAAGCTGTGCTCACTTGCACCATGGGGCTGAAGGGAGAGGAGAGGTTGGATCTGCATGGCTTTGGGCACATCAAGGTGCTTCAGCTGTAAACCAGGACTGTCCTCCCAGTGAGCTGAGTCAGGGGCTTGGTGCACGTCCTTTGGTTCTTCTCAGAGTCCCAAAGGGCTGTTGGACTATGGACCATACCTGAAAGTGCCTTCAGTATGTGACTGATGAAGCAGAGCTCTCTGTGTTAGTTACTGCTCCTGTTGCAGAAATAAAAGGGATGCAGAGACAGATATATGGGAGTCCTGCTGATGGCTCAGCGAGCTCTGAAGGGTTTATAAGCAGGAGACATCAAGCTTCAGCCCAAAAGGTCTGACTGCAGAACAGGGTAAGTGGTGGAGGCTTCACTTTAGGGGTGCGGTGTTGGTTGCACCTGCTCTCCCTTTCCAGGGCCTTGCTGGGAGATGCGTGGCTGGATTTCCAGGGCAGCTGCTGCCCTTGCTTAAAGCACCAGCCACACATTGCTGCTGCTCCTGTCAGCTGCCCCAAAGCCTCTGTTTGTGTATCTAAAACCTGAAGGCTGGAGAAGGAAGAAACCTGACCAGTGCAATGGAAACCTTCAATTCCCTGCGGTCCCAGGAGGAGAAGAGTAGCTTCAGGCTGGAGTTAGGAATGAACTTCATTTGTACGCTGCCTTGCCTCTCCAGGAGGAGCAGCCAGGAAAAATATCAACAGTTCCATTAAAAAGTCTGCTGGTTTGCTAAAGTAGTGGAATAAACATACCTGTAGGTAAAACGGCCCGAACCGCACAGGAAACATTAAGTGGAGCGAACACACGCAGCCTCGCTCCCTCTGCCCTGTGTATCTCCCAGATAAAAAACACTGCATCCATGGCAATGCGGACATCAAACAGCAGCTGGGGGGATTATTCTTAGCTGGGGAAGAACTGGCTTGGATGGAACAGGGGCTCGGTGCTTTCCTAGAAAGGCAAAACCTGTTCTCAGCCTGCTTGGTGCTGCTGCCCTGTCTGGGGGGTGGCCTGGAGTGAAAATTGGGGCAGGATGTGCTCTGCGGTGGGTTTTAACCCTCTCTGTGATTTCGGTTGCCCCTCTTTAGCTTCCCATTCCCTGTTCTTGTGGGAATTTTGAATTGCTTTTGCTCTAACCACTTGAAAAGCTGGGGTGGAAGCCTGTGGGAAGTGGGCAGCAATTTTGGGGGTGGGTGGGTGGGTGTGATGGCACTAAATGGGGAAACCAACCACCCCCAGCCATTAGCGTGTACTGAGTTTGTCCCTTCAGTCCTCCACTGAGCCCAAACGCATCCTCTGACTCCTTCAGGACAGAGGGAAGGGAGACCTGCATTTCATATTTCAGTGAGGGATGTGAGCCTCAAGCATGGCTTGGGTGAGAGATGCTGCCAACACTTCTTGGACCAGTACCCTGGTCCCTGGTCTGCCCATAAAACCCAGCTTCCCCTTGGCCATGCCCAGGGAATACGGTATGTACAGAAAATACATGTGGAAAATGCCTTTGGTTGCAACCAGATGGCACCTGTCAAGCACAAGTAGACATTTCTATTAGTGTTCTTATTTGAGTGTTTTGGATCCCTCCCAGCCTCCCTCCCTGTCCTCCCAGAGCAGCCCCAGAGGCAGATTGATGTGATTATTGCAGCGTAGAGACAGTCCCTGTGCTCCCAGGCCTCATCTGCACAGCCACTTAGCACAACTAATCTGAACTGACTTTTAAAGTGGATTAGTTCAATTACTCTTAACTAGCCCTGGTGGAAACACTCTCCTTGGGGATTAAAGGTCCCTAATTCACTTTAACATACTTGATTTCAATGCAAATCAGGCTAAACTGAATTAAGGGCACTTTAGAGCCTTGTTTGGAGGAGGCACTCCAAAACTGATGTGGTTTAACCACCCCACTTTGCATTCCTGTGCTTGATTCATTCCACTTAGCATTGCTGGAGTGTCCCCTTACAGATGACTAATATAGGCAGCCTCTCAGATAGAAAGCTGCAAACATTTTACCTCTGCTAATGTGTGAACCAGCTCCACTGAAAAGCTTCCGCATCTGCTCACCCAGTGCTTTAAATTGCCCAGCCAGGGTGTTTCAGAGGTGTTTGCTCTCTTTTATATTTTTGACTCTTATTTTCTTTCCCTGCTCTTGCTTTTTCCCCCCCCCCAGTAATTCTTCGAACCAAGTTCTTTGCTTTTTCACTTAAAAATGCAGGGCAGTGAGTCACGCACCATTTTTTCTCTGCTGTCCTGTAGGCACTGGATGAACTGGGAATACTTGACCAACAGCACACTCATCCTCTTAGCTCAGTAATTTAACTCTCCAGTTGAGGATGAGCTGTGGTTGTGAAAGCCTTTTGTCTCTATTTTCCTTGAAGCTTGAGTGAAAAACAGTCATTACATGTGGAGCCCTGGGCAAATGGGCAGGATAAATTCTTGCTTTGGAGAGAGTTTGGTGGGATGGAGTCTTCTTCTGTGTTTTAAGAGTCAGATGATGAGTGCATTGGGGTGAAGAGGGGAATCCTGCCAATGCCAGGGAAGATTCCTGAGCAGAGGGGGAAAACGATCACAACATTTTTTTTCTTTCATACTGACCCTAAGTATTTAACTCCTCCTTTCTGAAGGGGAGAGGAGGTAACGCTGACCCTCTGCAGATGGGGATCTCCATCCACTTGCCTGTATCCCTGCAGCCCATTATCTGATGTAATACCATCCTGAGACCCCTGTCCTGCTGCTCTGGCCCAAATTTAATCCTGGCTCAGTGGCCAGCAGTAGACTGGGGAGGGAATGGCTATTTGGCCCAGCTTTGCCACCTTTTGTGGGGATGGTGGCTGAGGAAAGGAAGGGTTAAATCTGATTACTGAAGTGAGTGCCAACATTGCTCTTGGTGCTGCTTCTCCAGCCTGCCAGACCGAAGGTTTATTTTACTAATGGCCCTGTGTAACTTCACCCTCCCCTCCTGCTTGGATATTTCAGCTCCTCTACTTAGTTTAGCATCACTTGGGAAATGGGTGAGCAGTTTGGGTGGTCACAGCAGCAGCTGGCAGCTATATAAGGATTTTTTTTTTGGGGGGGGGGGTGGGGGGGTGGAGAGGACAAACCTTTAGTTTCTTTAGGTTGGGATTTTCCTGGCTCTCATGAAAAATCACCACAGGCTGTGGAGAGGGGAACAGGCAGTGCCCACAAGCAGGACATGGATTCTGCTGCTGCCCTGGTGTGTGGGGGCTGTGAGACCCCTCTGTGCTGCAGCTCAGAGATCCCTCAAAGCACCCACTGTGCTGCTGTGCAAAGTCTGCATCTCACTTATGGCTCTGGCTGAACCATAAGCCAATTTAATCTCATTTTCTTACCACCAAGGAACTCCTCTTTCTCTATAGCAGCTTGTGCATGTCTGAAGGACATTGCCCTGCTGCTCTTCAGTCCCTGGTTGCTTGGCCATGTGGTGGGAACAAATAATGACCATGTGGATGTTTGCTGATGTGGTTGGACGCAAAATGTGGTTTCCTTTGGTTCAGTTTCCTGGAGCAATGATGTAAATCAACAGCCAGATTTTGGGAGGTTTTGTGCTTATTCTTATCACAGACTCACAGGAAGGCTTGGATTGGTAGGGACCTTAAAGCTCATCCAGTGCCACCCCCTGCCATGGGCAGGGACACCTTCCACTAGCCCAGGTTGCTCCAACCTGGCCTTGGAGACTTCCAGGGATGGGGCATTCCCAGCTGTGCCAGGGCCTCAGCACCCTCTAAGTAAAGAATTTCTTCCTAATATCTAACCTGAATCTCTCCTCTTGCTCAAAGAGTGCCCTCAAAAAGAAATACCCAGAGTATTCTCTACCATTGAGGGGAGAAAGTCCTACCAGTGCATTATATCTTTAGGTTTTTATTTACCTGACCCAAGCCCTCTCTCCCTAAGTTTTGGTGGCAATGCCTGGTGAGTTTAACACAATGAGGTGCTGGTGTTTCCTTCTTGAAGCCATGAGGTCATTAATCTCATCTCTAGTATTTCTTAAAGACTTTTTGGGTCTGTTGCTCTGGGAAGTACTGAAAATACTGACTACTGAGAACACATCACTTCTGAGTGAGCAGCCAAGTTGTAACTTCAGTCCTGAGGAAACACCAAGGTCTTGCTGAGAGATGTTTCACTCAGGTACACATTTTTACTTGGGGATGATGTCTTTCAGCCTCAGGATCTATGAAGAGGAGCATTAATACATCCCACAAAATCTTCATTCCTAGGAGTGCCCGGACAAACCTGGGGGACCCCCATCCCTGGAAGTATTCAAGGACAGGTTGGACAGGGTTTGGAGTAACCTGGTCTAGTGCAAGGTGTCCCTGCCCGTGGCAGGGGGCTGGAATGAGATGACCCTTAAGTTCCCTTCCAGCCCAAGCCATTCTGTGATTCTATTGCCATTCCAGGATAGCTTTTTCAAGGCCTCTCTGAGGTCATGCAGTGTATGAAGTTTGAGTTGGTATCCGTCGTCCAAAGTGTGAGTCCAACAAGCTGCCTTCTAAGTGGGAATTGCTCACACCAAAGAGCAGCCCATAGTGTGGCATTCCATCCCTTGTGGCTTCCTGTAGTGGTGCCAGGGAGCTACAGGGCTGCTCTTCAAGTAGTCAGAAGTGCTGGAAACCTAAATTCAAGACCTGCATAGTCCTGTGAGCTGCATTTTAGACACAAATGAAATGATTCCACTTGGGGTACAATTTCTTCCATTGTGCTTTGCTATGACCTTTGGTCAGGAGGGTAAAGAACCTGCTGGAGTGGCCCTTGAAATGGGGTTTCAGTAGGTAGAAGATACCTGGGAACATCTCAGTTGAATTCTCCCTCCTGTGAATCTTCACTCCGAGAGGTGTTGGCCTGTGGGATTGGTGAGGTTTCCTTGCTTTGTTTCCAGCCTCTGTAAATTAACCCCTTCTTTCTGCTTCTGCAGCTTGTCCACTGGATTGGAAATAGCTGCTGTAAGAGAGAGCTTCCATCTACCAAAATGAACAGATCAGCATCAAAATTAGGAGTGAGATGTTGGTGTAAGGGTTTTGTGGCTTTTTGCAGGTTGGTAAGAACCAACCTAAGAAGTTGAGTCCTTGCTGGGATCAAATGGTGACTGGGTGGAGGAGCTGAACAGAATTAAATCTGGAACAGTGTCAAGGCTGCTGCTAAGTCCTGTCTCTGTGACTTTGGGGTCTGGTTTGCAAGATACCCAAAGGAGAAATTCCTTTCTTGTCCTCTTAAATAAAACCAACATCTCCAGTAGTTAAAAATGTCCCTTTTAACAGAAAGATGGTGTTCTCAAAATCACTGCAAACTCTTCAAACCAACCAAAATCTCTGTTGTGGGATTTGTATACATCCTGCTTAATGGGTTCAAACTGGAACACTTCTTGATCTCTTGCTGCCCTGTTTTCAGCAGCCCCTGGACAACCTGTGGGCCGTTGTGTTTTGGTGCCAATATAATTTGGTAAGGATTTGTCCTTTTTAATGGTTTATTTCCCACCTCACTTTTTAAAGCTGCTCTAATTCCATATTGCCCTAATTGTGATATGCAAACTTTTAAAGGGGAATCGCAGCCAATGTATTTTAAGATCCTTATGGGCAAGCAGCCCCCTACTTAACGTGATAAATTTGGACAGCTTTTCTCACTAAGGAAAATAAAAAGCCTTCCAAATCAAGAAAATTATGTAAGCAAATCCGATGAGCGTGCTCTAAAATTAAACCTGCCTTGCAAGCTCTGGGGCCTTCACTGTGGAACCAGTGGGGTTTTTTTGGGAAAGCTATAAAACCTTGCCTGGGGGATGTCCAGTGGTGTCCTGACATTCTCTCCCTCTGATCCACTCACTCATTTATTATGACCAAATGTGTAGGAACATAAAATTATCAATGGCCATCCTTGCTTGGGACCAAGTCCCCATCATACTCAGTGAACCACACTAGGTATTGGGACAGACCTGATGGAAGGACTTCGTAACTTGTCCCATGCCCTCATGCAGCTCCTGCCACGCAGCGTCCAACTCAAAGGCATGACTGTAGATTTCTAGAATGGTTTGGGTTGGAAGGGACCTTAAAGATCATCTTGTTCCACCCCCTGCCATGGGCAGGGACACCTTCCACTAGCCCAGGTTGCTCCAAGCCCTGTCCAACCTGGCCTTGGACACTGCCAGGGAGGCGAGTCCACAATCTCTCTGGGCAGCTGCAGCAGCTCAGTGTGGGTTTGCTGTACTGAAACAAAGTTTTGGTGTCTCATCTGTGACCAGAGATGTCTGGTGTGAGTGTCCTGACTCTGGAGTCTGCACACTGTGCTTGGTGAATTGTGCAAACCCTATTTATTCTAGGGTATAGGTAAGTTAGACTTTGACTGGTCACCTTGCCATAAAACCCTGCCTCCTCTTTCCATGTTCATTGAGGATTGCTCCTGCTGCTGTGTCTCCATCCTCCCTCCTGTTGAACTAACTAAATTCTTCTGTAGTCTTTATAAAGCATGTTTCTTATCCACTTTGTGTTTTTCTGTGGTACATGGCCAAAGTTGGTTTAGAGACCTTCATTCCCTTGCTGCAAACTGTGCTTGGAAAAGCTCAGTATTATCTTCCTGGGATGCAGCAGTCAGCAGCTTACTCAGGAGGAAAAGTGGAGGGGCAGGTGCTGATCCCCCCTCTCTGGTGAGCAGTGACAGGATACAAAAGAACAGCATGAAGCTGTTGGAGGGGTTCAGCTTGGATCTCAGGAGAAGGTTCTTCCCCCAGAGAGGGGTCGGGCACTGACCAGGCTCCCCAGGGCAGTGGGCACGGCCTCAAGGCAGCCAGAGCTCCAGGAGTCTTTGGATGATCCTCTGGGGTACAGGGTGGGATTGTTGGGGTGTCTGTGCAGGGCCAGGGGTTGGAACGGATGATCCATGTGGGTCCCTTCCAACTCAGGATATTCTGTGGTTTGAGTGTCTCCATGAGGTTTCCCTGTGGGGACTTTGGTGCCAAACACCCTTCCAGCATGAAATGGGAGAAGGGAAGACCCTCATCTCTGCATGTGGCTGTTGGAACAGTTTCTCCAGTCAGAGCAGGAGTTAATTGACCTCCTTCTTAGCATTTGTGCTGAGACAGCTTTGGGCTGTTGATAGGCTGGGGTGACCTGAAGGGGTTCATGGCACTTCTGGCTGAAGCCAGATATAAACACCTGTAAAGTCTTAACATTTCACTCTCCATAGTCTCACATTTTGCTCTTAGTTCTTGTTGCTCCCAATAGATCTGTCAGCTCAGCCACACGAGGTATTTCCATCTGGGGGAAAATCTCCCCTAACTCTGTTTCCCTTTTATCTGCAGGCTGGTGACAGGTTTCCAGCAAATACACGGAGCATTTGTTAGCGTTGCTATCCTTTCCCTCTGCCCGGGTCACTCTCCTTCGTTCTTGGCCCTTGGTCCTCCCGAGCTCTGGCAGCCAGGAGACACTGAAATCACAACTGTGCAGAATACAGGCGGGGTAAACATCTTAATCTCGTGGATACTTCAATCTAAACGTTTTCCGAGGCCCTCCTTCAGGAAGGATTAGCCGGTACCGGCGCCTGAAAGGTCGTAGCCTTGCTTTGACTTGCGCCGCCGCTCAAGATGCTGAACGTGTGTGAAAGCTTCAGCAAAAGGCCTGAGATGCCATCACTGTTCTCTCAAGGCTCCAGGGAGCATCTGTGTGTCCTCTTGGGCTTTGGACATTGGTCTTGGAGCCCTGCCTGCCTGTATTAGCCATTGTGATAGCGTTGCCTGGAGCGCCCAAATGTGACATGTATCAACTGGCATTTTGGCTGCACTAAGTGTAAGATTTTTCCAGTGTAGGTTTATATCTGTTGTTTTTTTTTTTCCTCTCTCAAGTGTGTGCATATTACTGTTATGATTTATTTTCAGGCTGTAACTTTGGTTTTATCACTTGAAATACCTTGGAAACTTGGAGGGCTTTTTTTAATTAGTTGCAAGCCCTCTTTACCTTGGAGGAAAATTCCAGTGTGAAGAATGCTTTTGATTCACAAAGAAATTGTTGCAGAGCTCCAGTAGAAAGACTTCCTTTTATCTTTGTGTTATTTGGGTCTTTCCTCCTTGAAGCTGCCATTTGCTTTGCTAAAGTTCACTTTGCTTCTTGACAGCTCCAGAATAGATCAGAGTTTGTTCTTGAAATGTCGAGGCTCTCAACATGGACATCCTTCACCAAGAAGTTGGGTGGGAAGTCATGAGTTCAGGAGACTAGTCTTCAGTACTTGTTTCAACTCTTTAACACAAGGTGGAATAAGTGAATACAAATAGAGTTTCTGCTGAGAAATGGCAATAATTGTGTGCCAGGATGGGTTATTCTTGCTCCCTTCGTCCTGAGACCTGCCAGTCAGGCGTCAACAACAAAGTGAATGTCTCCCAGTTGTTCCCTTGCTAGAGAATGCCTTTCCCTGATTTTCACTTTCAGTGGTTTTTTATTGCTCCAGCTGCATGTGAAAGTTTTATATGTTGTTGGGGCACTCTCAACCACTGCTATTTTGGGGCTGGAGAGGGGCAAACTGGAGGGATTCCTTTCCCCACCACCGAGGAAACAAATGGCACTCCGGGAATTGTGGTGGAGCGAGAGCTGGCAGAGCGAGTGAGCTCCTGCCACTCTTGTTCCTGTGGTTCAGCCTTCAGAGCTGGAATCTGCACTCATGGAGTTTCAAGGAAGCGAGGTGTGAGACTTGTGGGATGGTGTCCCGTGGGGATGCAGGTCAGGGGATGCTGGATGCCTCCATAACCTCGGGGAGGGCTTGGCAGAAAGCTCTTGCAGGGGTGAGACATCAAGGCTGGGGGTGGGACAGTTTTCTTGACACGGGGCCAACTGGAAAGTCTCAAGCTCAGATGAAGAAAGGGGCTGGGGAATGCGATCCCGTCTACCAGGGAAGGACGTAAAGCCCCGGAGAAGGACGTGGCCAAGTTTCGTCGCAGCACTCTTGGGTTTCAGCTGCTGCCTCAGCAACGTGGCTGTGTGGTGATTTCCTTAAGGTGCTGGGAATTCTGCTTCAGTTTGTACCAGAAAGCAGGGAGAGAGCTCATCTTGGGGTGTGTCTCTGTTAAAACTCAAACTTCCCTGAATTTCCTAGTTACTCCCCTTCGACTTGCAGATCTGCCTTACCTTTCAAGTACGCTTTGCCACAGGATTCAAGGGAAAACATAATTCCTGCTCCATTAAAGTGCAAGCAGGGTCCAGATGGTGGTTCAGCCAAATTTTTACTTCTCTTGACCGGAATTATATTTGTGTTACCATGTATTGAATGGGTAGCTCTAATCCTGCTTATCCTGCATGGTGAGGAACCTGCTGGAGAGATTTATTCATGGGCAAGATGTTGTTTTTTTTTTTTTTTCCTTGGAATATCAGTTTACCTTTGCTTCAGTATCATTATTCATACTGTTTTTAGATTTTATTCTATGTCTGAGCACCTTTGTGACGCTTTGAAATGAAGCTAAATCCTCCTGATTTTATTTTTTAAAATTTTTTAACCCTGTTGGTTCTAATTCTGATGGGTTCCATGTGGTTGTGCCCTGTATCGTCCTGGGAATGATGACTCAGTCTCCAGCCCCACAGAAATAGGTGGGATGTGGGAATTGTGCAGCGAGCCCACATGCATTTTGAAGACAGATGGAAACTCCATTTCGGGCTGGAGCTGCTCTGGTTGTGATTAGCTCTAATGAACATCTGTTGATGGAGTAGTTCGAGAGGGGTTCTGGGTGTTCTTTATTACTGGGGATATGAAGGGCTGAGTTGAAAAGGGAGACTCAGGTTGGCTGTGAAGCTTTGCAGCAAATGTGGGGCTTTTAATTGTTATTTTCAATTTTTGTTTTTCATATTGTAGCGTTTCCATATCAGACAAATTCCACCTGCGTTGTCACAAATGCCACAGGATTTCCCTGGTGTTCCAAACACAGGCTGGAGTCCCTGAAATTTTCTTGTTCCTTGTAGGGCTGAATATAATTGCAGACAAATGTATGTAAAAATGGACCATAATGACTGAAGTGAATCAGCAAGTGAATCCAGACGCAGTGTGGTTTGATGCCAGCACCTAAAGTATCTGGAGTTACCTTTTAAAACACAATTCTTGCTAATCTGAGTTTAATTTGGGAAACCCCAGAGCTGAACTGTAGGAGTGACCTCAATCATCTCCTCCGTGCCTGCGCTGCAGTGGAATTTGGTCTCGTGATTACATGCAAGGTTTGTTCTGCGAGTTCCTCACCTCTCGCACTGAAGGGGCAATTACTAAATGTTTCTTGACTGTTCTCATTAACTGCCTGGCCCCGAGGCTGATTTAGAACACATTATCCACCTTCTGTACTCAATGGAAAACACATTTGGTTCCTCGGGGGTGTTTTTGAGATGCTGTCGGAGACACGGAGCTCAGAGAAAGCTGTCAGGAGTCCACTTACCCACAGCGTCCCTTCTGAGGCTGGAGCTTTCTTTTCATTCCTTCGGAGTACTTGGAATTGTTTTAGGTCATCCCACGTGTGGTTGTCACACTAGGGAAACCTGAAGACTGGAAAATGAGGTTTGCAAATGACTTGTGAGAAACTGTGAAAGCTCTTTCACTGAATTTGTCTTCTATTTGGGCCTTGTGAGAATGAGTTTTAATCCTCAAAAATGGTGCTTGTAAGATCAGTTTGCTCCTCCTGTGCTCCCCTGCCTCCTTTCCCTCTAACTATCCTGAGGGAATGAAGACAAGATGGGAATCTGGAAAAGTATCTTGTGCGCAATGTGGCCACGTGAGCTTGTAAATAGAATTGATATCCTACTGTATACACATAATTATGCTGATGTTTCCTGGCCCTTCAGGGACTGAAATGCAGGTCATTTATGTGTAACAATTTAGTTCTTTTTGCTTCTTCCTCTTCTAGATCTCAAAGGAATTCATGAGGAATAATTTAGGCACCAGACTTTCAGATCTCTTCATCTCTTTCACAGATGGACTCTGTAGCACTCTGAACACAAGAAGTGTTTAGGGATATATATAATTGTTTCAAATGAGATGTCATCTAAATGACTTTAAATCTGGGAAAAACGGATCATCCAGCCCTGGACTGGGGGATGGATCCTGTATTTTCAGACCACACAAACAATTCATGTTCTAAGGTTGAATATCATCCTGGGTCAACCCTCTACAGCTGAGTGCGAAAGGGCACCAGTTAGTTGGCTTTGGTTCTTCCCAGATGTGTAGATTAATGGGATACCTCTCAGCTGGAGCTTCTGGCCTTGCTATAGTTTCTCACAGTCAGCTGAAGCTTCATGGCCTCCATTCAGCTGTAATTTGGGAATCTTTCTAAAGGAAAAGATTCATATCCTGTACAGTAGATTTGTTGATAGAGGGCACATCTAATGACGTTTCTGGTGTCTGAAGGCTAAAACTACTGAGACAAAAGGAAATCACAGAATCCCAGAATGGTTTGGGTTGGAAGGGACCTTAAAGATCATCTCATTCCAACCCCCTGCCATGGGCAGGGACACCTTCCACCAGCCCAGGTTGCTCCAAGCCCCGTCCAGCCAGGCCTTGGATACTCCCAGGAATGGGGCAGCCACAGCTTCTCTGGGCAACCTGTGCCAGGGCCTGCCCACCCTCACAGGGGGGAATTTCTTTGTAAGATCTCACCTAAACCTTTTCTCTGCCCATTTGAAGCCGTTCCCCCTTGTGCTGTCACTCCATGCCCTTGCCCAAAGTCCCTCTCCAGCTCTTGCAGGGCTCCCAGGGGGTACCAGAGGTACATGGCCACCACTTTCCCTTCAGTCCTTGGCAATGGCCATTACGTGGCACATTGAAAGGACACACTCAGTATTGGTCATGACAGTTTATTGGTCTCTCAATAATCTCTCAGTAGGTGAAGGCAGAGCATCATTTTGCTTGGGTAAGCCCTGATTTAAGGACTGTCTCTCTGATGTGCTTGTTTTCTGAGCTGCTGGTGGATGGTTTAGAAAATGGGAGCTTGCACAAATTGGTTGAAGGTGTCTTGGATGATCTTTGCACGCTGGGATAAATCTAAGCCTGTGGATCATCTTCCCATGACAGTTTTTCAAGATCTTTCCAGCGTGTTTTCTTGCACTTCTTTACTCACAATTGAAAATGTTTCTCCCTTTATCTCTCTGCAGGCACTGGGAAAGAGTATTGTAAGGGACTGGCTCAGGGATAACAGTGTAGCTCTGCTTTTGTTGGGACTTCCTTCTCAGACGTGAACAACTTGCAAATCAAATGGTTTCTTTACCTGGTTTGCTACTTCTGAGGTCACCTTTTTTAGGCAGTGGTTGTGACTCAAGGCTTACTCTGAGCTGCTTCTTGGAACTGAGGCGAAACAGCCCCAGTTTGATGAAGGATGTGTCTCATGGAGCTGGGAAGCAGCTAAAGGGATAATCTCTGCTAAATGAATATGGATGCAGCTGTGGCATCCCACAACGCTGCATCTTTGCATCCAGTCTTAAAGCAAGGCTCTGTCCCCCTAAAAGTAACTTGAAGTCTCTCAAAATGCTGTGAGGAACAGCTTTCACATTCAGTGAGGATTGGGCTGGCGAGGTACAGAGTGATATAATATGTCTTTGCCCTCTGTAATCTTCTACCCCTTCCAACATCCAGGCACACAAGAGCCGATTCAATCCTTAATCTTGGTGTAACGAAACCACCTCGTGGTTTCTGTATTTGAGTTGATCTAAATTGGGATGGCAGGAGCTCTTGAATCCAGCAGCTTTAGGCTATTTTAGGTGGTGAAAATCTGCCATTGGCACTATGGAAGGCATTTATAAGTAACAAGCTAATTATGTAAAATGCACACTGTCCACTTGTTAAGATCTTCTTAAAGTTTCATAATCTAATCAGAATTTGCTATGTATAACACTTGGCTTGTTGTCCTCCCCCTGCCTTTTTAATGCCACTTTGTTGGATGGATGGATGGATGATCAATACAGGAAGGAAATGCTTTCCTTAAGACCGGTTGGTTGAGTGTGCCCCACATGCTGCTTTAATACAATGCATAAAGGGTTTTCCTTTTAATTACTGAGCAAAAATGCATTGTTTTGAAGGTGGGTCACAGAATGGTTTGGGTTGGAAGGGACCTTAAAGACCATCCAGTTCCAACTCCCTGCCATGGGCAGGAACACCTCCCACTCTAGACCAGGTTGCTCCAGCCTGGCCTTGGACACTCCCAGGGATGGGGCAGCCACAGCTTCTCTGGGCAACCTGTGCCAGGGCCTGCCCACCCTCACAGGGAAGGAGTTCCTCCTGAAACCTAATCAGAATCCCTCCTCTTTTAGTTTAAAACTGTTTCCCCTTGTCCTATCACTACCTGCTTGTGTAAAAAATTGCTGTCCTTTTATTTTTCTAATTTTTTATGGGTGATATGCAGTCCCATCTGCTCAGCAGCACTCAGACTAAAACTGTGGCTCTCCCTGGGCTTTAATATATTGGCTAGTAGGGCTTTGTTTATGCAGACCTTGCCTCTCTTTTTTAATGATACTATGGATGTGCTGAAGACAATAATTATTCTGAGGGTATTTATCTGATGTGTTGGCAAAGGCAGGTCTGGCTGAGGTCCTTGCCAATGTACTGTAGTCAGGTCACCTTCACAAGGTAAGAGAGGGTCCTGCCAGTGGCACAGGGCTGTTAGAAACAGCTGGGCTCTCAATATTCATTCATCACCTGTGATTAACCACTGTGACAGCATCTGCTTCCCTGCCACAAAACTGGGCATGGATTTAGTCCTTTCAGGAAGGGTGACACCATCCCTATAGGGTGTTGGGATCTGGGCCTGTCTTGGTGAATCAACATCAAGAGATTGATGGCAGATGTTCATGGTGTTTGTTTTTTTCCCTTTTCCTCTTTGGGGTGTGGACGTGGAGTGTTTTGGGGTGCTGAGGGAGATCCAGGGAAAGAGCAATGTTCAAAGGATAGCAGGGAAGAGAGGAACACACAGTGCCCTTAACTCTGCAGAAGAAGGCAGTAGTTTGTGATGGTGGTTGGCTTCATGGGAACCTGTTGTAGGCTACATCAGCAAGAACATAATCTCCTGCACTGGTGGCTTACCCTTATCTGATGAGTTTGAACCCTTGGCCAGAGCTGGTTTGTTCAGCTGAACCTCTGACCATTGAAGTCTCACTTGAGGCTTGTAGAACCTCAGGGCTCCTTCAGAAAAGCATTCAAGAGACACCTTTAGTCATGGGATAACCTCCATGCAAGAGCCTTGGAGTATCTTCCTGTTGAGTTCCATAAGGAATCCATCTCCATGTTCCCAGTTAATTCTCACAACTTCTGTTGGGGTTCAGAACAAGGATGAACTTCTCCCATCCCATCACCATGGTGTCTCTTGTGCATCCCGCTCTCTCCAGCGCCCCGAAAGTTTGTTTTTTCACCTGTTTAGGTTTTAAACCTGCCATGAGGATAATGTGACATTAGAGTGGAAAAGCTATCGCTGCTGTGCAGGGGAGGAATTGCAGAACTGTAAACTGCTCCCAAAATAGACCAGATGATGTGTCAACCCGCCCAACCATCTAAATCCTTCATGAGCTGACCTCCCTGCGATATCTAATAGGGGCTGGGTAGCATGTTTTGAGGGGAGAGGGAGGTGAAATCCCGCCCCCCCCCCCCCCCCCCCCCACTTCTGCCTGAATCCGCATGCTTGTTTCTAGCAGTTGTCATTTATCCAGAAGTTGACTAAGAGCCAGTCTCTGCTTCCAGCTGAGACCTCCAGGTCCCGAGTGTAAAATTAGGGGATGGAGGAAGAAGCTCATTCTCTGGTTCCTTTTCTGTCCTGATGAACTCAAGGAGCTCTTTGCACTTGCTGTGCTTCCCTCAAAGGTTTAATTTCATTTGTGTTGTCTGGAGGGTCAGCTTTGTTTTCCCTTTTACTGCTGTGCTGCCTGAGCGTGTGTGTGTGTGTGCACAGGGATATCTCCAGGCAGCGAGGAAGCTGCTGTGCTGGCTCCAAGGAGTTTGTTCCCTGGCTGCCAGTGGCTGTGGTCTGGGCAAGGGCAGCTCTGCGACTGCAGCATCTGCTGGGAACAGAGCGGGCAGTGTTCGGGAGGGACGGCAGGATTTATCCCACAGGGCAGGGAGAGGAGTGGGCCAAATCCTGCTGGATGGTGTCTGCTCTGGAGCTGCTGGGGCTTTATCTCCTAAAGTGAACAAAAGGGCTGGCTGAGGTGTTAGGGAGACAAAGGGGCGATTCATTCCGAAGTGGGATCATTCCCTGGCAGGGGCGGTGGGAGAGACTGACACTGACACATGGCTGGCCCTGCCAGGCATTCCCACGTTGCCGTGGGTGGGAGGCTTGCTGGGGACGTGGAAGCATTGCTGGGAGGTTGCTCCAAGCCCCATCCAACTTGGCCTTGAATGCTTCCAGGGATGGGGCATCCACAGCTCCTCTGGTCAGTCTGTGCCAGGGCCTGCCCACCCTCCCAGCCAAGAATTTATTCATAACATCTAATCTAAATTTCTCTTTCAGTTTAAAGCTATTCCCACTTGTCTTATCGCTATACCATGTAGAAGAGTCCCTCTCCCTATTTCTTACAAGCGTCTTTAAGCACTGGAAGGGCAAAATTGCTAAAATATTAGTGTGGTGTGTGCTTGACACCTCTGGGTTGGGTCTTGCTGCCATCCAAAGGGCTGGAGAGCAGGTGGGTTAAATGCTGTAGCCAAAGCAAGGTGTATCTTACAGGTGCCTGTTTAGGTGTTGGCAACACAACAACTGCCATATGGGGTCAAATCAAGGATTTGTCCAGCCAGGCATGGACATCTGGGGAATCCAGTGGGACAAGTGATGTGGCTCCTGACGTGTCCTGCTCACTCCTGGCAGTCAGTGATTTAAAGGCTTCCTGAGCCCTCGTGTTTCATCACCCAGCTGGATGAACCCTCCCTTTCCTGAAGTTGTCTAATCCCTTCTGGAGTCTGTTCATCATTTTGGGCTTCACAACATCCGGTGGCAATGAGCCTTGAAGTTTAATGAGGTGCTGGTTGGGAAAAAGGCTCCTCTCTGTGTCAAACATTCAGTTTTACTTTTTCAATGCTGTGCCTGGTCTGAATCGAAAGGTCTGATCCCTGCGCAGCCCTGAGTGAGGTGATCCCTGTGGACCTTCCAGCCTTGGGGTGGATCTGCAGGACTTGGTGAGGCTTTGTGGCAGCACCTTGGTCTGCACAGAGCCAGAAGGATGGACAGGAGGTGTTTTGGGATCTGGAAACTACCCCATGTGTGGTGCTTTCAGATTCCTTCTCTTTAAACCTGCTGGTTTTGCAGCAGTGCAAAAAAAAGCACAGGGAACAAACATTTATGGGTTTTTCTGGTCCTCTCTTTAGATTTCAAATGCCAAATATTCTTTGCTCTGTGCAACTCTTCCGAGACAAGGGAAGCTACTGGGAAAGACCATGAATTTGGGTTTTCTTTGCTTGCAACAGGAAAACAAAGCTATTGCTGGGGGTTTACAGCACAGATGACTTTCTGGCTTTTAGGAATTCAGGCTTCATGGTAGGAGCAGATGAAACAGAGTTTGCATATGGCTCGACTTTGTTGCAAAAAAATGAGGCCATTGAACGTCTGGCCTGTTTCCTTTGGTCTCTCCTGTCTTTAAAATCTGGTATAAATTCTTGTGCTGTGTCTGCCACATGATCCATAACATTTGTGGTCCTCTCCTGGTCCTCAATCCCACCAAAAACGATTCAAAAGGAAGGCAGGGGGAGGGATGATCAAGTGTATTTTCTGTAAGGGTCATGTAGAAATGTCCCTTTTGTTCCGCATTGTGGAAAACTGATAGACCCAATTCTAGATTAAAATCATGGAATATCCTGAGCTGAAAGGGACCCACAAAGATCATGGAGTCCAACTCCTGGCCCTGCACAGACCTCCCAAGAATCCCATTGTGTGTCTGAGGGCAGGAACTACTCTAACCCCACATCAGGGGTGTAGCTGGGCTGTTTTTCCCTGGAGCAGGGAGCTGAGAAGGCAGGATTTTCAGCAGTTTAAAAAATCCCCAACAGAACACAACAAATTCCATCAAACAAACAAAATCCCCTGGTTTTTTTCCCCTCCTCTCCAGACTACATGGAGCTAAATGGGTTAAAACAAGCCTTTTATTTCCTTCTCTGGTTTTATTTCTGTATTTTCCATCACATTGCTCCTGCTTAACCGCTCCCCTGCCCCAAAACACACACTACACATTGCCCACAGTCCAGTGGGACTCAGGCCAAAAGAAATCATGTTAGGTTAAAAAATAATAGTAAATTGAATAAAAGTAAGCAGTGGCTGTATAAGGAGCAGGGGTGGGTTGTGGGGTGGGGGTCCAGGAGCTGTCCAGCTGGGCAGGGGGGTAATTCCTAACACAGGCTGCCAAGGGCAAAGCTAATTCCCTCTTAAATCAGGAGTGAAAGCCCCTGTTGCCGCCTGGCCTGTGCATTCCACTGGCACAGGCTGGTTTTAAGTTGGGTTGAAAATCCTTTTTAAATCTCCCTGATTGCTGTTTCATTCTTGAGAGGATGAAGGGGAGAGGAAGCAGCCTTTCCCTCCCCGCCTCCTTTCTCCGCCTCTGCTCGCTCAGGGACAGAATGGGTTGTTCCAGGGGAATTGTTCCAGTGGAATTAGGTCTTGGGGCCAAGCTACCTGCGGCCTCCCTGTGTGAAAACTCCTCCCCAAAAAGCCTGCAGTGTTTTCTGAGGGTGGTTTGGTGCTGGGAACTGCAAGGGAGTGTTGCAAATGCCTGTAGTCTGGTCCTGATGTTTGCCCTTGTGTCATTTCTGTTCTGGTGGATCTTATTGCTGCTGCTGAGATACTTACCTAAAATAAAATGTCTTTTGCTCTGGTGGACCAGAAACTTCCTGAATAAAATAGGTTGTAAGGAGAGGGGGGTGGAAAGAAGGAGGGGTAGTTCAGCTTTGTGATACAGATACACCAACAAGTGCTGAAAGATCCAAATTTGATTCTTGTCTCTGCTCTGGGGTTTCTCTGATTGTTTGTGTCCCCTCACTGGGGGAAGGGAGGCAGGAGGGAAGACAACTCCTTCCTTCAGGCAGTTCTTTCCTTCAGGGGAGTGTTATTACAGTAATTAATAACCTGTGCGGACCTCCTGCTTTGTATGAGTGGGAAATGCAGTGGGAATGAAGTGTTTTGTTGTGGTGCTTCTGATGGTGCTGTTCCTCATGGCACATTGATCCCAAAAATCTTATGTGGGAAGGTGCCATCACGGGAATATCTCCAGCCTTCTGCCTATGAATAAAGTAATATTCCCTGTTCTTTCACTGAGATGTTTTTCCTTCAGTTGAAGGAAATTAATTACCCTCGTGTGTTATCTGCCAAACTTTTTGGTGATTTGTAGAGGAGAAGGTGAGGGCAAGTTTTGTCAGGAAATCAGGTGGAGGTTTATTTGTACATAGAACAACCATCCTGTATCTGGGAGAAAACCATCCTTGTCTTGCCCAATCCACAGAAAAAACCCCTTCTGAAGTGATGTGACAGCCCCTTTTTTGGGGGGTTGGGGTCCAACACTCTCTTCAATCCAGGAGAGCTGGCCTGAGGAAATTCTTCTTGGACCTCTGTGTTCAGCAGCCTGGGAGAAACCTTCCAGCTTTGGTGTGAACTCCATCTAAGGCTAAAATGGGAAACTCCAACATCTCTGTGGGAACACCTGGGCCTGGCCAGAACTTTGAGATCAGGGTGGTTGCTGTGAGTGCTGGAAGCTGTGTTGGAAAGGGAAGAACTGGAGATTTGCACCAGCAAATTCTTTTTGTCCAGAAGGAGCTGTTACTTCTCCTTTTGCTGAATGCTGGAAATAACTCTTGACAGGACCCAAGAGCCTGGTAGGTGTGTGTAGCAGGGTCCTTACTTGTCCCCTTGACCATCATAAGATGCTCAGAGGAAACTCCTGTATTGATGTATCCAGGCATGATTGAAGACAAGCTTGGATGACTGACACCTACAAGAATCTGCACCTTTTTCTCTTAAGAAAAAAAAAATCCCACCTAAAAATCTGAGCGTATTTCATTAGGAACGTGACGGAGGCTGATGCTTCCTTCCTTGGTGATCGGGATCTTTTGGGTTGGAAGTTCCCCATGCTGTTTCTTTTCTTCTCTCTCCTTCTTATTCCCACCACTCAGAAGCTGATCCAAGGACTCTACAGGCATTTCCCTCTATCAAAGAATGGTTTGGGTTGGAAGAGACCTTAAAGGTTAACTCATTCCAACCCTCTGCCATGGGTAGGGACACCTTCTGCTAGAAAAGCACATAAAACACGTGCTCTTAGTTGGAGCATGAGCAGGGGATGGCTGTTTCCTCCGGGGTGAGGGGAGGTTGTAAGACCCTATTCCCCTACTGTGTGGAAGTGTGTAAAGCTGTAGTGGTCTCTGTGGTGGGGGATGTTACTTGTCTTTGAAAGCAGAAGCTGCAACTGAGTTTTGGGCACTGTTGGCTCATGAGGAAACCCACGTTTGAGGGGTTGCCACCTAAAGCAAGGCCATGATGCTGAGAGGAATCAAAATGGCAGCTGGGACAAAATTGTGATGGGAAAAGCTGTGTTTGTTACTGGAGTTTCCAATTGCTTTGCTTTATGGTCTCCAACAGTTCTCCATTGTTCATGGAGAGTGACATGGAGTTCAAAAAGGAGAGGTGAGCCCAGAGCAGAGCTGGTTGGGAATGATCTTGAAGGAAGGAAGAGAATTAACACCCGTAAGGATCAGTAGATGATGATAAAGGGAGGGAAGCCTGGAAAGTGCCAGGATAGATGAGTTTCAGCAAAGCTGCTTTTGATTTCTAGGTGCAGTGTTGGCTGTACTTCTGCCTTGTAAAGCCCTGGATGCTCTGGATTTCCTCAGGCTGGGAGAAGGACTTTTCCTTCTGCCACTTCCTTTGATCCCCACAATATCCCAGCATCCTGCCGGTGGAAAATTTACACTGAGGAAGGGCTGAGCTTGAAGAAATGGAGAACTCCAAGAGAACAATCTTTATGAAGGGGCTAAACACTTGCTGAGATGTCATTGTGGAAGCCAATTAGTCCCTGCTGAAGTTTGAAAAATCCATGGCCTTACTTTTATGTAAGGATTCAAGGAGATATGTGATTTTTTATTTTTTTTTTTTTAGTGTGTATAAATTAGGAGTAGGAAATTAGTACATTAGAGTAGGAAACCCTTGGCTTTGTAGCTCAGAGAATGGCAGGGAATTGTGAAACTGGCCTGAGTGGCTCCAGGTTTTGTGGTCTAAGCAAGGCAGGAATAGACACAAATGCCTGAGTGTTGGGGTGAACAAAGTGTCTTGGGGCCAAGAAGCTTAGTTCTGACTTTGAGGGGTGGAAAGAAAATAAAGAATTCATTATTTAGTAGAAAAGAGGAGAAAATTGTTTGTGGTACTAAATGATTTGGGGGTCTACCAGTGCTTCTGACAGCTCTGGGAAGAGCAGAAATGAAGCTGGTGGATGTTCTCAAGATGGTTCCCTCCAGAGTATATTAGTGTGAGCACTTGTACCTGTAAACACTTAAAAACCTGAATAACACAGTGCAGAAAAAAATGGTTGTTTCTTCGCTGGCCAACTCTTGCTCCAAATATTAAGTCTTCATCTCTCACCATGAAATTCAGAATTTTTTTTTTTGTTGGACTTCTGGCTTTTTATACTTCAAGTATTCACTTGGCTTTTGTGGGATGGGGGAAACTGTGTTAAATCATTTTAGGAAAGCTTCCTCACAGTGTGGGAGTGTGATGGTGGGATAAAGAGAGAGGGCAACTGAAGGCTGTTGGATGTGAAAAATAATACTAATAATATAGTCCTGGTGTCCAACATAACTCAGTGTGACTCCTTGAGTTGTGGAATCATTAATTTCAGTGTTGTAGTGAAGGTTAGTGTTGTCAATTTTCCAGAAGCTTTTTTTTTTTTTTTTTTTTTTTGAATTGTTGAAAGAAAGAAAAAGTGGTGGAAGGAGAAGAAAAAAGGCTGGAAGAGCAGCAACACTGCAGGAAAAAGAGTTACAGAGAGAGTGAAAACAGAATAAATTCAGTTATTGTCCAGATGCCCCAAAGATAAATCTCCCAAGAGAAGGCAGTGCTGGGACAGGAATGCAATATTTCAGCAGGCCTGTCATTCCAGGTGGGTGTAGCTGAGGCCTTTCCCTGCAGGAAAGCAGCTCACCTTGGCTCGTGTGGCACTTGCAAAGTAAACTCTTGGGCACGTCAAAAATGAGAGGGCGCTCACAGGTCTATGGAGGTGCCTTAATTCTGTATCATCCCCCTTAAATTCTCACCCGGAAAGTCCCCACTTAAATAAGGGAAAATCCAGGGACACTGATGGAAGTGTGAGCTGAAGAGGCAATAAAAACTCTTGGCTTCTGAGATGAGCTGGAAGCAGGATCTGCCTTGGATTGCCTGTCTGGAAGGGATAATTCTGTGGTGCCACAGATAAAACTTGGCTACACAGCTATCAGTGTGAGCTGTACAGTGGCATGGGCTGTGTTTGGGATCTCTCCCAAGTCCTGGTGATTGGAACCTGAACTCCAGAATAAAAAAAAAAAAGCAATTGGCAATGTTTGAGGTGAAGTTCCCAACCAGAGAAGCCGAATGCCACCAGTAGCATGTGTGCAAACTGGATGGGTCTTGTGATTCCATGGGGTGATGATAAACCTTCTGGTTTCCTGGCTCCAAACTAGTGCCAGGTGGAACTGGAAGGGGAATAGTTCAAATGATGTTGCAAAGGTTCCTTTTGCCATGGTGGGCATGGCACAAGGCAACAATGTCCTTCCTCAGGTCTGGGTGGTGCAGGTGCGTCACTTGAAGTCAGGCAAGATTAGGTCAAAGCCTGACTTAGAACTGGTCTCTTGACTTTGTTGCCCTCAGAGAGGCCAGAGTTAACTTCCAGAGAGTTAAATCTCCCTGGGTTGTGTGCAATGAGCTGTTTGGTCTTTTCTTCAGGTTCCTAGAGGACAAACACACCTTCTTGTGGAATCTTAGAATCCAGCTTAGAATGGTTCGGGTGGAAGGGACCTTAAAGATCACCCAGTTCCAACCGCCCTGCCACGGGAAGGGACACCTTCCACTAGAAGGTGGTCACTTCACCTCATTCTGAGCCCTGTCTTGATACAAAACACTACAATCCCAGAGCCCTGGCTGGCAGTTTGATCCCAACAGTTGTGGATTGGGTGTGTAAAAAAAACCAAAAAAACACACCCTCTCCCAAAAAACTTCCTTGGCCAGAACAGCTTGGTCTTTGTGAGGAGCTGAGAACGCGTCCGACTGACACGGTTGCCTCACAGGACCTCACTCAGCCTGAGTTGCATAAAAGGGCTTTATAGGATTAGGAGAGTTCCGTGCAGCGGGGGCTCCGAGGAATTGTGTCAAGTGGAGCTCCCTGGCCCTGCCTGCACTGGGTTATTGATGCCATGCTCTGGGAAGTGCCACCAAACCCCTTTGCCTTGGGGTTCCGGAATGTGTGTGCAGAGCTGAGGCTGCTGCATTGCTTCCTTGGGCACCCATCCAGTGCTGGGGAGGGAAAATGTGTGTGGCTTTAGGTCATGGAAGTGTTCACCTGCAAGAGTTTCATTGCTTGTTGGGTGGGAAAAGCCCCTTTTTTCCCCCCCTTAACTTCCTCCTTGTCTTGTTGGGATTGAAACTGGGCTCTCCAAAGATCAGCCTAAGGATGGGAAGCCTGTGAGTGAAGAGTGAAGAGTGAAATCAGCAGCCCACCTGAAGCGCATGTACACTAATGCACGTAGTATGGGTAACAAACAAGAGGAGCTGGAAGCCATCATGCAGCAGGAAAGCTATGACGTAGTTGCCATCACAGGAATGTGGTGGGATGACTGGCATGACTGCAGTGCTGCTATGGGTGGCTACAAGCTCTTCAGAAAGGACAGGCAGGGTAGGAGGGGTGGATTTATCTGTTAGAGAGTCCAGTCCCTTGACTCTGTTGAACAACAGTGTGGCCAAAAAGGCCGATGGTATCCTGTCCTGAATCAAAAATAGCATGGCCAGCAGGACCAGGGCAGTGATCCTTCCCCTGTACTCTGCGTTGGTGAGGCCACACCTGGAGTGTTGTGTTCAGTTCTGGGGCCCTCAGTTCAGGAAAGATACTGAGGGGCTGGAGCGGGTCCAGAGAAGAGCAACGAGGCTGGTAAAAGGACTGGAGCACAAGTCCTATGGGGAGAGGC
>JAWWEU010000081.1:1389258-1442308 GCA_035583155.1 Acropternis orthonyx | reverse complement strand
ATTCTATGATTCTAGGGAAGCTCCTGAGCACTAATCCAGGCAGTGATGGAGGGATCTCTGCTCCTCCCATGTGTTGCATGGCTTGTTCTTCCACCAGCTGTGGGAGTGTTGTGTCACTCTGCAGCACCATTAATCCTATTTTCTACCACATCCCTATCCCTGGATCTTTATTTGGTTCCTATTTAGGTGACTTTTATTGGAGGTACATGCAACTGGGCTGTGCTATCAGAAAGTTTTGGGAGGCTGAACTGTGGTACTTGGAACATGTGTTTTCCAGACCTGCTTAGATGGAAAGGTAAAATGGGAAGGGAGAGCTGTCAAAAATGCTTTGCCTCCCTCTCTCTGTCCTTTGCCAGCTGAGGATCTCTTGTGCCAACCATGAAAGCTCGCAGGAATGAACCTTCAGCGTGTCATGAAGGCCAGGAATGCATGTCCTGGAGATTTTGTTACAGGTCTTTACTCCTGTGAAGCTCAGACTAAGGCACCTTTCTCATGAATGAGCCTTCTGGGAGCTCCAGGACTGCGTGATGTCCCCTGTCCTTGGAGAGAAACTGAGACCAAGTCCACACTCTGTCCCAGTTAAGACAGACCAAAAATGAAAGGTTTAACATTTATGCTTCAAATGGAGCTTGCTGTCTGGTCTTTTAGATTTTTTTCCTTTATTTTGAGGGAGGAAAATCTGGGAAAAAAACTAATTTTTTGCAAACTTCCACTGGATTTCACTAGTTTTCCATGTTTCCAATGAATTTTTATCACTGCAGGTTTTTTTCTGGTGATCTTAATACTTCTGAAGTTAACTGAAGGAGAATGTTTTCCTGCCCAGCTTTGTTTTCCTAAAAATCCCAACTCAGACATATTTTCTTAGATGTCTGATGTTAAATCACCTCATCATTTCACCAGTGATAATTGGGTCTGTCCTGGATGCTCCTGGCTGGGACTCAGTTCAGGATTTCATGCCCACTGTGCCCCGATGTTTGGGATCTGAAGCATCCAAGCTGCCTGCCCTCAGGAACTGTGCTCCTGGCAGGATGCATCCCACTGCTTAGAGAGGAATACTCATTCAAAACAACAAATCACTGCTCCTGTGGGACAGGAGGGGCTTTAAAGGGTTTCCAGGATGCATCTGTGTCCAGCAAAGGGGAGTGAGTGTGTTCTCGTCTTCCCATTTTCCCTGGTGGACCTGCAGCAATGGAGATGTCCAAGGATGTGACCTACCCCATACTCCCCTGTGCAGGATTGCAATGTTCCAGCACGTTTCCAATTCCGGGTTGAAGCCATTCTTCCTTTCTGGCTGGGGAATGCGAGTTCAGGTCCTCCAAAACCCTTCCTAGTGCTTCCCATTGACTGCCTGGACTGGCACGTGGCCGGGAGAGGGCAGAGCCAGGAGAGTGGGGTACAGCCAGGCTGGCCAACAGGGCCCTGCTGAGCCCAGCAGATGTTCCTGCAGCCTTTCTGCTCCCTGGGGCCAGTGCCAGGCTGGTCCTTTTCCAGTAGCTCGTCACTTGACACCAGGAACAGTTTGCTGGTCTTTTGTTGCACACTGTAGAGTCAAGGACCTTGTGCTGGGAGAAGGAGGGGAGAAGGCAATGGGACACGGACTTCTGCAGGTCATTTTTTTAGGTTTTGAGCTTGTTCTGTCTTGTAAAAGCTTTTGGCAGTATCTCCTGGAAAGTGTTTCCTGCTCTCAAACCTCAGGCTGTGGCTCACTGGGTTTTATGTCAGGATCTCCTCTGCTGAGGGCAGGGTGGCTTTATGTGCTTCCTCAGTGTGTCTCTTGGGGTTTGGTGGGACAAATCAGCATCTGCCCCTTCCCAAGCTGGTGTCTGGCTCTGATTGATGTTGCCAAAATGATTTTCTTTGTTTATGCACAGGATGGTGACAGTGGTGCTCATGTATTTTTGCTATTAGGACCCTTAAATTATTTGTTTCTGGAATCAGTTTCAGACACAGTCTTGTTGTGGAGATGGCCAAGGGTTTATGTCCAAACAAGCTCTATGAGAGCTGGAAGGGAATGCGAATCCAAATACTGCTTTTTCTCCTTCTCCTGCTCCCACCTTGCACACACACACTGTGAGGAGCCTCTCTGTAACATCACTCTGCACCCAAACATCAAGTCCACATGGGTGCTCAACCAGGAGATCCTGACCCCACCACTGACTCCATTTGTACCGTGTATTTCACAGAATCACAGAGTGGTTCAGGTTAGAATGACCTTAAAGACCATCTGGATCCAACCCCCTGCCGTGGGCAGAGATGCCACTCACTAGCAGTTTGCTCCAAGCCCCATCCAACATGGCTTTGGACACTTCCAGAGATGGGACAGCCACAGCTTCTCTGGCCAACCAGTGCTTCACCACCCATCTGAATACAAGAATTTCTTCCTAAAACTTCCTCTGAATTAAAGATTTCTTCCTAGAGTTTCTTCCCACCTTCCCTCACTGCTGTGCCCTTCTGTGTTTCTCCGCAGGCTGACGGGGAACGAGCCCCTGACCATCCTCCCTCTGACCTCAGAAATGGAGGAAGCTGCAGTCAAAGCCCACTACAAGGTGTGTGACCGCCTGAAGCTGGAGAAGAAGCAGCGCAGGATGTGCCGGCGGGACCCCGGCGTGGCCGAGACGCTGATGGAGGCCATCAGCATGAGCGCCCTGGAGTGCCAGTACCAGTTCCGCTTCGAGCGCTGGAACTGCACCCTCGAGGGTCGATACCGGGCCAGTCTGCTCAAGAGAGGTCAGTGGGCTGGGCATCTCTGGGTGTTGGCAACCCCCTGAACCTGTCATCTCCCTCCGTCTATCATGTGCTGCCTCCCCAGAGGTCCAGAAAGAGCTTTGGGGATGCTCCAGCTTACCCATGAGAGTGCACAGCACACAAAGGATGTGCTCATGGGGGTCATTTGTGTGCTTCTCCCTTCTGCTGGCCCATGGCTCCTCTCCTGGGAGGCTGCAGGTGTTTGTGTCTTCAGCCAGTAGCTCCTCATTTCTGCTGGAGGTTGAGCTGTTGCTGGAGAGGAGGGTTTTGAAGCTCCCAAAGCTGTCCCTTCTTTTTTGTCCCTCTTCCCCGCCCTCCCCCTGCTTCCTTTTTCTCCCTCCGTCTTTTTGCTCCCCTTCTTTTCCCCAGTTTTTTTGTTTTCTCTGTTTGGTTTTTCCCCTTTTTTTTTCCTTGTTTGTTTTTTCCTGTTTGTTATGGCAGTCTGTCAGGAAAGGAGTGGAGGAAAATGCCTTGTTGAGGGAAACAAGGCAAACCAGACTGTTCTGTGCTGTCCTGTGGGAGAGGGTGAGGTGAGCCATGTCACAACACAGGGCAAAACCTGCAAGTGTTTGTGTCCTTACTGGTCTACCCTGGGAAGAGCTCCTGGATGTGAGTGCACGGTAATTCCCACACCTCTTCCCAGCACTTCAGATGGAGATGATCCTCTGAATATTGGAGGATCAGGTGGTACTTTTATCTCTTTCCTCTGTGTTATCTCATACAGTCCGGTTTTCCCCATCCTCCCAGTAAATTCAGTTATTTCCAGCCTGCAGGAACATTTTACAGAATCCATGCACTGGTCTCCAGGGTTTTAGTGACTTCCAGAAAGTCCCACGCTCAGAGATGGACCTGGACCTAGAAACCCAGGGTCTGATGTCTTTAAAGATAAGAGCAGAGGTTTGCAGGGCTCCCTCCCTCGATAATTAGTGAGGAGGAGTAATTCAGAAGCGCCAGGGCTTAACTAATGCACTGTCACTGACTGGTGGAAACAAGGAAAGTCCTTATGAAACCCAAGAGGTCCAGCCAGAGCTGCAAGATGTTTAAAAATAGCCCCGCATGCCAGAGGAGTCCCTGGATTAGTGGTGCCCTGGGAAAGCCAAGCACTTTCTCATGCTGACACCTGGAGGCCACAGCTTGTTCCTTCAGATGGCCTGTCCCCTGGGCAGCCCTAGGCAGGGGGGATTTTTGGAGTAGCCTGAAGTTGAGCTGCCTCAAAGCACCATGAGGACCACCCCCTCCCCATCCCACCCCTTGTCAGGGACCCGTGTAATAAATGACAGCGCTGAGGGCTGCAGGGCTCTGCCTGCTGTCTCATTCTTCCATGTTTTATATCCCTGCAACATCTCTGCCCTCCATCAGCGCTGTAAATCCTTCAGATGTTGTTCCCGTGGAGTAACACAGTGCGCTGTAAATCTTTCTCCTCCTCTCCAGGAGCTGCTGGTTCCTGGTTCAGCATTGCAGCAAGTGGTACCCCAGGGCAAAGAGGCACATGCATCACCCTCTTAGACACAGCTATTCAGTGTGGGCTTGTTTCCTCTCCTCCAGAACCATTGAAGCTTCTTAGGGGGAGAAAAAAAACTGGGGAAAAAACCCCACCGAACCACTCTTTTCACTTCAAACTTTCTGCTTTTAGACTTGGTCACCAGAACAGCCTTGGCTGCTGGTTTGCAGCTTGGGCTGATGCAGCCCGTTTCTTAAAATAACAGGGGATTGTTTAAGGGACTTGTTATCCTCCTTGGATCCTCGCAAACAATTTTGGAGATGGCTGAAACTGGATAGCTGCGGCCGGCAGACTGTCAGTGCACCGGGGCTGAGAATGCCTGCATTGATTTAAAGCTCATTATCTTGTTACAAAATATCGTGGTGCAATCAAATAGTGCATGGCAGAGATGGCTTTGGATCTGGCCAGAGCCAAATGTCACGTGGAGTTGGTTGGAAGCCGCTGGAGCTGCCTGTGGGTGAGATGATACCCCTGGTGATGGGCACTGGGAATTTGTGGAGCTTTCAGGGATGGAGAAATGGGAAGGGAAGAGCCAAAGCTGATGTGTGGAGGTTGATGGAAGGGGAGAACCTGGCAAATGAACCGTTTCTCCCGGTTTTCTGTTGTGGCTGCACGGGGCTGACTCTCTCCTGAGATTTCACAGCCATTCTGTGCTTCGGATCAGGAGCTCTTCAGGCAGGTTGTAGTTCTGGGCTGTCTGATAAATCCAGCCACATCCAGGCAGTTTGCTGTGACTCAAGTGTTCAAGGCCAGGTTGGATGGGGTACGGAGCAACCTGGTCTACAGAAATGTGTCCCTGCCCATGGCACAGGGGTCGGAACAAGATGGGCAATAAAGGTCCTTTCCAACCCAAAGTATTCCATGATTTCAGTGTCTCAGAGCTTCAGAGGAGGGTTTACACACTCTCTTCCATCAAGGACTCTCCGTGAGAGCACTGGTACCTCTTCATTTTGTAGCACAAGTAGGAGCAGTAGTAAGAAGCCAATTCTACAGTCCAAGAGCACAGAAGCTTGGGAACATCTGTCTTTAGTAGTGGCATCCCTCTGACAGGCATGTGGGCAGTCTGATTTAGGGTGTAACCTAAAAAAAATACCCTACAAAGGCTGAAAGCTGCTTAGAGGGCATTTTCTGCCCAGAGGAGTTCAGTATTCATGAGTTTTTGTTGTGTGAATTAAATAAAGAATTCTCCAATTGCTTCCAGTGGGAGTGTTTGCAGTGCTGAAGATGTTTCTGGGGTGTCAGAGGACATGGTCTATCTTCAGGGAAAAAACATATGGAACAACTCTGAATTTGGTTCCTCAACCCTGGCTATTCCTTACAATATCCTCAGTGAGTGCAGAG
This sequence comes from Acropternis orthonyx, assembly GCA_035583155.1. Classification (NCBI taxonomy): domain Eukaryota; kingdom Metazoa; phylum Chordata; class Aves; order Passeriformes; family Rhinocryptidae; genus Acropternis; species Acropternis orthonyx. Next base: position 1,436,721 of record JAWWEU010000081.1, on the reverse strand, counting down.
TTGAGCACTTTTTTATTTTAACCTTCCTTCCAGTGAGAAAAAAGCTCCTGATCTTCTTTCCCAGGTGAGCAGTAAAATTGTTGGATAATTTCTACCACAGTCTGGTTTGAGTCAGAACCCCTGGGAGGACCAAACCTCAGTCTCCAGGGCTAGATTTTCATCAGTCCTTATGCACATGGGAGTGTTTTGGGAAGGCAGGCTCTGGGAATGGGCCAGGTAGTGCCCCATGGGCTTGCTTGGGCTATCATGAAGCTCCCAAGGAACAGTTCCAAAAATGACCTGGCAGTGTCTCTGCATGTCCTTGGTTGACACACCAGCTTACAGATATATCCACTACTGTCACCATCCACTTGTGTTATTTTGGAGTGGGGGATTTCTTGAGTCCCATCCAAAGCTGTTCTGGAATTGCATCTCAAATATTCGGTCGTTTACGGCTTCCATGGCTGGAGAATGGGGAGCTATAAATACTGGCATGTTTGCTTTTTATTTCTGCCTTTTATAATGTGGATTGAAATGGGGGGTCTCTCTGAGTGTCTGTGGGGGGGGAGTGGGTGCTGTCCCATCCCTGCAGGTGAGTGTGGAGGTGTAAAGGCTGTTGTGCATGGAAGGTTTGAGGTGTAAGCTGGGTTTGGAGGCACTTGAGTGAGCTGCTGTGTTGGGGTCCCAACCCTCAGGTGCCTCCTGTTGGACTGGAGTAGGACTTAATGACTTTTTCCAGGGGAGGGGGAGGAACAAGGAGCACTCATGATTCCTACACCAGCCACCAGACTGGAAGCCTGCTGGGTTCCTGCTGTTTGGTGTCCCCTTGTCACCAGTATTGCTGTACCATGGCCTATCCGACCCTTCATGGAATCATGGAATGGTTTGACTTTGAGGGGATTTTAAATAATATCTATTCCCACCTTCCTTTCCATGGGCAGGGCTACCTTCCACTAGACCAGGTTGCTCCAAGCTGCGTCCAACCTGGCCTGGAACACTTCCAGGGATGGGGCAAGTCCTGCTCAACTCTGTTTTCAGGCACAGACTGTCCCCAGAGTGACAGGCACATAGCTGGCCAGGTTTTATTTGCTTTCTTTAATCCTGGCTTGTGCCGCCTCTGTCCATCATTCCTTGCCCTCCACTGTGTCCTTCCCACCATCAGTGATGTGCTGAGAGCTTGACACGCTTTGAGGGTGTCAGAGGATGGACCACGCTGTGCTTGGTAGTGCCCAGCCATGGCACAGTGGGACGGGCAGGAATTGATGCCCAGGTGGACAGGAGGCAGAACTTGTTCCTGTGCAGTGACCGAGCACTGAACAGAGACGAGGGAGGGTGTGGAGTCTCCTCACTGGGAATATTCCAGAACCACCTGGACACACTCCTGTGCCATGTGCTCTGGGATGGACCAGATGCCCCACTGTGGTCCTATTCTGTGACACGACTCCCAGCTCTTCTCGCAGCGGGTTTTGCCTCAGTCTCCTCCTGTTTTTTTTCATCCTTTAACCCTCACTCCAGCTCCCTAAAGCCTTTTCCTCCTCCCTCCTGCAGGTTTTAAGGAGACAGCCTTCCTGTACGCCATCTCCTCCGCCGGGCTCACCCACGCCATGGCCAAGGCGTGCAGCGCGGGCCGGATGGAGCGATGCACGTGCGACGAGGCTCCCGACCTGGAGAACAGGGAGGCCTGGCAGTGGGGGGGCTGTGGGGACAACCTCAAGTACAGCAACAAGTTCGTCAAGGAGTTCCTGGGGAGGAAGCCCAACAAGGACCTGCGAGCCAGGGTGGACTTCCACAACAACCTTGTGGGCATGAAGGTGCGTTGTGGGGCTGCTCGGGGTTGGGGTTTGCGCCCTTGTAGGGGCAAGAAGGGGCTGCGTTTGGGTGTGGGATGCAAAATGCATGGGCTGATCCATCTTCTGGAAGGGTGAAGTCTCACTCATGGGACTATGCCCTGGTTTTGTGCTTCAAGGGTTGTGCAAAACCGTTGGAGAGGGAAAGAAATGGGACTGTCCAGGTCTAGGAAATAGGAGGTGGAGGTAAAGATTGCTGGTTTTCCACAAGGAAGACAGGGATTTCATTACAAAGGAATGGAAAGACAGGTTCTTCAGGCTTACATGAGGTGGGACACAGAGGAGGGGATTTACGCTGCCACAACACAGGTTGGTGGGTCCTCTTCTTGCAGCAGATGATGAGGGCATGGACAGTACAGCATCTCCATAGCCAGGTTTCTTTAAAACTGGCTGGAGAACCTGGAAGGGAACCAGGGTGGAGAGATAAATTTCTGACTGACCCCAGAGCTGGAAGTCCCTTCAGCTTTGTTTTTGGGCAGAAACCTTCCATGTTTCCCAGACCTGATGGGTTTGCAGATGACAGTGCTTGGGTGTGGAGTCCCCTTTTGCTTTTCCCGTCCTTATCCTCTCTGCTGGAGGGCTTCCTGCTTTTTATGCCTTCTCTTCCCAGGAGGCTTTACCCTCCTGCTCAGGGCCCTCCCCTGCAGGACTGCTGGAGTTCAGGAAGCATTTGAACAATGCTCTCAAGCACATGGTGTGATTTTTGGGGTTGTCCTGTGCAGGGCCAGGATTTGGACTCGATGATCCTTGTGGGTCCCTTCCAACTCAGGGTATTCTATGACTGATGTAAAGGACAAAGTGGCTGCAATTGCTGGGTCATCCCAGCAAGGGGGGAGAGGAGGGGGCTTTCCACCTTCTCCCATAATCTGCTTGGCTGTACCTAGAGTTGCCCAAACATGAAAATCCCTCAGATTGGCCAGCACAGGTGCTCAGGATCAGTGTTTCATTGCACCAACCTCCAAGGGGGACATACTGTAGGGCCAGAAATAGCCTTCGAGCCTTGTTATTGTCTGTGTGATTGGATGCAGGGTTGGGGCTGGGATGGGGGACCTGGGTCTCCAGTTTCCCAGGCAAATGCAGCCCAGCCAGTTGTGCATTCTAGGAATGGCCACCCCAGCTCAGTTGTTCCTGTGTGTATGTATAAAATGTCATTCCTCGCGACAGAGTTGGGCCACCGGGGAATGCCACCAGCCAGGGCTGGCCAGCAAAAAGTCTGCCCCTCTCCCCACCACCAGATGCTACTAGACAGTGCTGAGATCAGGATTAGAAACATCCTGGATTTAGCTGGTGTCTGGTTTTGGCTGACAGCATTTCTGCTCTGGATTAAAGGGCTCAGTGTCTCTGAACTCCTGTTGCAGCTCTTTGACGTGTGAAACAGGCTTTGCAGGATGATGACATTTGTTCTAGCCCTTGTGATTGGTTGCTCCTGAGGGCCTGTCCCATCTCTTTGGAGCTGGCTGCGTAGCAGATGGCATTGACAATGGAGAAGGTGATCCGTGGAAGTTGTAATTTCATGCTGGATGTTGCTGTGAGATGTCCTGGCCCTATTCCCATTCCAGAATCAAATAATACAGTCTCATCAAAACCTACAAGGCTGTGGCTTTCGGTGCCATTGGAATGTTCTTGTAACTCCATGAATCTCTACCAGCAGTGGTGGGGCTAAAAGACTTACCCAATGGATTTGACCCAACTCAAAGTGTTCCAAATCCTGAGTGGATTGGTCAGGGATGGATCCTGGTCAGGATGCCCACATGGCTGAGACCAGTCATGGATTTAGGCTGGGTGTCCTTAGTTATCATCTGTGCTCTACACTGTGTGACCTTGAGCTAAAAGATATCCAAGGATGAGCTGGAGGAGTTGACTCTTTGTGTCCTTCCTTCCCTTTGATGTCCTGATCCCACTGCGAGTTAGTTCCCGGGGGAAGACTCTCCAGCAGGACTCTCCAGCATCCTCTGCCTCCCCTTTTTTTGGCACAGTCAGGCTGTGGTCACTGGCAGTGGTTTCGAAGCACGAGTGTAATATCTGCAGCTAAACAGCTGAGTAACGGTTGTGACGGTTGTCCAGACACTGAGAGCCCTCATGGCAATCCAAGTGCAAGACCTTTGCTGCAGGTCAGTGATCCAGTGTTCCTATTTTCGTCCCCCCGCAACGTGCCTGTCGAGTTGGTGTTGCTGTCTGACAGCTCCCCTTGCCTATTTGCAGCAGCAGTTGAAAGGGTTTCTGTGCTCCTGGAATAATTGTGCCTTAGTCTGGTTGAAAGACAGGACAAGCCAAGCACCAGATTCGCACCACCACCATGAAACCAGACACAGAACAAGTGAATTCCACATGGAGAAGGAGGTTTTTAGGAGGTTGGTGGTTCAAGATCAGAAGATGCATCTATATAGTTGATATATGTGGACCCAAACCGGTGGGTTTAATAATGACACGATGGGGTGTCATTAAGATGATCAGAGATGAGGACCCACGTTGGCTTTGTAACTGCATGGTCAAAACTTGCAGTGCTTGCTTCAGATTCCAAAACTTAGATCAGTTTGAAGCCTGAGCATTGACCTTCTTGGTGTGGGTGATGGATTGTCTTCGGCATTGCTTACACTTAGGTGTAGATTAATACCAGGTTCCATCAATGTCCTTCCTCCTGGTCCCACTGCGAGTGCAGCCTTGGAGTATGAAGCTGCTCGGCAGACACTGCCATGTTCCTTGTTGGATTTATTGATGTTTTCCTTGAGGAAAGTAGTGGGTTAAATATGATTCTCAGCATCTTTTCCCTACTTGCCTGTCTTCAAAAGAAGCTGCCCATCAACTTCTGCCATACAGACATTCCAGCCACTGAGTAGGATTTGCTAACCCAGTGACTACAACAGTCTGAAAGCACTTTGAACTAACCTGGTCTGGCTATTTGAACAGTAACTCGTATGGATTTGATCAAAGGCAGTACAGGAGTGCACGTGGCCTTGATTTGTGCCATTTTGGAGCTGAATTTTGAACTGGAGTACTTGGAGTGTGCGGATGGATGTGCATGTGTGTGTTCGCTGAGGGAGTAGAGGAATATCTGTTAAAGACACAGCACAAGCTTGGTGGTCTCTCGCTGACTCTTAACATGTCATTTTTCCCATCTAATTACTCCCAGCCGTGGCAAAACATACAAATAGTCCCTTGAGACCCAGCAAAAAAAGGACCTGTGCTTGACTGAGTAATTTGGCAACCAACCGTCTACACTTCTGGTCAACACAGCAGTTTCTCCATGGTGTCACAGCAGCAAACAATCCGTGTGTTTCTGTGAGGGTGACATTATCCCATCCCGCCTAGTTTTAGTGTCTCTGGGTAGACGTTCTCATTTAATTCTGATTTTACTTCTGCTTTTTTACAACCTTGATGGGCCGACTGTAATTTTGCTGCCACCAATGAACTAATCACTGAACATGTTGTGCCCGTGATGGCTCACCAAGTTATATGATATGACCTCAGTGGTTAATGAAAGGGCGAGCTTGTCTAGTGTGAGGATGAGGTAATTAGACCAGGACTTCTCCAGCCTTCTCTTTATTGAAAAGTAGGAGCTCTGAATAGACCACTTATTAAAAAAGCAATTTCCCTTCCTTTTCCAAATCTACTCTTTCCCATTCAGCCATTCTTTGTGAGGGGGTCTTGGGTGGAGAGGGGTGTGTGTTGGGGGGAGATGTTTGTGTGTGTCGAGGGGCTGGGGGTGCTGGTGGTGAGAGAAGTCAACTGTATTAAAGCTCCATTGCCAGCAGTGGAGTTTTAGTGATATTGAAAGAAGAACAAGCAGCCTTGCTAAGGCTCTCATCTTCTCTATATCCTCCCCCTCCTCTTCCCCCCTTGTACACACAAGTGCAGCCCTCTTTTGTAACCCATTAATGAAAAGTCGGAATATTAGAGCACTCAATTAGTTCCACTGGGCTTGAGTAAGTGATGTTTTAATTAAATTTGCCCAGTTTCTCAGCAAAGTATCATTAAACATGACTTTCCAACTCCCTCTCTGGAGCGTTGCTAAGTTTCTTAATCCCAGGAGTGCTGACCTCTTCCAGAGGTATGTCTGGTCAAGCATGTCTTACAGATCCAAGGGGCACTATTAAAGGGGGCTGCTGTTACCCAAGGAAAAATATTATCCTGTTCTCATTCCCTTTTACCTTTATCCTTCCAGAAGGAGGGACACAACCCTTTGCCTTCAGGACCCTTGAGAGCCAAAAGTGTGTAGGTGCACAACTATGGGAGGGCAGAAATGGAGAACAAAACAAGTCTTTTCCCCCCAAGAAAGGTCTCTCTTTCAGCAATATCCTGCTTTGAAACTGGTTCCCTTCATGAGGCTTAATTGCTGTTCCACAATATGTTTTGATCTGTGCAAACTGAGGGCATGTTTCTGAAGGATCGTAAGATCTTAGAGTGGTTTGGGTTGGAAGAGACTTTAAAGATCATGTCATTCCAACCCCCTACCATGATCCTTGTCAACCTTGCTGCTGTAGGATTCAAGTCCAGACCCATCCTAAGACACCTGAAACATGTTATACCTGAAACTATAGGGGATGCTCTGGAGAGGAGAGTGGGAGGTGCACGGACTTTTCCATGCTGTTGGCTTGCTTATTTTGGAATTCCATGCAAGGAATGGCTTTCCCCCCTCAGGCAGTGCTGGCAGGGATCTCTCTGGAGGGCTGAGCATGCCTCCTGCACTGGGGACGGACTCTCCATATCAGGTAGATGTTTGCCCAGCTATCATCTGTCTGAGGAACTTCGTGAGCTATCACATAACATGTTATCAGAGCACACCACCCTCTTCATTTCTGTATCTCCATTTTACAGGGTGGGGAAATTGAGACCCAGGAAGATTAAGTGACTCCCTAAAGGTCACACACAGGCGTAGCAAGGCAGAGACTTGCACCCTGCTCTCCTGTTGCAGAGACAGTGTTTACAAGCACTGACCATCCAGTCCCATCCAGTTCCTCCCAGTAAACATGATTCCAGTGGAATTTCAGAGTTTGTCTAACAGGCAAATTTAAATGTTAATACCTGTGTGGGTTTTTCTGCACTTGAAGATATGTAATAATTGCTATTTTTGAGACAAATATATGGGCTTAAAACAGCTGGTGCATGGAAAAAAAAGGGAGACCTAATGCATCCTTTAGACAGCTTTTTTAGGGATGTGTTTGCTGTGAGAGATGTAGCATCACATTTACCGAGGTACAAACCAAACCTAGCAAATAACATCCTGAGACTCGCCCTAGACTTGATGTACAGCTTAGTTTGCAGGGCCGCCACTGGTATTAATTGCTGCAAGTTCTGACAGGTAGGAATGCATATGGAATGCTTTCTGGATTTTCCCCTCTTTTCAGGCTGAGATTGGCTCAGCCAAAGGCTTTCTAAGGCCTGGAAATCCAAACTCTGGAAAATATTGCTTGGTGTGTCCTACAAGTGATTGCAGTTAGTTGTTTATGTGGAGCTTTCTTAGCATGTGGATCACATTAGAAGTACTGAAGAAGGGGGGAAATAATTCTCAAATTCTCAATTTTAAGTAGGGTTATGTTGTTCTATGCTTAAGTGCTTGTATTTTGATACATATGTCACTAAAATATGAGTGTTCATATTTTTAAAGAAGGAAGGGTAATGGAAAGGAAAAATTCTTCTGAAAAAAACAAGTTGAGAACAGGCTCAAAGGAAGTTTGTTTTTTTTTTTTGTTTTTTTTTTTTTTTTTAACAAGATAGAAGGAAAAAAGAAAGGAAAACTTCTACTCCAGCCAATGGCATTGGCCAGTTCTAAGGGACAAGTCTGGTCTCCTAGTTGTGTGGGGACCGTGGCCGCTGTCCAGACAAACATTAATACTTGAGCTGAGAGAATGACTAAGCCTATTTAAATTGAAGAGGGATCTGTGTACAGAGGATGGAAGGGATTTGATTTGTGGAGAAGCATCCCAAAGCCCTTTCTGAAGTAAGACAAGCCGGGGGCAGGCTTTTCCCTGGATGAGCTGGCTCCGAGGAGGGCTCCCTGCTCCCTCCTCTCCCCCAAACCATAGCGAATGGTTGGAAGCGTCGGAGCCACAGACCAGCCATGACGACAGTGGAGCCATAACCGAGGAATTCCCACTGCTGCTGCCCAGACAAGAGTTGTCTGAAAACCACCGCCAGGGCCCCGTGACCCAGCTGGGAATGAATGGGAATCTGTCCTCGGCGTTTCAGCTAAAACACTGAGAAATTGTGTGTTGCAGCATGTCTGAGACTGATCATTATGGGGGCACTTAGTCTGAGCTTCGCAGCAGACCATTGTTGTGAGGAGGGATTACATGTTGCATAGCAATGCTCTGCTGTGATCCCTTCTCCCCATGGCTCTTGTAAAGCCATTTGGGCAGGCGGTCCAGCAACCCTCTCTAATTTCCTCGGAGCAGCAAACACCAGGAAAGATGGTTCTGTCTCGCTTTGTTTTCCTCATTCTGCCTTTGTCCCTGTTTGGTGTTCTCACAGCAAGATCAATGGGAATTTGTGTTCCTAAGTCAAGCTAATTAGCTCGAAAAGCTTCTTTTGCTCTCAGTCTACTCTGATTGAGACTACCAGACCAGGTGGTTGTTCAGAGGAGAGTGGGAGGACATAATTTCCACGTGTGATGCTGTCCCTGACCCTCTAGTTGTCTTTGTTTGGCTTTGTTTTTATGGTGGAAGCTCCCTACAGCATACAACACAAAGGATACTCCTTACTGCTTCTACCCCTGAGTTACAACTGCACTGCTGTGATGTAGCTATGGAGTTCGGACCATAGGGAGCATGAAATATTTTGTGCTTTGGGTTTAATTTAATTCATTCTGCCTCCCATCTGTGACAAGATAGAGGCATTGCATGTGACCATTCACCTTGGTGGAAATGAAATAGCTATTAAGTGGTGATGCCTTGGGTGTTCAGGAGAGGTTCAGGTCTGTGTAGGATGGAGGTAAATCAGGCTCTGAACTGTGATGTGCCTTGAAAGGAAAGCAGGAGCGACTACAGCTCTTGAAATTATAAGTTTATATTAAAATCTTATTCTGCCTCGTCTACCCTAGACTTTTTGTGTAATAAAAGCTGCATTATTCTATCCTGGTTTGAAAGCATGATCTAGACATTTACCCACTTGTCCCAGGGCCCAGCCAGGAAAGCTTTCTCCTACACTGCTCCAAGCAACCTGCTGACTTGGATCAGTCTTGCTCCGCTTCCTGAAGAAACGAGGTGGATTTAAGTGTCTGTGACAGAAGCTTGCAACAAGAGGAGGAAAGGTCGTTGTGGGAAGCTGGGGAGCGAGACAAGAAACAGAATGGCTCTGCCAAGACTCATTTTGGCTCGTGGGTGGTTTGGGGCCCGTAGGCAGCAGTTCTCCATCACACATCGCCTCGAGGAGCTGCATCGTGACTGACAGCAGCAGGGGAGGCTGCCTGGCCAGGAGGTTTTCCTAGGATTTTCACTCCTGCTGCCTCGTAACATTCTTGAGTCATTCCCGGTGCTTCCAGAAGGAGGTTTATGGGGCGGTTGGGATGCACGGCATTCGCACAGTGGCCATGTGAAAACCCACACGCCGGATTTGTGAAGTGGTGCATTCATGAGAATGGGGACAATGGAAACCTTTTCTGCTTTGGTCCACCAGGGCATGCCACCAAAGCTGCCCCAGCCGCTGCTCAACAAGGATCTAGAAATGAGTGAGGAAAAGCCAGACTGGGACTTATTAGGGGCTTTGTCTGAGCCCAGGTGAGGAGAATAGGTTCATCTACCTAAATATGAACATTAGTACCCTCTCAGAGACCTTTGTGCTCTTGGAGGGGCAGCTGGTGGTGAAGAGCAGTGTTTTTCAGCATCCATCATTATTTGAGTTGCTGTTATTTAGACACCTGAATTAATCCCAGAGGGTGGGATTCTGCTCACAGGTTAAAATAGCTAAACTGAGGTGCCCCTGTGTGAGTTGGGTCCCCAGGCTCCTGTTAGTGAGTGGAGATGTGGTCAGCACCTCTCCAGTGGAGCCTGGAGAGCTGTTCAGTGGAGCAGGTGCTGCCTCACTGCAGGATCCTCTCCCTGCTTTGGCTCTGTTGAGTCAGAGGGGAGTTCAGAGGTGTTTCTCAAAGGTAGGTGTTTAAACTCAAATGTTTGCCTCAGTGAGGTCAGCCCTGGCTGGCTGGTGTGATTCCAGTGCCTAAACCTACATGCTTATTCCTGGATCCATCCAGTAGCTGCAAATCCATCAGGACCTGGTTTTCCAATATATGTGCTGTACCTGCCAGCCCCATGTGGATGCCTTGGCAATGCTGCCCCTACAATGCCAGCTCTCCCACGGAGCTCTGCAGAGGTGGCTCCTGACCAGAACAGCTCTGTCTCCGGGTTCCCTTCCTGAATTTCATGACCCTGTCTTGTTCAGTCAGCTCTAAATCCAGGAGCTTGTCTCCCAACTGAGCCAATTCCCACTGCTTTCTTGCTTTCCCATCTATACAGTGGTCGTTATCTCCTTTTCCAGGTGGAGCAGATGGACTGGGAGGGGTGGAATGGTTGAGGAAAGCCTGAGCTGCTGAATGCTGTGTGCAGTCCTTCTCCAAGGATCTCAGCAATTTTTGCTGATGGTCTGGGTGTGAAATCAGGTGTAGGAGCTTTGTTTCACATGAACTCAGCTCTCACTTCTGGACAAGCAGCGAAATGTGACTTTACATGAGGGACGGTGAGGGTGAGGGTTGGGTTTTTTCTTCCCCCCTCCGTGTTGAAACGTGTTCTGTACACTCTTGTCTAACATTGTGGGATTTCTTGTGGAGTTGGCCAGACACTTTGGCACACAAAGCGTGACAGTCCTTAACCAAGCCGGCCCAGCTGAGCTCTGTAAGCAGCAACACATCTCCCTCTGTAACCCGTCACTTGTTTGAATGCTACTGTGTATTATTGGATTGCATTTGAAAAGGTCTTGGCTGTCACAGGAATGAAGTGTGACCATTGGCCAGGCGTTGCTGAAGGGTGTGTTGTGAGTATTGTCTTTCTAAAAATGTTTCTGGAATATCAGGATTGGGCCAGGCCCCAATTCCGAGTCCGTGACCTATTGCACATTTGCACATGGTGCTCAGCGGGATCCGGGCAGCCAAATAATTTGGAGCCGGATGGTCAGGAAGTGGATTGGAGCCAGTGCTCTGCTGTCAGGAGGCCACAACATGGGCAGGTGCCACAATGGGCAGAGGGGGAGGTTGTTTTCTTCTCGGTTGGATACCACAGATGCCCAAAGGAAGGGCACTCTCAGTAGGACCTTGCCAGGAATCAGATCTATAAAACAAACTCCTGTTACTTGCTGTTTTAGGGGGTGGTTATACCTTACCCATTTTAAATCAAAATAGAACCTGTTTTGGGGGAAGGAATAATTAGAACTGATAAACATCAGTTTATAGTCTGTGGACAAAATGCAGGTTATCTGTGACTGTCCAAATAATGTGTCTGCTCTCGTAGCCCATGGAGCAATCCCAGGTGTAAATCCCTCTCTATGGAAGGCAGGCTGGAACATTCCAATGCCATTTCTAAGGAGATGGATGTGCTTTTGTGCCATGAAGCATCTTTATTGCAGCCTGATTTGAAAAGGATGGGATCAGTTGATGGGTTGGGGGTCCTTTACAGCCTCCGGGGGCTGTTACCGCCTTTGTCTCTCTCCAAGATGAATAACCATTGACTCCCTCCTTGTTTTCTCTTCCCTTCCCGATACTGCTTCTCCCTATGCTGCTTTTCCTGTTAAAAATAACCTTGTCTTTCTATTCCCTCCGTCCCATATGTGGTTCCACTGCCCCTCATCTTCCTTCTCTGTTTACACTTTGTGGTGATTTGAAGAGAATCATTCCTGTCTAAGCTCTCCCCAAGCAGATTCTGGACATTTTGCTCCATGGAGACTCACTTCCTTTTGTTTGGGGAATAAATTGGACATAGATGTTTACTTTCTGATACCTTAAACAAGTAATTTCTCTTCTAAAGGGGCTTGAGAGATGAGTATTATTCCTCATTACAACACCCATTACAAGAGTTTGAATTTTAAAATAAGTAAAAATAATTAAGAAACTATTTGAAACTAAGCCTTGCCCTCAATAGTCCTTTTGAATGTGTTGCCACATTCTGGAATAACATCCTGAACACAGGCTGGAGAAGTGGAAGCTACCTGGATGTTTTTTGAGCTGCTGCTTTTGGTGATGATGATTTAGGCTCAAGGGTTTATAGGGTTTATGTATGTATTTCAGCTACATGAATGTTTTTCCTCAGTCATGAAGTGAATTGGGTGGGATGTTATGCCCAGTCACTGCTGGTGGGAACAGAACAGCTTGACCATGTTTTCACTGAGCCTGTGCTGCAAATTGCTTGAGTTTAAGGTGGTTCCACTGTGCTGTGTTATTAAGAAAGTTCCTACAGTCCATGCTTGTGTTCTGGAGCATGTGCCACCCACCTTTTTCCACTAAACTGACTCCACTTACATTACAACTGGTCTACCTGGTATTATTGACATAGATAAATAAGAGTTCAAATATGTATTAATCTCTTAGTTGCATCACAGTTTCAGATCTTTGTCTGCATAATGAGTGGCAGCACTTGACAACCTTTGTGCACCTTTCTAGTATCCTTAAATAGCTAATTAAGCAAAGCTTTGGCTGGTAAATGTCATATTCTTGAAACTGGGACCCTTCTAAAACAAGTATTTCTTCTACTGTGTGTTTTCTCTCCTCTTCCAACAGACAGATTTTGAACTGTCATCAGCTTGGTGTTCCTGAAGTGTCTTCCAGACAACGTCATTTTGCTCTCGGTGTCTTGATTCCTTCCCCTGTAACTGATATTCTTTTGGGGCCGTGTGTGTCTGCAGGTCATCAAGGCTGGAGTGGAGACAACCTGTAAGTGCCACGGCGTGTCCGGATCCTGCACTGTCCGCACGTGCTGGAGGCAGCTCTCTCCATTCCACGAGATAGGGAAGCAGCTGAAGCAGAAGTACGAGACGTCCCTCAAGGTGGGCAGCACCACCAATGAGGCCACGGGCGAAGGAGACATCTCCCCGCCCAAGAAATCCATCCCCGGTCACAGCGATCAAATCCCAAGGACTACGGACCTCGTCTACATTGACGACTCCCCGAGCTTCTGCATGATGAGTCGCTACTCCCCGGGCACCTCGGGAAGGAAGTGTTACAAGGACAAGAACTGCGACAGCATCTGCTGCGGCCGGGGGCACAACACGCAGAGCCGCGTGGTCACCCGGCCGTGCCAGTGCCAGGTGAGGTGGTGCTGCTACGTGGAGTGCAAGCAGTGCACCCAGAGAGAAGAGGTTTACACCTGCAAGGACTGACGTGGCCTCGCTGTCCCCGCGACCCTCGGCGGGCGGCACACGGAAACAAACAGGGTTTGACTGACCTTCTGGGATCTGAACGCTGTGTTGAGACGTGAGCACTTTGTAGGGTACAGGTGACCCAGCTGTGTTGCTGTTTTGTTTTGGTGTTTGTTTTTTTTTTTTCCTTTTTCCCCTGTTCTTTTTTGTGTTGTTTTCTTGTAGACTGAATTTTACTGAGGTCCAACCACGTGGAAATAAGTGCCTGTCACACTGGGGTTAGACACCAGTTGACCTTCACCTTAGTCGTCCGCGCAGTTTGACGCGTCATTTCTCCTCGGAACATCTTGATGGTTTCACCAATCCTCCATGAACTCCCAGGCTAATAGATTCTCTTTGGCATAAGTTATCTGTACTACTTTATTCCTGGAGCTTATCCAAGTGCTTGCAGAGCTAAACAGAAAAGATCCTTCTGCCTTGAATGTACAGGAGGTGGTCGTTCATTTCTCCTAAAACTGGAGAGAGGTGTGTTGGGTAATGATGGTTGCTGATGGTTCTTCCAGTGGAGTTTCTGCACATGGAGCAAACAAGGCTCTGACAAAGAGACCCACTGGGAGGGTCAGCTCTTCAATGACAGCTCCACAGGCATTGTCACCAAATACAGCTCAAAAAATGGTGGGTCCACCACTTTGCAGACAGAAATATATCCAGGAAAGAGGTTGGGAAGACAGTAGACAACCAGAGGTGCCGGTCCCTTCCAGTCCAATCCCATGTTCTGTATTTAAAGCAATTTCTCCAAATGCAGGCTCTTAAGCACTATGGCTGTCTTAAATTTAATTTTTTTATTTTTTTTTTTTTATTTTAAGAACCACTAGATACTTTGGTCTCATTTTTGTGCCTGATTTATTTTTCCTCTCCTCTTCCCACCTCTTGCTGATGGAATTCACCCTGTGGTAACTGCTTCAGAAATCTGGAACTGGAACTTTTTAGCCTCATGCCAGCTGAATTTGGATTTGTGTTTCTGAGGAGGACAAGAGAAATCCGAAAGCCTCTTGGAACCCGGGGCTGTCTTGCATTGCACAGCAGTTGTTTTGACCTGGATCAGACCTCTGGAGGAGTTGACTTTTCTTTGACTAGGTCATCATTCCATTTTCTCTAAACCATGGCAGTGGTACATGACACAAGCTGTATGTAAACCCTATGACCTTAAGATTTTTGTTTGTTTTATTTTTAACCACTAGATCGACTCTGTATTTTAAAAATACAACTGCTAAATCCTAACAAACTCTTGGATCTGGGATAACCAATGGACACAGAGACGAAGCAGCAAAGTGGCCAGAGAAGGCAGAAATTTGACTGCAGTGGTAGATCACTCAGTGCTGTGAAACAGAGGACAACCTTCAGCATTTCTTTTTTTTCCTTGGAAGAGGAGACTTACAGTCCAGGACTTGATGCACCAATATTCTTCACTCATCTAAAAGTGGATTGGAAGCAGCCAGTATATGCCTCAGCAAAGCTTCCTAAGGAAACAACGGAGAGTGGAGGGCGTTTAGTTTGATTTTTGGTAGCAATTTTTGATGGTCCAGTAGTAGCCTTTTCCACCAGTTTTGTACAAGCCAATCAATCTGGTTCTCAAAAGAGGAATTTTTCAACCAGCAGTAGATACTAGCAAAGAAAGCAAAAGCAGTTTCCCAAGATGGACCATTGTTTTTCAAAGCCCTTTTAAACTTATTTTCGTTTAACTTTTATTTTTTTCTCGGCCCAAATAGTAGCCACTAATATTGAAGCTGTTCCTGTGCATCTACTGGGAGGAGGAAAAAAGAAAAGGATCTATTTTGGTTTTTTTCTTGGTAACAAACACCTGTAGTCCAGCCTGACTCGTTGGCATCACATCTTGAGGTGGGGGCATGGTCAGGGACAGGGTGTTGCTGTTACTGTCACCGAGGTCCTGCAGAGTGAAGTGAACTGGCTCTTTTTTGGTGTTTGCTTATTTGCTGTACAGCTCTGGAGGTTGGGGTGGTGCTGGAGGAGGAGGAGGAGTCCACACACGGTGGAATTCCCACCTTCCACCACGCAGGAAGGTCTCACAGTGCTTTGAAAGTCACCCACGAGCAGTTTATCTAATGGTTTAAAAAACAAACTGACTAGAAACTTATTATTCTGTGTGTGCATGTGTCTATATATATATATTTATATATACTCACACATGCAACACATAAATATATATATATATATATATATATATATAAATATTGAACCAACATTTATTTATTGTAAAGCCCTTCAGAAGGACCTTCTTACGGTTTCAATGTGGTATTATGTTAAATTCTTTCTCCCTCTGTCTCTCTCTCTCTCTCTCTCTCTCTCTCACACATATGTGCAAACTCACTGTTACATTTTTGTGTGTGTTCTAGAATAGCTCTGCCACTCCAAAGTAAAGCTGGACCCAAACCTGCTCAAAACATGGGCCTGAATTACTATTTCTGGCTCCATTCTTTTTATTAAAAAGAAAAAAAAAAGTTCTTAATTAAAGGATGGGCCTCAACTTATGTACATTATTATTATTATTATTAATTATTAATTATTATTATTGCTATATTTAAACCACGGGCCTCATTTTCCTTCTCTTCACTGGTGCCTCTGTCTCCGTTGACCTCGCTGGAGTAACTCCACATTGCACTGGTGTGAGAGGAGAATGAGTCCCTGGGACAGAAGAGAGGGTGGTGTTGCCATAAATATCCTTGCAGAGAAAATGCTGGAGTGGGATTGGGATAGAGAAGCTCGGTGTGTTTGACGTGGGGGAGAGAGAGATGGGTGGGGAATAAGGCAGAGTGTCAAAGCTTGACTAGAGGAAAGCAGCAAAGAGTGAATGAACTACTGAGTGAAAGAGCTCTTCTGTGTATTATAACTCACGCACTGAAGCCTGGATGCTTTCTGTAAGTACTTAAAACAAAAAAAGAAAAAAAAAAAAGAGGAAAAAAAAAGCCGAAAAAAAGAGGAAAATAAATAACACAAAACCACCACAAAAAACAAAACTGTATTTATGTTAATGTGGATATATTACTTGCCTGTTATATATTGTAAATAGCAAGGTTTATTCTCCTGTGGTTAAAAAAAAAATAATTATAAATAACTAAATAGTAGCGAGGCACATGTGTTAAATGTATAGGCAGTGTATAAAATATACTAACACTCTGAAATCAGGAGAACTTGTCTTCTTGGCCTTTTGACCTAGGGTGATAAAACATATGTGGGTTATTTTTTCTTCTCCCCCGCTGCAGCACCTTGTGTGTGTTTGGGGTGGGGGGCGTTCAGTTCCAGCGTTTTCCAGTGTTTGCCTTATCCTTGAAGAAAGAATGGAGGGCGGGGGGGGGAAGAACCTTGTTTTGGAAAAATCCAGTAGGATGAAACAAGTAGAAGATGTAAAACCACCTCAAAGCACTCTGGGGTGCTTGGCCTGGGTTTTCTGGTATGGAGTTGAATTAACTCATGGAGTAGGAGCTTCTGCTTGTGCTGCTCCATGCACAAGTCCTGTAAGAGAGACACTGAATCCCCATAAAACGTTGGGGAGTGTCCTGTCAAGCCTTTTCTATTCCAGCTGGATGAAACTGGATTTTTCCAGAGCGGTAGTTCCACCCCCCCCCCGCATTGGATTTGAGATGCAATGCGATGAAATTGCTCGTTTTTGTAAAACTACTACAACAGTGGATTTGGGTCCCTGGGTCCCTGGTGTCAGTTCATAGATACATATATATATATAAAAAAAAGAAGTGCAAAGCAGCTTCCCCCCTTTTTCTTACCCCCAGAGAAACAGGTTTTTGCTCAGATGTAACTGGAGAAGGACAGGTGGGTGTAGGGGAGATCTCTGTCCTCCTTTGTCCCCCCCCAAAAAGCGTCAAAGTGTTGGTTCTCCTCAGCTGATCCAGCAAGACTTGCAAGATCAGTTTTGGGGTGGGGTGGGGGTGGGGGGGTGCAACCATTATTTATATAACTTTTTTATTAATTTTTTAAAAAGAGAAGTTAGCTGATGGAAGAATATTTTTATTGAATAGTGCATTTAGTTATGTCAGAAATATAAAAAAATATATATAATATTTTTGTAAACAAGGCAAACTGAAAACGTTTGCTGTTTTATATTAGAATTTTCTATTAAAAGAAATAAAAACCCACAGAAATAATTGTTGCACCCGTCATCTGTTTTTTAACAAGCTTCTATTCTGTGTGACTTACTCATATATGCCGGATGTGGAGACCTGAAAAACAAGTCCTAAACGTTATATTCTCATTGTCTTCCAGTTACCAAAAACTCCACTTGGTGAAACAGGCATTGTTTAATCCAAGGGGCTCCTTTTCTATTATTATTATTAACACTAAAAAGGAGTTATGAAGAATGAGTAGCTTGTAATTCACATATATATATATATATAAAAGAAAATCCACCCCAAATTTTCAAGTTTACCCTTTCTTAGTTGAGCAATCCTGGTTTTGAAATGGGTCTGGATGCAGGGAAGCTCAAATAACCAAATATTTGCCATTGATCTCAGTTGGCCTGGGAAGAATGAATCTTAGAAAGATTATTTGGGGGAAAAAATAATAATAATCTGGGCATATGGGAAGGTTAAATAAGGAGGACCAAATTCCAGGCTTGATCCAACACGAGTAAATTTAATCTGTTTGGATGTGCCAGTAAATCTGGGGAGTTGGGACTCGATCCACTGCGGTTCAGGAAGCCTTTGGAATCAGGGAATGAGTTATGAACCCTCTGTTTCCAAAAGAACTTTTGGAATTGCTGCTTTGGAGACCTGAGCAGGGGCAAAATAATGTCTGAGGGTTTTTTTTTTTGTTGTTTTCAACCAGCTCGTTCCCATCTGCCCTCCCTCAGCCCAGGTCTGGAATTCCTTTGTTAGTCGTTTCTCAGCTGCCCTGTTTCAGCGAGCACACAGTGGGTTGGTTTGGCTGTGGTGGGCTTGGATGAGACCCCGGATGAAGGGACAGATTTCTCAAGGGTACTTTCATGGAGTAGATGCTGCTTAAGGTAATTTTCTGGTGGATTATGGTGCCTGTGAAAAATTCCTCAGTTGATGCTGCAGTAAAATTCGGTCTGTTCTGTACCCGATAAAACAGGTGCAGTAAAGCTCCTCATTCCTGGTTTATCCAGCTCCGTGGGCACATCTGCTGTGTCGGGTCTGGCTTCCATGCTCAGCTCATCCCAGCTTTCAGGGTGCTAACTAGGTGATGACTTTGGGAGAGCAGTGTTTTCCTGCAGGAGATGCAGTGCCTTTCTGGACCATACTGGTGGTGTAACTCAAAGGAGGCTCAGTATGGCACAGGATCTGGGTCCATAGAAATCATGGAAAGGTTTGGGTTGGAAGGGATCTTAAAGATCCTCCAGTTCCAGCCTCCCGGTTGAATTGGGTCAGCCCCCTGAAATCTGGTCATTACTAAAGCAGTCAAGCTTAGGACCATGGGTATTACCACTGAATAGCTTGTAGTTCTGTTTTTCACTGAATAACGTTGGCTTTGACCAAATTATTTACAGCTCACAGGAAACAGAATATTTCTGAACATTTCCAAACAGAATATTCCTTTGTGGGTGGGAAGGAAAAGCAAATGGATGGGCCTCATGATGGGCTTCCTGTAACTGCATTTCTTCAGGTGCAGGGAGTGAGTGGGGTGTAAGTTAAGACCATCAATGATTCAGACACATAAAATTCAGCTGTCAGGGGAAACATCTGATTTAGGTCTTCTTCTCAGTTGTTGCTGAATGTTTTCAGAAATGGGAAAAAGGCCATCCAAAAGGACAGGAGTTTCCCCCCCTTATCAAGTCCTCCCTCTCATCCCAGGCTTGCTCAGGAATGTTGGGAAAGATGCTGACATTGCATTTGCAGTAGGCCTGGAATCTTCCCCCCCCCTCCTTAAACAAGGAGCTCTTGGGTTGCAGTCACTGTAGGTATCTCTAGAAGGTGTTTGGACCCATGAGGAGCTGCTGACAATAGAAGAGGATAAAGGCCAAGGCATGCAGGTTAGCAGAGGTGAGGATGAATTCAGGACTAATCCCAATGTGTGTGGATCATCCCTCCAGCTCCCTTGAGCATGGACCCTTTTGAAACAGCCACACCAAACTAGCACAGGAATTCCCCTTTTTCCACCCCAGTCTCCAAAGGTGTCCTTTGAGGCATGAATGTAAAGTCTAGGATTTGTTTTGCACACCTGGGATGGCATTTCCTTGTAAAGGGAGGTGGGAATACTAACAAGAAGGATTAGTGTTTTTCTTTGTTTTGTTTTGTTTATTTCCAATGTCTTATGGGAGCCTAAGTTATTTTTCTCTACCTCATATGTACAGCTTGTAGTTATAAATCTGATTCTGAGTGACTGTTGAGAATGTATTTAAGTTATTTAACGTCTTTGTATAACAAAAAAAAAAAAAAAAAAGCCAGAACAAATGAAACAATAAATGTATTTTAAATTATACTTGAAGTGTGCTCCTCTTTCTTCACATCTCTTGGGAAAGGTCTGTGTTCAGTGACTGTGGGAGACCCTTGGCCTCCTTCAGCCTTGTTCCTGACCTCTGGACTTGTCCCTGTGGCTAATTTAAGCCTCAGAAGACCATAAAGCTTTGTAGGATGGCAGGAGTGTTGTAGTGGTGCCATGAGCTGGAGAAATGTCTCTACACCCATTTTGCAGGACAATGGAGTGACTTGTCCACATCAAGGCCAACCCTCCCAGGTTTCTGCTTTTTTTTCCTCCAGGTCTTCTACTTTCCCAGTGAAACAGCTCAGAAAGTGAGATCTGATTCAGGATTGTTACAGTGCTCTAATTTGGGCCAGCATTTCGAGCAATGCAACGTTAAACAAGCTCAGGAGGCTGAAGAACTCCATCAGCTTTCCCTGGAATTGCATGATCATCATACTTTTCTGGAGAAGTCATGATACCTTGGCAGAGTGTCACTGTCATGATGTGACTGCAAAGTTACTCTGATCAAGTAACTGGCCAAAGCTCAGAATATGTTGGATGCGGCCAAATTTAGTCTGTCTGAATGACAACAATTAAAAAAATTGTCATTACACTGGGCTAAACATTGTCTTTCTTGATCAAATGTCTTTTTCTTCACAAAGGACCGCTGGAGCTATTTAGTACCTAAAAGTCATGGCAGCTGAGCTTTAAATAACCAGAGCCTGTTGTTGTTCATCTTGCAACCTACTGAGGACTCAAAGGGGTGTTTTGGGTTTGCAAAGCCCCTGAGAAACAACATGGTGCATGAAATGAGGTGCTTCTTCTCAGCACCACAGCTGTGGGATATTCATGGAATCACATAATATCCTGAGTTGGGAGGGGCCCACAAGGATCATTGAAATCCAGCTCCTGGCCCTGCACAGATACCCCAACAATCCCACCCTGTCCCTGAGAGCATTATCCAAACCCTCCTGGAGCTCTGGCAGCCTCGGGGCCGTGCCCACTGCCCTGGGGAGCCTGTTCAGTGCCCACCACCCTCTGGGGGAAGGACCTTGTCCTGAGATCCCACCTGACCCTGCCCTGGTGCAGTTCACAGATGCTGCTTTTTCATGTGGTGAGGAGAAAGTTTAGAAACCAACCAGCAGCCACCTGAGGTCCAGCTGCTCAAGATCCTTCACCAGACATCCTTCTCATCTCCCTTGGGGGTCAAATAATCATGTTAATGTAAAGAACCTTCATGGGATGGGGTAGAGAACGATCACATTACCAACACTGGCAGCTCAGCTGGCAGAGGCAACTTCCCACCCTGTAGTCCTGCAATGGTTTTCACCCACGTGTCCAGATACTCCTTACCCAATGGTTTGACACCCTGTAGAGGAAACTAAGGGTGGGCCAAATGATTCAAACAAGCAGAGAGACGACCCAACTTGTGCGTCAGGCTGACCTGGGCATGGGATAGAAACACTGAGCTTAGGAAGAGCTTTAGCACCAGCTGCCCTTTCAGTGTAGCTCTGATAAACTGCTGTGCAACCCAGACTAAACTGTTAAACAAGGGCTACTGTGCTCTTTACCCTGTGCTGGAGGACCTTCTAGTGGAAGGTGTCCCTGCCCGTGGCAGGCGGGTGGAATGAGATGATCCTTTAGGTCCTTTCCAACCCAAACCATTGTATGATTCTGTTACTTTAAACTCTGGCTCGTGTCTCCAAAGTGTTTCACAAAGTCTTCGTTTACCCAATTCTCCCCTTCCCATGCATGGAAAATCCTTGCATTTATTTCACCTTTCTGTGTCATTTCCCCCTGTGGTGCAGCTCTTAACCAACCCTTAAGAGATAGTTCCTTTCCACAGCCTCATTTCTGTCCATCCTCAGACAGAGATGAGGGATCTTTATCCAGGATCATGCTGATGTTGGGATGGTATCACACTGTTTTATTCCTCACAACTTCTTACCCATCCAAGGAAATGTCTACTAAAGCAGTGAAAACTCTGCAGTCAATGCCCCCTTCCTGCTCTTGCTCTTCTGACGAGAAAAATGAAGCAGGCAAATGCTTTGGCTGTGTAGTTTTCATAGAATCATGGAATGGTTTGGGTTGGAAGGGACCTTAAAGATCACCTACTTCCAACCCCCTGCTGTGGACAGGGACACTAGAGCTGGTTACTCAACTGTTAAGCACGAACAGCGGATGGCTGGAGGTGATGGGCTGGGAGATGGACCTACCTCTGATTCACTCCCACCAAATCTTGCACTGCACCTCCCTGACTCCTTCAGCTTCCCAAGTGACCTCTCATTACACTTCCTGGAATTGGGTAATGAGAAATCTCAGGCTTGAAACCTCACAGCCAGCCTGGCCAGCCCCTTAAGGAGCTGCTAATGTGAGTCGTAAAGCCGCAGCAGCCGAGGATGTAGCAGCGTTTTGACAGCTGTTCCCGCAGAGGAAGTGGGTGAAACTAGAATGCATTGTAAGAATTTGGGATTAAAAACAGTGTCAAATGAGAGATTTCACCTCCAAAGAAATAAAATAGTTTTCCCCCCGCCCCCTCTTCTCTCTCTGGTGTCGCTGCTATGTCGTTTCATGCTGCACCTATGGATGTGATGAGCAGAAGGGGAGCATGAGAAGTAAGTAAAATCCAATAAAAAAATAAAAGTGTCTTTAATTTAGAAATAAATAATGATATGCCTGAATCTCTTACAAGCTTCTAGATACACTGAGAAGTGGGGACTTGTTATGTGATCCATGTAGGAAACTGAGGACTGCACACGAATGAGTATAAAAGAGCACATGCCTTTGAGAGCAAAACAGAAGGAGGGGAAACAGAGGAACAGATTTTATACAGACCTGGCTCTTAAATAGGCAGGAAAGGTGAGAATCTGACTGCTAATTGGACAGCAATCAAATTAATCACCAAGAGATGAGAGGGAAGAGTCAGGTCCCAGAATCACAGAACGGTTTGGATTGGAAGGGACCTTAAAAGTAATCTCATGGCACCCCCTGCCATGGGCAGGGACAGCTTCCACTCAGAACCCCATCCAACCTGGCCCTGGACACTTGATATTGATTCATCATCCTTGTTAACATCTGTTGGTGCTTTTGAAATCTCCCGGTAGCTCTAATTGAGTTATTTAAGAGAGATGTGGTGCCTCCTCTTTCCTTAGAATCACTGACACAGGGAAAGAGAGATGAAACAGGGCTAGAACGGAGATGTGACTTGGCCAGAGTCAAACCTTACTCAGTTTGAGAACTGATCCTGGGACCAGTAAGTGCCCTCAACGCTCTTTGAGATGTGGGGGTGCTACAGGTGGCCAAGAAACAGACACAAATCATGCTGCATTTCAGAATTCACACTCTGCCTCTCTCTGCCATGCGATGCAGATATGGGACAGCAGCATGATTTTTGTGTTTCCCAACGGATTTGTTTCCAGCTGGCTCTCCAGGCTTGTGCCAGAATCTGTCTCCTCCACCTCTGCCAGCCACCGGTCCTGCACTGGGAATCAAAGCTGGCTGGAGAAGACATCCAATGCTGGAGTCCCTCGTGTGCTGTTGGCTCCAGCACTGGTGGGCTGTAGCCAGGCTAATAAAGGGTGTAACTGCTGTCAAATCCAAATGGAGCATTTCCCTCAGCACCTGGGATACAGAGTTAGTGAGAGGAGTTGCTCCCAGCTGCTTGGGAAAGAGGAGGAGCCATTTAGCTTTCTACATCCTCTCCCTGGTCATCTCTGCTCCTACTTCCAAGAGTCACATTGCTGGTATAAAGAGTGGATTAGACTTTCTGGCTACAGCTCCACTAGTTAATTAAACATAGTTCTCATGCTGATGCCACCTGGCATAAAACAGCCCACATCCACCCTATTAAATACCCTTACCTTCCAGAACAAGGTGGCTCTATGCAAAATGTCCCCTGGGAATGGCCCTTGGCCTGTGTTAACATGCCAAGGAATTACTTGGGAGTGTGCCTTTACCTGAGCCAAAGGCACGCCAGGGATTTTCTAATATGTTAACAATATATTTGACCACGTTCCAGTGCCCAGGAATGTTCCTTGCCACTCTTTAAATGTGCTAAAATGGAGGCAGAAATTCAAGTGCTCTGCAAATAATCCTGACAAGCCAAGCCTGAAGTATTTGTTGGTTGGTTCTTTGATTCTGCTGGTGGAGAAACCGCATCTCCGGAAGGTTGACCTTGCTGGCTGGCCAGGATTAAAGCCAGAACCAAGCCCAGAGAGCTGCTCCAGCACATCAGCCTCCATTTGTGCCCTTGAAGTGGTTTCTGTAATGGTGAGTAAATAAAATTAGACCTTAAAAAACTCATCACTTTTTGGATAAAACATGGCCAGACCTTGAAAAAAACCTCATGTTAAATGACAGCCAAAGTGGGGGTATTTAATTTGTGGGTTTATCAGTGTTTGTAGGCCCCTAAAATCCTTCCACTGCTTCATTCCCAACGCTTAAGAACTGAACTGCTGTAATTCCTTTAATTCCTTAACTGACGTACCTATATAAGGAAGGCAGGTGGTATAACCTCCCCCTGTGGTTAATGCAGAGATAATCAGTGATCCTCAGAGGTAGGTGGTGCCTTTCCTACCCCCTTTATCCATTCGCTGTTCTTACCTTGGGTTGCCAATATGTGGCTGTGCATTTCTTCCTTGTAGGTGCTTTCCCTGGAACTGTTCAAAAAATGTGTGGATGTGGCACTTCGGATATGGTCTAGTGGTGAATGTGGTGCTGGGTTAATGGTTGGGCTTGGTGATCTTAAAGGTCTTCTGTAACCTTAATGATTCTATGATTTCCACTCCCATATCCTATAAATGTAAAGGCTGGCAGCGTTTACTGTAAGAATTCCAAACACAGGGATTGATACAAAACCTTCAGGAGTCAATAGACAGACCCTGATGGGCTCTACTCAGAGTGTGAAATCCCATATATACACCTAATTTTAGAATATGAAGGATAAATATAAGAATTCAAGTGCAGAGCCTGTTTTTCAGTCCATTTCCCACCTCTCCTTCGATGATGAACTACCCAGAATGGCATTTGTGTCTTGGCTGCTCTTTCATCTATGGCCTTCTCAGCTTCCCTGGGCAGTGTTCATTTTCAAGGTGCTAATTACAAGGGCACTCATCATAAATTATCACTCATTTCTCCCTCTCACTCACACAGAAGAATCCCTTGAGGGATTAGGCCAGGTTGGAAGGGGCTTGGAGCAACCTGGGATAGTGGAAGGTGTCCCTGCCCATGGCAGGGGGTGTGACTGGATGAACTGTAAAGCCCCTTCCAACCCAAACCATTCTGGCATTCTGCTTGTTAAAGGCTCTCTGTGAGTGATATCCCGGGAGGACTGAGGGAATAAAATGAGAGCAAAGGTGGTTGAGCACTGAGGTTTAAACTGGATGGATCTTCAGCCCCAGGGAATCCCCCAAAACCTGCTGGGATGTTCTCCCAGTTAACCCTGCTTGATGGTTCGGGCAGAAGGTTCTGCATGGCTGAAATTTCTCTGCTTTCTGTAAGAAATAAAGATGAAAAAATGGGGTTAGTTGCTACTAACAAGGCAGCACTTGAAGTATTTGACACAGCTTAGGAAAAAAAAAGGCATAAACAGGACATTTGAGGCACTAGTGGGTGTCCTTTGCCTGGTTTGGTGTCTTGGTAAAATGTCCCAAGCGTCAAGGCTGGTCTGCTGTGGTGGTTTCCATGAGCTGCCTCTCTCTTGTTACTGTGTTTATTGTCTCCCGAGGCAAGGAAAATCCAACAAAACCCGAGGTTTCCCTTCCTCATGTGGGAATGATCTCACTTGTGCCTGTTTTCCTTTCTCTATTCCTTGTGACAAGTCCCTGGGATACACACCCAGCTGAGAAGTTCAGAAGGATGGAGTGAGGAGGGGGGTTACTTATAACTGAGTTTTATTTCTGGATTGCACTGGCCACTAACTTTGAATTTGCCCTCTTTTTCTACCAGCTGATATCTGGAAAAAAAAACCATGAAAAAGCCATTCTTAACCTTTTTTTTTGGATACTCTGAGCAGCCCATCTCAAAGCCCTGGGCTGGTGGTGGTCTTGCCCAAACCTTGCTAGGCTGAGTCTTCCATGCTCCCCTCTCCCTGCTGGGCTGGCTCAGCTCAGCTCAGAAATGTTATTAATCGTGTGCATCAAGAGAAATCAGTTTACAGGCAGCCAAATCATTTGTTTCCTAATTTCCAGGTAGCAGAGGAAGGAATTCCAGGTCACATTTAGAGCTGGTGGAAATCTTCAGTCCCTCAATTCTGTGTACTCCAGTGGGTGTCTCCTGCTTTTGATTCCCCAAGGATAGTTTGTGGTGGCTCTGAGGGAAATGGAAATGATTTGAAATACTGGATAAGTGAAAGGAAAGATGCCAAATGTCTGGTTTGTGTCCATCTGGCTGGTTCCGTGCAGGGAAGTTGTTTAATTGTGGCAGTAAATTGAATTGTGATGTAAAAGTGCTGCGGTGTGAAGGTTTTGCTGTATCAAACAAACATTGTGTTACCTGATGGAGGGAAGGTTTCCATTTTCAGCCATGGCTTGAAGCTAAAAAGGAGAGGATGAAAAGGCACACAGGAATTTTTCTGAAGCTTCAGCAAGGTTTGGTGACAGAAAATTAGCTGGAATGGGTTATTCCAACAGCATAAACAGGGCATTGGTGGTAAATGCCTACAGGGGGTTGGAAAATGTTTTGGGTTGTTTCCTTTTTCATCTGTGCAAAAAGCAATTTTTTGGGTTGGAAATAGAAGGAAAAAAAAATCAGAAAACGCAGCTCATGAAAATCCAAGTTCAATTCTCTCTATTCCCACTTTTTTCCCCTGTAGATTGGCCTCCAGGTCACAGCAGGGTGTCCTGATGCACCACATTCCCCTCCACGGGGGCTGTGAGGGGTGAACTGGGGTCAGCTTGGGCTGTGGCAGGAGATATTTGAGTTCTAACCCTCATAAAAAATATAATATTTTCAGTGCATGGAAGCCCAAAGGAAAGGGTGACAGGGAGGGAGTTTGCTGGAAATAGCAATATTTTTCCTGAAAATCACAGCTTAGTTTATAAAAAGTAACTGTGTTGGAAGCCAAGTTCTCCAGTACAAGTATTTATGGGCATTTCTTACTCCTGCTTATCTGCAGGTGAGAGGGTCCTCAGAGCAGATCATCGGGATCATCCTGAAGCTTCCTGATTCCACTTCTTTCCCGTTGCCAAGATCAACCTCACCCAAAGCACCTCAGTTTTCCCTCCCACTCCCCTGGGATCACTTGGCATGTGGGATGTGCTGCAGCACTCTCGGAAGGCGAAGGTTGTTTACATGTGAATCCGTGTTTTCTTTTTATTTTGGAATTCTCTGTTTTTGAATCCTGACAGAAATCCAGAGCCAGTTCTATCCAGTTATACTCCAAATTCAAAACAACCAGCTGTGGGAGGTCTGATAATTTAAATATTAAGGAGTTACAGAATTTAAAATGTGGTCCACATTGCAAGAAGTATTTATTTTAAATTAGATATCTCTTCCCTCATTTTTTTTTGTACAAATGATATTTTTTGAAGATTCTTGCTTGATACAGGGCTTTTAATTCACTAATTGAAGTATCTATCAAGTATATTTGATGTAGGAATCACTAATGGAAGGAAACAGATGTTGTGATACAGTTAGTCCTGAAAATTTGGAGGAATAAAAAGCATAAAATATCAGCAGGTATAAAAATGAAAACTTTTTTGCTAAATTCCCTCCCCAGTGCTCTGTCCATCCTGGCTCCCACCTGAGCTGTAGATGGGAATTATTAGACAACTGCCAAAGATCCTTTGGAATGAATGAACCATTCCTGGCTTCACCTTGGTTATTTCCAAACATCCTGTTTTATTCTGGAGTTAAGGGAGACCCTGTGGCTCCTTTTCTTCCCTTTTTGGGGTGGGAATTCTTCCTACGCCATCCCCTGCCCCAGGAGAGAGCCAAGTGCACATTCCCTGTTCCATCCTCGGTGCCTTCCTGCTCCTCCTGCTGGCACCTCTCCCTTCCCAGAGGGATCTGCCCAAGTGGGTGGAGGACACGGAGCTCCAGTGACCTGCCCTGGAGATCCTGATGGGTGGAGGTTGGACTGGAACATCTTCTGGTCTCCATATGGCTCCAGCTCAGCATATCCTGGGGTTGTTTATGGAATAAATAGCATTCCACGGGCTGCAGAGTCTCTGGAAGGGTTTGCATGACTTTGCCTCCTTTCTGCCCTGCTCCTGATTCTGTGTTGTCCCTACATCAGTGTTTCCAAACCTGGAATTAGCCCCCTCCAGCTCCTATAACTCCCTACAAAGGCTTCTCACTCCTCACACCCTGATGTTTTTCACACCACTGACCTCAGCTCCTGGCATGTAGAATCCAGGCCTGTTACTTGTAAGCCAGGGACAGATCCCCAAAGGATGGACACAGCATTCCCAAGTGGATTTCCAGCAGCCATAAATAACAGTATTTATAGTCACCTTTATGATAGAAGTCAAAATACTGCATGCTTGGGGCTGTAGAATCTGAATTAGCCAGGAGCCAGGCCCAGGACTTCCTGCCAGGTCATGCTTTCAGATAACTTTTCATGTTTAGAAATTAGATATTTAATATTTAGGAAAAGGTTGAGACTTTTTCATTATTCCTTTTTTCTCTCTGTTTTCTCAGGAACTATATTCTCTTATACATTTTAAAATATTGAATTTCTAGGACACAGAAAAAAGCTGCAATTTATTCCGTCTTTTAGAGAATGCTCTGCATTTGGCCTGGAACTACTGGGTCTTTCTTTCTTCTTTGTCTTTCTTCTCTTTCTTTCTTTCTTTCTCTCTCTCTTTCTTCTCTTTCTCTCTCTCACTTTCTTTTCTCTCACTCTTTCTCCCTCCCTTTCCCTTTCTCCCTTTCTCTCTCTTTCCGTCTCTCAGTAGGTAACAGCAAAAAAGAACCAGACAGTGATGTTGCTCTTCTGATTGCTGGATCTGGACAAATCTGTGTCAAGGCCTGGCATGAGCTGCATTTTGGACCAGGAGCTGACCCAGTCCTGGAGATATTTTAGTCAGGATTTCTTATCTGACTCATTCAAGGCTTTGAAGGGCACTGCACTGATCCAGTGTTATCCCAGGAAGTTGATGTCTGTACCTTACAATTTCACAACTCCTTATCACTGCAGTCATGTCAAACATACTGGTAGACCTGGAGGTGACTTCACCAGTGGGGAAGAACTTTCACTTCTTCATCTGAGAAGTAAAGCAGGGCAGGGGAGACCCTTCAGGTCATCCCAAAGGACACGAAATGCCCGTGTCTGGGCAGCTGGGTTCAGCCTTGGATGTCCTACATCCAGTCTGGAAGATGTCACTGCTCTAACTGTACTCAGAGAAGATTCTTGATAGTTTTTTCGGATCTTTGGTGGTCAAGAGAGAATCAGACCCAAGGGAAATTCTGGGAAGAGCTGCCAGCCCCGCCTGGCTGCCAGCCCAAGGCTCCCTTTGCTTTGTCCCCAGGCTCTGAGTTTCCTCACCCCACTCACTCAGGGGGCTGAGTTTACTTCCCGCTGAAGTCAAGGGCTGTTCCCACCTCAGGAAGGGAGCCAAGCCGGAGCCACACAGAACGAGGGGTGCTGGCAGCAGCAGGACCCGAATCCCTGTCCCCTTTGGAGCCCAGCCCGATGACCACAGCAACAGCCCGAGTGTCCTTTTGCCACCAGGTGGAGCTGGGAGAGAACTCCTTGGAACGGGCCAGCTGAGAGCACCCCGGTGATGCACAAGCCCTTGTGGATAACCAAAAAAAGAGGAATTTCTGATGGGTCGTTTGGTTGGTTTGACCCGCCCCCTCCTCCCAGCCTAGGAAATTCTTTTCCCACTGAGAGATTTCTTCCCAAAAATCAAAGAAGGGAAAATTGCAAATCATTTAGTCCGCAATGAATGAACTCCTGCTGCGTGGCTGGTTGGAACTAGATGACCTTTAAGGTCCCTTCCAACCCAAACCATCCTAGGATTCCATGATTCCATGGCTGGGAAGAACAGCTGGTGCAACAGTGTCATTGTTTGTGTCAGACACGACTCTCGCAGGTAACAAGTGATGGGACAGGAGGAAACCTCTCCATCAGCAGCTCAAACAGCCCTCAGTGGTGAACTGAGTCTGGGCACAGCAGAGAAATATTGTCTCTCAGGGCGTTCATAGGATCCCAGAATGGTTTGGGTTGGAAGGGACCTTCAAACTCATCTCATTCCATGGGCAGGGACATCCAACGTGACACTTCTGGGATGGAGCATCCACAACTTCTCTTGGGCAACCTGTGCCAGGGCCTGCCCACCCTCACAGTCAAGAATCTCACCCTCTCAACTTTATTTACACCCAACCAGGGTGTTTCCAACCTCTCTTTTTTGTTTCACCCAGCTGTGCCATTCCTTCCTCAAGCTGCTTTATGTCTTTTCCATACACTCGAAATCCTTCCCAGGGCTGCTGGAAAGGCTTTGCAAGCTCTCATGGAGGTACCATAGGTAATAAAATATGTTACTGAATGCTGTGCAAACAAGTGAGGTCACTGTGTTTAGTAAATCTGTTTTTCCCTCGACTGAGGATAAAACCTTGTTCTCTCAGAATGCTGGAAAGTCTTAACACCTTCCTTTTTTCCTCTCTTTTTTCTTCTTTCGCTCATTTTTAATTCTCTCTCTCGGTGCCCCTTGTGAGTATCCCACCTATTTATCCAATGCAATAATTGTTTTTAGGGAACTGGCAGAGATCTGCCTTTGGTGAGCAGTCTCCCAGCCTACAATACTGCCTTTTTCTCAGCAAAGAAGCTGAGGATCACTAATACCAGCTTTATTTTCCTTGGCACTTTGCAGAGCTGGAGCCACCCAGCCTTTCCTTGCCCAGTGCTTCTTAATCAATACTAAATGTGTGACAGTGCAAGCAGCTTCCTTCTGCAAATAATCATTAATCAATGTGGAGGGGCTTTGGTGGTGAAGGGGGTTCAGTAAGCCTTTAAGATGGGAGGGAAAGGGAGGGTGAATCCTGACTCGGCTTTTGGCAGAGGGGATGTGTGTCTATGTCAGATGGTGGTATTTAGATTAGATATAAGAAGGAAAATTTTTATAATAAGGGTGTAAAACACTGTCACAGGTTTCTCAGAGAAGCTGTGGATGCTCCATCTCTGGAAACACTCAAGGTGAGGTTGGATGGGGCTCTGAGCAACCTGATCCTGTTGAAGATGTCCCTGCTCATTGCGGGGCGTGGGGTTGGAGGAGATGAAGATCCCTTCCAACCCAAACCATTCCATGATTTAAGAACCCACATCAAGCCCAGCCTTAAAATTAACTTCTGGAGTAGCTCAGGTTGTATATTAACACTTAATTTAATTTAAAGAACATTTAGGTTCTTCACTGAATAAATATATTTAGGAAACAAAGGGTCCAATAATTAAAATCCTGAGAAAACAAAGAATTGGCTCTGTGTAGACACTGTTTGGATTTAGTCATAGGTCCTGTGCTGCTCCTGAATGCATTGATTAAAATATTTAAACTCCTTCCATTTCAAAGGAACCCTTCAATTTAAATAGAACAATTTTTTTTTTTTTTTGGTGAAATTCTTTGTCTGAGAAAGAGATAATTGGGCAGTTTAAATTCTTGGAGAGCAGAAACAACCCCCACTCTTTCTGACCTTCGTATTGCAAAGCCAATGGGAAATCGTCTGAAGGAATGTTTTCCTGTTGGAAAAAGCCAAGTTGATAAAGCTGGTATGGTTTGCAAATGCTAATTCTGATAACTTTCATTAAAATGTTTTGATTTTCAGTTTCAGAAAGTGCTATTATTTCTATTTTTCCTTTTATGCTGCATCTTCTTGGTTATAGATACAATAAATACAGAATAAATACTTTCTATTAAAAATACAGAAACAACAAACCTCAAATCCAGTCCCAAACTTTGTCTTTATTGCCACAAACATTTCAATCAAGTGTCCTTTTCTCTCAGAGTCGTGTTTAGTAGGATATTTTGAAAATATTTTGCTTTCCTTTGGATGCAGACTGGAAAGATATTTGAAAGTCCGGGATTTACCACAGAATGGAAAACTTGATCCCTCTCCAGCTCCAGGGCTTGCAGGTAATGGGCACTTTACGGTGCCTTTTCAAAAGGATACGGGAACAGATTGTGGAATTGACTTTCCAGGAACGTGGTGGAACCCCCCGTTGGTTGAGGAATGTCTGAGCTGATTTGACAAAGCCCTGGGGAATATGTTCTTGAGGGCAATTTGGGATTGGCAGGCAAGTGGCCGGGTTGACTTAAGACATTCTTTATGCTTCCATGAAGGGAGGACAAAATGTTTATTTTGGTTTCAGGGTTTAATAGGTTTGGAGATATTTCAAGCTACTGGAGGCTTCAAAATTATCCAGCCCTGAGACTTCTCCATGGTTTTTTGGTTTTTTTTCAGGACTAGGAGCAATCTGGGCAGTAACAGAACTACATTATCTACACACAACTTTTCTCATGTCACGCTTTGGGTGAAAAAAGCCCTTTTCCACCTGAAGAATGAAGTTTTAGAGGGGAATGTTTTCTCCCCTCTGTCACTGAATCTCCTTCAAGCTTCGGTCAATTTGACACGGGAAAAATTTAATCAGGGAGAAATAAAATTCCTCAAATGAGTATTAATTCCTCAGCTGAATATTAATGCCAGTAAAAGAGTTGTTAGCTGCAGCAGGGACGGTGTCTCACGGCATCCTTGTCCTCCTTTCCATTGGCTGTTGACATTTCCGTGGGGCTTTGCAAGGAACTGTGTTTTCTCCGGAATGTGGAGACTTTCTTGCCTTTGAGTTTTCCAACGGCACGTCAGGAAGCCAAAGCCCTTGGAAATGTCGACTCAAAGGGGAAACAGGTGATGTGAACTCGCCATGAGTAAGGCTGGAGGCTGGCTGCAGAAATATGGCATTCCAAGAGTTTTATAAAGAAATGCCGACCTGCTGGAGCATGGAATGACCCTGCTGGTCTTTTTCCCTCCCTTTTTTTCCCTTTCCCTTCCTTTCCTGCCTCTTTTAATTGTGTGTGTCCTTTTCACTGCACAGTGGGTTGTGTGTTTTGGATGAGGAGGAACCTCCTGCTCTCTCATGTGATGGGATTCAACGACAGGCCCACCAAGAGCATTAGGAGAGGAGATAAAACCTTGGGAAATCTCCCAATCCAAGCGTGAGTCACCAGAAGAGTTGATTTGAAAGGACAGCAGCTGTACTAACATTGACTAAGATGCCTATTAAAAATATTGGCAGCAGAGGAAGGATCACTCAGTGTTTGATCATCCATTCTGGAAATTAGCAAAACAATCCGCAGAGATTCTGAATAATATTTTCATGTCAAGATAAGGACTTCTCATTTGTGGAGTTTTTTAGCATTTTATGATTTCCTCTCAATATTACTCAGGAAATCGTAGAAACACAAAATACTCCTACTCTGGTGGGGCTGACATTTGAAACAAAAACGGAAGCCCGGGGTACGTTTTGTGAACCTAATTATTATTTCCCCCCATGATCTATTATTCCCTTTATTAGCCTGTGACAAACTGCCTGAGGTTTCTGGGAAAGGAGTAATTAACTCCATGTCCTCCGGGACTCTGCTTGTGTGTGGTTTTGGGCCTGGGTATGCACAAGGATTTGGGGGCAGTTGTAGCCTTTCTGGGAAAACCCTCAGAGAAGGAGACCTCTTTACCCATGGCACCAAATGGGCATCGCAAGATCTCCAAAAAGCCCCACGTTCAGGTGTGGTTTTGGGATAAGCTCCATCTCCAAAAATCTCCAAGTTCAGGTGTGGGTTTGGGATATTCTCCATCTCCAAAAATCTCCAAGTTCAGGTGTGGGTTTGGGATATGCTCCATCTCCAAAAATCTCCAAGTTCAGGTGTGGGTTTGGGATATGCTCCATCTCCAAAAATCTCCAAGTTCAGGTGTGGGTTTGGGATATGCTCCATCTCCAAAAATCTCAATGTTTCAGGTGTGGTTTTGGGAAAAGCTCCATCTCTAAAAATCTCCACATTCAGGTGTAGTTTTGGGACACAGAATCACAGAGTATCCTGGGCTGGAAAGGACCCACAAGGATCATCCAAGTCCAGCTCCTGGAGTTGAAGAGAATCTATATCAAGCCCCATTTCCTCACTCATCTGCTGCATTTGGGGCTTGTTGGATATCAGGGTCACTTTTCCTCTTTGTTTCAACACAAATGATGATTTTGATAGAACAAAATAGTTTTGCATGTGGAAATCTCTAACTGAAGAGATAAAAAGGTATTTTTCTTGGTTTTTGACAGAGGACAGAGGGGGAAATCATCTTTCCTTGTGTAAAGACCCAGTGAAAACATTTCTGGGTTAACAGTTGGACTTGTTGATCTCAAAAGTCTTTCCCAGCCTAAATGGTTCTGTGATTCTCTGATCAAGGGCTGGCCTGCCTGTTTGTGTGAGCCTGTGTGCAAACTAAAGCAGAGAGTATAATCAGTGTTAGTAGGAAACCATAATTTTTTTTTCAAGTCCTATAAATATATGCCTTTTTTTTTTTTTTTTTAATGAGCTTTCACATATTTTTCTTACATCAAGACCAAACTGGGCTCCCTGAGCACTTGCCCCAAAATAATAGAGACGTGCAGGCCCATGGCGGGTACCAAAAAGAGTGACCAAGGGTATACTGAACCTTGAATTTAGACATCCCATGTTCAAGACAAGGTGCAGCCCCACCCAGGACAGGTGCTGGAGGGAGGGTGATGAGTTGGTGGTGCTCATGCCATGACAGATCAGCCTTTGCTTCACCTTACCCTGTTATTCTCCACTCAGGCCCTAAGTATTTATATGTAAATCCTGTAACGCTCCCTGTTCCAGAGGAAAGGATCAAGGGACAGGAGAGATCTGGATCTGCTCATTGTCCTTGTCTAGTACTGCAGGAAAGTCACTCTTTCACCACAGATGATTTCCACTGCCAGGCTTTCTAAACCTCTCCGTTAATCCACGTGTTGCAAAATCTGGTGGATCTTCCGCTTTCCAAGCTTTGAAGAAAATGGGAACAATGGCTGCTGAAGGAAACCATCGAAAGAGAAGCAGAATTCCGCTCTTCCCCAAGGCATGTGCTCCCACCAAAGTCCTCCTCCCCCTTATCCCTGTGGTACCAGATGATGTTGAGATTTGTGCTACTCTCTGATGAAAATCCCCTTTTCCCAGAGTGCTCCCATGGACAGTCGGCCAGCAAAGGTTATTCCATCCCATCCATAAAGCCCGTGGCACACTGACCTGTTCCGAGGAAATCCAGGGAAAGCCTCTTCCCTCCCCAGCCAGAGCCCACCCAGTGAGAAGCAGGCTGGTGGCTTGACAAAACTCAGATTATTCTTATTCTGTCCAGAAAACTCCACTTTTAATGGATTAAACATCTCTGTCTTTTGTGGTCAACTTCCTAAGAAAGAAAATCATTGCAAGAAGAAAATATTGAGCTGGGGTGTATTTTCCTCTTTGGATTCAGAGCCATTTTTCTTCCCTCCCTGCCTTCCTCCTCTTCTGCTTTTCTGCAAATAGAGAAGTAAATTTTGCCTCCATGATATTTCCTTGGCTGAACATGATTCAGCTCCGCTGGTGCTCTAAATCAAGGTAATCAAAATAATCATGTTCTGTTAATCCATCCACTGGACCCAACCCTGTGTACTGCACTTCTCTATTTTTTTCCTAAGGTTTGGCTCTGACATCACTGAAATTCTGCAGCAAAATCTCAGGAATAAACCAGCATTGTTAGTTCCTCCTTTCATCCCAAGCCAAACACCCGCAGCTCTCCGCAGGCCTCAAAGAAGACCTAGGAATGCCCAAGCAGGTTTCCTTCTCCAGTGCAAGAAGTGGATTCATTAAGGGGAAAAGCTTGAGTCACAGATTCCAGAAGTGCAGACTGGAAAAAAATCCCAGCATAAGTCCAGAGGAGGGCTGATGTCAAACAGGGGAGCTCTGTCAAGGTCAAAAGATACCACAATTTACTCCATCTGGAGATTTGTCCCAGCCTCTTCTGCCTGAGTCTCCCAGTTTCAATGCAAGGATGTGGAGACAGTGCTGCTTTTCTCAGGAAGTCCCCAAAATGAGCTTCTGAGTTCTCCTGATCCACCCCAAGGTGTGCTCAGCAGAAAGCTCTGTGCTCCCCTCCCCTCTTTCCCCCTCTCCCAGGCTCCTGTACGACATTCCCACAGGTGGGAACGGTGCTGGTGGAATGGATTTACCTCTGGAGGGACTGAGATGCTGATCAGGACTGTGGGAACTTCACCAGCAAGGTGGGCAATATCAGATACCCAAGGCTTTGGCCTTTGCTTGGGTTCCAAAGCTCCTGTTTGCTGTCAGAGTGCCTTCCTCCTCTTGCTCCCAGGGCTCTGCCCCAGCTAAACCCACTGGAAAGCAGAGCTTTCCAGCTCAGATATGGTATTTGATACCAGCTCTGTTGTTTCAAGGGCTAAGCTGGTATCTTCACATGGTTCCACACTAGGTTATGAGAGGAGACTGGCTGGAGGGCAAGGCTCTGCTCCATGTTCCACCCTCACTCGAGATGTTCCCTGGTTTTGGAACTTCTTTTGCAGAAAACAAGACCTGGCCTCCATACAACCACTGCTAAAAATAGAGGCTTTGGTGCCTAATTCTTGATATGAAGAGAATTAAAGATGTACCTAAAAACACATCCAGCTTCTGAAAATGTTGTGCCCGCTCTTCCTGAGTGCTTTTGAGGTCTGGAAATGAGCAGCAGCAGTTCAATGTTGCACCCAGACTCTGTACACCGATATCAGGAGGCTGCAGCAATTCCTCATTTGAAACCTTGGCTCTAGGAAATTATTAGAAGTTCCTGGGAAGTAACCAGCTTGAAATTTCAAGGAATCTCACTGAGAGGTTATAAGTAACAGGGAAAAAACAAAGACCAGAACTGGCTTTCCAGCTCACCATTTATTTTCCCAGAGAAGTCCCTTATTAATTTTTATGGTGCATAAATACCAGAAAACCAGACACCATTAATTAGTGACTGGTTTTGGTCTTCATGTTCAACTCAGTTCAATCCAAGCCAAACTAGGATTTTTTTTTTTTTTTAAGGTTTAGAGAAAAGTACATAGATGGATTATGGTGTTTCTGAGCAAGTATGATCCTAAGTTAAATAAGTGCAATATTCTTTTTATTCCATTCACTGGGTCCTTCTCTCACAAGACATTTTTCTTCACATCTACCCCATGTATGCTGAAGGGTGAAGTCCATTGGGTTCAGATCTTGATCCAACATCGAGTGGCTCTTGCACAGATATCCATGAGCATCTTTAAGGTGGCAAAGAGCCCTTTTGGGAAGTGCCTTGCTGAGACAGACCCAGTGCTGGACGTGGATTCCCTCTCCAAAAGTAGGAGAAGAAAGGCAGGAGACAAAGGATCCACAGCAGGTCCCTGTCTGTGTCTGCACAGAGGACTCAAGCAGCAAGAAGCATTTTGGTTCCCAGAGTGGCATCAACATGTTCCTCCTTCAATACAGAAGTCCTTGACTTGACCTTCATCCCTCACGTCTCACAGGGGCTGCTGCCCAGAGGAGGATTTGGATGGACTCCTCTGTTGTAATCCTGGGAGATGACCTGGTGTTGGGAGAAGATATCCCAGGCAGACCTGACTGTCAGGGACCAACCTGCAGTTTCTCTCTTTGCTGAAAGTTGCTGACAGGTTTCCTCCTCATGTGGAGTTTGTTTTAAGGCTTATACTGTAGGGCCATAATTTAAAAAAAAAACTCAGATAATCACACCGAGAATCTGATCCATGAAAATCTTGAAGCTGAGAGGATTTGAGTGCAGTGAGTTATTGGTCATTGGGATGGTAAAGGATGATATTTCTCTGAGTCTGTGTGTGCCAGTAAATCACACAGAAGTCTGACTCTATCTATTTGCATTTTGGAAGCATTCCTTAGGTATTGTGTTAACCCTTTGGCTGTATTTCATCAGTAGTTCCAGCAGAACTTCCAGAGGTCCACAAGAGGTGCAGTAGAAAGAGCGTTCACTGAGTCCTCAGCACCTTTAGATCCCAAGAAAACCAGGCAAATCCAAACATCTAAGCTCTGTTTGGCTGGAAAACCTTGGAGACTGGACCTGCTGGCAGGATCACACACTGGTGGTGTGTCTGTACAACATACCCTCATCCCAGTGCAACAAGATGCTCCTGTGGAGACCAAGACTTGGGTTTGGGTGAAGGTCTTACTGCAGATCCAACGCTTCTGGTCCGACTCCCACAAAGTCAGGAAAAGAAATCCACCTTACAAGGTGTTTTTCTTTATCCTCTATGGTCCCATTTGATGAAAGATTAAATTGGTTACACCTCACGCTGGTTTTAGGTGCAAAATTCTTTAAAATCTCTCCATCTGGAATAGATTTGCTTCATTTGTGGGGAGGGCATTGGTGGTATGTAGCTGGTTCCAGCTGAGGGAAGAGCCTGTTCCATTTGTCACTGCACACATGGTGACTAATGACTGACACAAGCCAGTTTACAGATTTGTCTCCCAAATAATGAATTCTTCCTCTGATTTTTTTTAGATTTTGATGACACAAATGAGCTCCTCTGGATTGGTAGAACCTCTGTAACTCTAGGAGCTCGAGGAGTGTGTGTGTGTGTTTGAAGAGCTGGGTAAGGCTAGGACTGAAAGTTGCAAAGACTTCACCCACAAGAGGAGGAGGTGGGAAGGAGGTGGAATGGCACATTGTGCTGTGGTTTCTCTCATCTCCAGTTCTCAGTGTCCCACCTCAAAGCCATCAAATAACATCGATCAACGCATCCAGGTGGGTTTGGTTGGTTATTTTCCACCAATCTCTGCTTAAAGGAACAGTTATCAAACAGAGGAACTAATTCCAGAAGCCAACAGAAACCAGAGCAAGAAACACAGCAGAGTGAAAGCATTTTGCCTCCAGGCGCTGCCAACCCTCTTGAATGAGAAGACAAAGTGAAAATTGGAGATCTGTGTGTTCAGACCGCAGAGCTGGGAAAATGGACTTGCCTGAATGTATGTTGGTGAGAAAGGGTGTGAAAATTACATGTCTCCCAGAGTCCAGCCCAGCTGTAGAGCACCCAAGGGTATGCACTGCTCTGGCTTTCTGCTATTCTTGGCTCTCTCAGTCCCTCTGAAGTAGCAGATGACATCTTGAGAGTCTCCATACGTGACAGGATCCGTGCAGGATCCTCTGCGAAAGCTCCGTGCAGGATTAACGTGCTGCTTGCTCAGGAGAAAACCTCGAGGTCTTGGAGAGGTTGGAGGGGGAATTCACTCCCAGGAGCTGCCCGAGTGGGGCGTGCAGGAATTTCGGAGCCTTGGGAAGGGCCTGTGCATGTTCAGCTTGACCTCATGCCCACAGCACGTGTGACATTCCGCACAGCAGAGGAGAGGGCAGGGAATGCTGGAGGCACTTTAGTGGGATGGGCCAAGAGGGGTAACTGGTCTCTCTGGGACCCTCTGCCCTGCCTTGCTGTTCCACAGCAGAGCTGAACAGCCCCTGTGTGGGCGCGGAGATCCCTTCAAGGGGCTGGTTTATAGCCTGGTGACTTTCCCAGGAATGCTGAACTTGTTTTTTTGAAGTTTGCCTGAAGTCCCTGTTGACATTACAGTTTAACTGAAGGCAGAGTGGTTTGTGGCTTAGGAGATGAAGGTGCAAGTCCCCACTGAGTTTCTGGGCAAGCCACTTTAACCTCCCCATGCCTCAGCTTTTTTGTTTTTGTTTTTGTTTTTGTTTTTTTTTTTTCCCTCAGAATTGAAATGTTTTGGTTTTAAACAATGGTTTTCCCCTCCTGATTTTTTATTTTAGATGGAAATTTTCTAAAAGTTGGGGCCTTTTTTTTTGCTTTGTTTTCCTGGTTTCAGTTCCTGTTGGAAAACATTTTTTTTTTTGTGGAAAACACAGATTTTCCCATAAAGTGTTCTGAACTCTATGAAAGGAAAGTGCAAAATAAGATCTATTATTCTTGTGGTGCCTTGGGGTCAGGACACATTCATTGGTCACGTAGCCTTACCCAGTGTGCTCTCCTGGAACGGGAATGCTGATGGGAGACAAACCCTCAAGGACATGGTTTGGGGTTTTTTGGGTCTATTTGCTCTTTAAACACTTCTAACCTCTTCTTAAATGCAGGTTTCTCCTCCCTCTTTTTTTTCCCCCCAAACTGTTTCCAAAGGGAGGAATCCCAAATCCGTTCCTCCAGACTTTCTTTTTTTCTATGTGGAAGTACCACACACAGCTCTCATTACCCTCCTTCACCTCTCCCCCTCCCCACTCTCCATCCTCTGCCCCGGATCCCTCCCAAACACTTGGGTTTGGCTCATTCCTGAAGCCAGTTTGGTTTTCCTTCAAGAAGGCTTTCCGCAGCTCTTGTTGCAAACCACACATTAGCAAAGCAATGAGCTCCTCCAACCTTCTTTGCTCCTTGCTGGCTGTTGTGAATCCAGGAAAAAAAAAATAATAAAATCTGTCCTCAAGAATAACAAACATCCTTCCCCCGTCTGCAGACCTGAGTGAAAAATTGGGATATTCCAATCCTGACGCAGAAAACTCAGCAGTTCGTCACCCCCCAAGTCCGTGATGGGAATTTGCAAGGGGTTGTGCCACAACCTTGAACTCTGTTACTGACCCTTTGGTGGATTCTCTGTCTGGTTTGGAGCAAAACCCACGGCCTGGATGGGAATGTTTGGTTTAAAAGGGAACCTGGAGTTTAATTGTCCTTTGGTTTTGGCTCTGCTGTGAGCAAAGCGCCGGCGAGCGTCTTGCAGAAAGGAAGCAAACCCAAACCTAGTCAGGGCTGACTTGCTTTGGTTTATTTTGCTTAATTCACATGAACATAAACCAAGACAAAAATGGTTTAAAAGTGGGGTGTCTGAGCAGAGAAGCCAGAGTGTGATGGGGTAAAGGGAATAAGGAGTCATTTTCCAGCAGCTGGCAGCGATCGCTCGGTGCATGTTCGTACCCAGCTCTCAGATCTCAAACCACAACCTCGGGTTTCTCACTTGCCACCAGACTGGATGGGGAGTCAGGACTCTGAGAAAGACACGAGGAACCTTCTTGAGGCTGCAATAATGAAGGCTAATTATTAGTTAGATGTCTGGGTTTGGAGATGGGGAGGTATCAGTGCATTCGTCTTCCCAAACGCAGACTGGAAGGCACACAAAATGTGTGGGATCTGACTCTGGCTTTGAAGGGAATTCTGTGATTTAAAAATCACTGTAAACTTTACCAAGAAGTTAATCCCCTTCCTTGCCCTCTCTCCCCCAGATTGCTTGAATAACATGAATCATTCCACCGTGTACATGTCAGACAAGGAAATTTTCAACTTAAAGCATAAATTTTCTTTGTTTCAGTATTTATTCTCCCTGGAACAAAATGTCATCAAAATCAATATGTTCCCATGTGACATTTCCATCTTTTTAAATGAAAAACAATATTCTAGATTAAAACCTCACAGAGATTCAGCAACAACCTAGATCCTAACAAATTCTGGCACTGTTCCTTGGTTTTTCACTGTCTAAAAAGCACTGATAAAACCAACCCACAGTCAGAAAGTGTTGCACTGCCCCTCTGCACCACCGGAAAAAGAAAGACTGTGCTGAAAACACCCCTGACTGAACTTCAGGGGTTGTTTTGGTACACACCAAAACCTTTAGATGGTCTTCAGGTCACAGGTATCCACATTGACTTTCAAATGCGGGCATTTGAAAGTCCATCCTTTCTTCTCTCTTCTTCCTTTTGGCTGATGTTTTGTTGCTTACCCAGGATTACCTGTTTCTCCTTCCTTTGCCCAAATCCCTCTTCTTCCCACATCACTGTGTGTGTTTATAGCAGTACCTTGAACTAAGACTTGTGTTGTCTCATGACATTATGGCTCAGACATGTGTGGTCTCATTAAATCCGTGACATCCATACCACATACGAAGTGTGGGATATTTCAGGGAGATTATGGGGGCAGAGTTGGCTTGTCCTAAATACTGTTCCCCTTTAAGACGGACTGGTGGGATGAGCCTGCTGGCAAAGTAATGTGGGCAGGCCTGTCTTAGAGCACGGTTGGTCTTCCTACAGGGAAAAATAAGTTTGGGTTTCCCCACTCTTCATCCAAAGGGGAGGGCTCTTCAGAGAATCAGAGGATCACAGAATGGTTTGAGTTGGAAGGGACCTTAAAGCCCACCCAGTGCCATTCCCTGCCACGGGCAGGGACACCTTCCACTAGCCCAGGTTGCTCCAACCCGGCCTTGGACACTTCCAGGGATGGGGCAGCCACAGCTTCTCTGGGAAATCCATTCCAGGGCCTCCCCACCCTCGCAGCCAGGAATTTCTTCCCAATATCCCATCTAAATTTATCCCCTATCATCTCAAAACCATTCCCTGTGTCCTGTCCCTCCATGCCTTGTCCCCAGTCCCTCTCCGGCTCTCCTGGAGCCCCTTTAGGCCCTGCAAGGGGCTCTCAGGTGTCCCTGGAGCCTTCCCTTCTCCAGGTGAATATTCCCAGCTCTCCCAGCCTGGCTTACATTGCTGCCCACCTCGTGTCCAGCTCCTCTGTGGCTCTGGTGGGGCAGCTGTTGCCCAGACCCCACCACCTGGGGGATAAATTCTTGATAAAAGTCATGAGCAGATAACTTTTGGGAGGGAATGGGCAGTGGTGAGAAGCCAAGGGGAGGAGATTAAATTATCCTTCCAATAAATCACTCCAGAGCTCCCATTTGTTGGATATGTCTTTACAACCCCAGAAAAATCCTCCCAAATGTATTTGAGTTCCATTTTTTTGTCTCTGTGACTCCCTTGCAATGACCTCTCTTTCCTTTGGTGTGAATGCATTTTGCACAATGAGTGGTGTTTTCTCTTCTACCCATCCTCTCCCCATTTTCCAGCCTGCCCTGGAATGCAGGATTAGATGTTGTAATGCAGCATTAGGAGCCATAAAGGTTAATATCCTGCCTCCCAAAGTCATTCTTAGGCTCACAGGCTTTGTTAATGAAAGAACCCCATAACCCTTCCCCTGCTCCTCCCCACAAAAAAAAAAAAAAAAGGATTTAGGAAACAGGTCAGGCTGAGAAAGGGGGAGGGAAATAATAATGATAAATAAATTAAATAAAGCCCAAGCCCTGTCCTGCCATGCACAGGAGTCAGGAGCCCTTTTGCATTTGAGACACCCAGCAATTACTGACTAATCCATTTGGCAAATGCAAGATGGTGCCCTCATGGATTCTTCCCAGCCCAGTTTTTTTGTGTGGGGAATGTTTGCTGACTGAATTAAGGAACAAGCAAAGAAAATACCCTCCTTGTTTCCCTCGAGGCAGCAGAGTAGCTGGACAAAGCCCCTGGCTCTTTGGGCTGCAGCTTTGGGAGATGGAGGATGCTGAGCCTCTGGATGTCTGGGAAGGCTGGAGGAGTGAGGGAGTTTTTGGGAGAAATTCCTGTCTGCACCCTGGCACTCTTTCTGCTGGGGGAACTGATCCCCTGCAGCTTAATCTGCCACTGGCCAGGGTTAAAGCCAAGCTTAGGCACAAGCCTGGGTGGAGGAAAGAGGTCGTGTTGGAAAAGGGAAGGGTGGGAAGGCAGGAATGGCACAGGGATGGAGCCACCTTCCACTGCAACTCAGGGGTTGCTCCTGTAGAGCCCAGGCAAGGACAGGTGTTGGCATGGGAGGTGAGAGGTGTTGCCATGGAAAGTTGAGAGGTGTTGCCATGGGGAGGTGAGTCCAAGCTGGTGAGGTCTATCTTCCTGTTCCCTGGGGGTTTTGGGAAGACTAAGGCTCTCGAGCTCCTGGGAGGGATGTGTGCTCTCGTCCTTCCCTGCTGCTGGTTGCACCCAAGGGTGGAAAGGCTCCTTAGCCTTCCTCTGCCTGTTCATCCTCATCTCTGGAAAGTCCTCTCCTAGGAATGAAGACAGCAGTTTCCCTCTGGAAACCAGCATAGCTCATACCATTGAGCCACACAGAAAAGCAAGACAGGTTGAATTTGGAATTATCGGGAGGGTTTGAATCATGGGAAAGGAAATACAGGGCCAACTTCAGCTTTTCCCTTAAAATCCAGAGCTGGAAAATAGAGGCTTTCAGTATTTATTTTGTTTTCTACCTGTAAAATTGATAAATTTTATATTTCTTTGTGTAAGGTCAGCTGGACCTTGCAGGAAGCCAAGGAGCTCCAGAGGGACAGAGATAAGAAGGAGGGATGGCTGTGGAATAAAACTTCTGCTCCATCATAAATCCCAGAAGTTGGTCACTGACTCTGGTTCTCACATCCAGTCTGTTTTCCCAAGCACAAACCTAAAGTCTTGGGAGGCTTTTTCAGGCTCTGATGGGAAATTTAACCCAGAACCTGTGGGGGGGAAAAGAGGATTTTTTTCTGCA
Source organism: Acropternis orthonyx (assembly GCA_035583155.1). Taxonomy (NCBI): domain Eukaryota; kingdom Metazoa; phylum Chordata; class Aves; order Passeriformes; family Rhinocryptidae; genus Acropternis; species Acropternis orthonyx. The sequence goes on along the minus strand of JAWWEU010000081.1, from coordinate 1,392,864 downwards.
ATGAAATGGCACTTTTCCATTAAAAAAAAATAACCCAGGAGGCCTTTGGAACAAATTGGTGTCCCACTAGCAAATTCCCAGCCTTATCTGAGTGGCAAGCAGGAGAAAACATCCACAGGTTAGTTGAGAAGGATTGTCATATTCTAATAAGAAGTTTTGATTCTGCTTTGTCAGAAATTTTTTGAACGGGAAATCCCCAGAACAATAATTTGGTCTGTTCTGGTTATTTCATGAGTAATTTCATAAAATAAGAACAGAAAGCAAAATAAGAATTAACATACTCCTGCTCTGGACTAGATTGTACCTGTTACTATTTGAATTCCTAGAAAATTCTAAATGATCCCCATCTATCCGAATACATCCAGTAAAGTGTGAGGATGAGCAATTGTGGGTGTTCAGAGAAAGCTTAAACTGGTGTTTCAGGTTTTTTCCTCTTTTTTTTTTTTTTTTTCCCTCCTTGGTTGTGGCATTTTAACATGGAATATCCCCTGGGGTTACAATCAGTAACCTCAGCACTGATTTCTGGAGCTGTGCAAGTGATAGATAAATCAGCAGATTGATAAATCAATATATAAATACAAAATACTTGAGATGCCAGAAAGATGTCCCACAGATTCCCATCTCTCATTGCCCTGGGGTTTTGGGGAATATATACAGAAATTCATCCATGAGAAATCCACAGTAACACTCAGTTACACAAGTCCTGTCCCAGCAGGCTCTGGCACAGTTGGATTTACACTAAAGTTGGATTGAGGTGCAATATTCGAGAGGTTTTTTTTTTCAGTCTCAGATTTCCAAAATCCTCATCAGGAATCTGCTGGAGGCTCCACCAGGAGCATTAAAAATAAGTTTAGCACCCAGCTCAGCAACTTCAGTAATCTGCAGTTGACCTGGTGGGAGTGACAGCAATTCTCCCACCCAGCCTTGGGAAGTGCCATAAAAAGCAGGGAGGGTTTGAAATGAAAATCCCTGATTGATGGTGCTCACGAGGGCCGTAGACTTAGAATCGCTCCAGTGTTCATAAACTTAGGACATTCCACTCAGCGGCTCGGAGGAAAGGTGTCCCTTCGACACCTTGGCTGTCCTCCAGCTTAAACTCCAGAAAGACCTCACACAGGGCCAGGGAGAAGCCCAGGGAACGTGGAATAACGCAAGCCTGGGGCCATGGCATGTGAGGACCCCAAGGAGTGACGGAATGGTTGTTAGTCTGGGAGAATGGCTTGTTTCCATGACTGTTGTGCACAGAGCACATTTGTGAGCTTGGTGCTGTTGGCAATGGGAGATTATGGTCCTGCAGTGGTGGCTTGGAGACCTTAAACCCTCTGATTAACCACAGCACAGCAACAGCGAAGGAACCTCCTCCACCCTCCCCTGCTGGGGTGGATTCGGTCCTGAACTGCAGGAAAAATAAAACAAAAACATGTTGCTTTGCCTCGTTTATTCTGCTCTCGCTTGTTTTCTTGGATCCCCCGGCAAGGGCACAAGGCAAATCCTGCCAGGGTTATTAATTGGGGTACTAATGACTGAAAAGTTACTATTTACCTACAGAGAGCAGAGCTTCCCCTCAGATCTTTCATCTGTTCTAAGTCCTGGGTTTGATCTAAGACATGGGGTGGGTTTTTGGCTGAGCTTCTCCTTGGGAATTTCACAGGGACAACTGAAGACACATCCAAATAATTTCAGCTGTGATGGACCAAGTCCTGAAAAGGAAGAAACCAGAATACACCATGTTTTGTCTTTACAGCAAATTTTTTTTTTTGGCTGTTTTTTGTTTGGTTGGGTTTTTGTTTGGGTTTTTTTTGGTGTTTTGGTTTGGTTTGGGTTTTTTTCTGAACATGTTTTTTAAGGGACATTCGTGAATCTGGAATTGATCCCACTAAAACTGCAGCACATGGGAACTGTACAGAAGTGTAAAGGAGATCAGAGGTACAGTGACTGTGTTAAGGTGCTACCAACACCAGGATATCTTAGGAAAGGATGACTCTACACATGGTGGATACACTTTGTCTGGGACAATTTTGGGAGTAGATTCATAGAATTAGAATGGTTTAAGTGGGAAGGGACCCTAAAGATCACCTAGTGTTATATTTGTATTTTCAAATGTTTGTATTTAAGGAGAAAAGGTGAGAGAACATTCCCAAAAGGAGATGGAAAGGAGGGTCAAAGTGAAATGTCCAGGAATATGAGCAGAAATGTCCCCATCAGGCAGAGCTTCCATCCAGGGCCTTTTCTGCTTTTGCATTGTCCAGGTTGGCTCCAAACTCCACATATCTTTGACACTACTGCAATTCCCTGGTACATCCTCCCACAGAGCAGTTTAATGAAGTGATTTCCAGCATTCTCTGATCTCTTCACATGCAGCTCACCCCAGGCCCAGCAGTGTCACTGGGGATGACGGACACGGTGAGGTGCAACCTTTGCTTTCATCCCAATTGATCCCACGCTTCCCATAAAAAGTGGAATTTAAGGAATGACTCTCAAGAACCAGCTCTAAGTCTAGTCTGAGCCTTTCTTTTGGATTTCTTGTTTTGCTCCTTTGTTGTGTTTGTGCTCATGATCACACACATGTTGTTATCCAGGGATCCAGCTGGGAATTCCAGGGCTGGATTTAGCCACCAGGACCTGCTGCATTCCCCTTGGAGAGATGGCTATGAAGACAATGCACGGAGTCCCCCAGCTGAACACATCCTGTCATTTGTCTGGATTATACCTGGCTAGAAAATAAAGGACAAAATTTGTTGTTATTCCATCTTTAGAGCTTCTGAGAAAGGACCCCAATATTGACAACCAACCTGTGCCACATAAGCAGTTGGATACACTTATATTATGGAAAGTTTAATATAAAACACCCCTCTCCTATTTCTTTTTTTTTTTTTTTTTTTTTTTCCAGGAGGATTGGTTTGAGCCTAGTCTGTTTTGGCTGCAGCGGTCAAAGGCTCTTGTGTGCTGTGGTGAGTGACGTGAGATGATTTTGTGGTCTCAGCCCATTTCCCAGTACACCCAGGGGCTGTGTCATCCTTAACAGCTGGCACTGCTTGTCCCGGGATTCAGCAGAGAAGCCAAACCTTGCCCTGTTGCAGGGGTTTAATTAATGGTCTTTGCAAGAGGAGACGCAGCGGTTGGGAAGTGGGGAGAGACACGATGCTCTGACCCTGATTAAGTGAGGATTTGTGGGTAAAGCCACCTCCACTTCTGGACCTCTAGGAAAACCAAAGCAAACCAAAGAGAGGAAAGCAAAGAGAATCAGAGAATCCCTTTAGCTGGAAAAGAGCTCCAAGATCATCGAGTCCAGCTGTTAACCCAGCACTGCTGAGGCCACAACTAAACCACGTCCCCAAGCGCTGCATCTACACATACTTTAAATCCCTCCAGAGATGGTGACTCCACCACTGCCCTGGGCAGCTGTGCCAGGGCTGGGCAACCCTGTCAGGGAAAGCATTTTTCCTAATATTTCATGTAAACCTCCCCTGGCACAGCCTGAGGCCGTTCCCTCCCCTCCTGTCCCTGTTCCCTGGGAGCAGAGACAGACCCCCCCCCCCCCAGCTACCCTCTCCTGGCAGGGAGTTGCAGAGCCAGAAGGTCCCCCCGAGCCTCCTTTTCTCCAGG